>CM053623.1:197264484-197280934 GCA_028646595.1 Phalanger gymnotis
TGCTCAGGACAGGGACCAAGTCTTACTTTATCTAAACTTTGTATTTTTGCAAACGGTAGGTAATAAATGTTTGTTAAATGGATGTACTTTCCACAGATCTTTTCCTGTAGTATACATCCCACAATAGGACTTAGTATGGGAGGATAATTAACTAATTGATAATCAGAATAGAAAATCAGAATTGGAAAAGACCTTAGATATTACTTACTCCAACCTAAATCTAAACAAAAATCTCAGAACTGATGAGTCATCATCCTGCCTTTGCTCAAAGTCTTCTATTCAATTAACAATTCATTTCCTCCAGTAGGATTATATCAGACTTTTCAGGGAAATCATTCCTTGTTGTGAGCCTATCTCTTTTGCCTTTTGGAATATTGTATTCCAAGATCTCTTCCCATTTATATAAAACCTCCCTTCATTATCCTGATCTTCTTCTGGACACTCTTGAGCTTATCAATATCATTCCTAAAATGTTACAACCAGAACAAAACTCAATACACCAGATATAGTCTCACCAGTGTTGAGTACAGCAAAACCAATGGCATTCTTTTTTTTTCTAGTTGTGAAAGATAAATTATATTTCCCTCCATCCTATCTTACCCCCCATTTATTCTACTCTCTCCTTTGACCCTGGCCCTCCTCAAAAGCATTTGCTTCTGATTACCTCCTCCCTTTTGCCCTCCCTTCTATCATCTTACTCTCTCTTGTCCACTTCCCCACTACTTTCCTGTAGGGTAAGATAGATTTTCGTACGCAATTGAGTGTGTATTTTATTCTCTCCTTAAGCCAAATCTGATAAAAGTAAGGTTCACTCATTCCCTCTCACTTCCCCCCCTTCCCCTCTATTGTGAAGACTTTTTCTTATCTCCATTAAGTGAGATAATTTGCCCCATTCTACGTCTCCCTTTTTCCTTCTCTCAGTACAATCTTCTCTCAGCCCTTAATTTTATTTTTAAGATATCATTGCTTCATATTCAACTTACTCTGTGCCTTCTCTTCCTGCCCCCCTCCCTCTCTCTCTCCCTCTCTCTCTGTCTCTGTCTCTGTCTCTCTGTCTCTCTCTCTCTCTCTCTCTCTCTATATATATATATATATATATATGTATGTACATATATATATGTATGTATGTATGTATGTATGTACGTATGTATATTCCCTTCAGTTACCCTGCTACTTAGAAAGGTCTCATGAGTTACAAACATCATCTTTCCATGTAGGAATGTAAACAATTCAACTTTAATAAGCCCCTTATGATTTCTCTTTCCTGTTTACCTCTTCATGCTTCCTTGATTCTTGTATTGGAAAGTCAAATTTTCTATTCAGCTCTGGGCTTTTCATCAAGAACGTTTGAAAGTCCTCTATTTCATTGAATGTCCATTCCCCCCCCCTGCCCCGCCAAAGGACTATACTCAGTTTTACTGGATAGCTGATTCTTGGTTTTAATCCTAGCTCCTTTGACATCTGAAATATCATATTCCAAGCCCTTCGATCCTTCAGTGTAGAAGCTGCTAGGTCTTGTGTTATCCTGATTGTGTTTCTACAATACTTGAATTGTTTCCCTCTGGCTGCTTGCAATATTTTCTTCTTGACCTGGGAACTCTGGAATTTGGCTACAATATTCCTAGGAGTTTTCTTTTTGGGATCTCTTTCAAGAGGTGATTGATGTATTCCCTCAATTTCTATTTTACCTTCTGGTTCTAGAATATCAGAGCAGTTTTCCTTGATAATTTCTTGAAAGATGATGTCTAGGTTCTTTTTTTATCATGGCCTTCAGGTAGTCCAATAATTTTTAAATTATCTTTCCCGGATCTATTTTCCAGGTCAGTTGTTTTTTCCAATGAGATTTTTCATATCGTCTTCTATTTTTTTCATTCTTTTGTTTTTGTTTTATAATTTCTTGATTTCTCAAAAAGTCATTAGCTTCCATTTGCTCCATTCTAATTTTTAAGGAGTTATTTTGTTCAGTGAACTTTTGGACCTCCTTTTCCATTTGGCCAATGCTGCTTTTTAAGGCATTCTTCTCCTCATTGGATTTTTGGACCTCTTTTGCCATTTGGGTTAGTCTATTTTTTAAAGTGTTATTTTCTTCAGTATTTTTGGGGTCTCTTTTAGCAAGCTGTTGATTCACTTTTCAAGATTTACTTGCATCACTCTCATTTCTCTTCCCAATTTTTCCTCTACTTCTCTTACTTAATTTTCAAACTCCTTTTTGAGCTCTTCCATGGCCTGAGACCAATTCATATTTTTCTTGGAGGCTTTGGATGTAGGAGCTTTGATTTTATCATCTTCTGGTTGTATGTTTTAATATTCTTTGTCACCAAAGTCAGATTCTATAGTCTGATTTTTTTATGCTGTTTGCTCATTTCCCCAGCCAATTACTTGACTTTTTAGCTCTGTGTTAAGGTAGCATTCTGCTTCCAGTGTGGAGGGTGTACTGTCCCAAGCTTAAGGGGTTTTGTGCAGCTGTTTTCAGAGATACTTCTAGGGACCTGTAAATTTCTAGTTTGCTCCTCTCCTGGCCTGTGCTCTGGTCTATGAGTAACCACAGGCACTCTTTTCTGCCTTGGAACTGTGAGGAAGATTCCCTCTCCACCACTGCCACAAGCTCCACCACACCAGTGCTCCTTTTCACCCCAGGACTGCCACCCAGGACTGTGACCCAGATCCAAGTAGGGCAAAGCAAGAGAATCCTGCCTCAGCACCAGTAAAGAGATCCCTGCAATCCCCCTCTGATCACTCACTTGATTTCCCTACCATCTGTGGGTCTGGAGCTCCAGAAGTAGCCACTGCAGCTGCTGCCACCCTGGGGCAGGGGCCAGACCATACTCCTCTCTTACCCAGTTTCAACAGACCTTTCCTATTGATCTTCTAAGTTTTCTTTGGGGGTTGAGAAGTCTGGGAAACACCACAGCTGCCAGCGATTCAGTCTGCTGAGGCCTGTTCTGGCCTGTCTGTGTGGGCGTGGCTCTCCCTGGACTGTGCTCTTCTCTCAGACTTGGGCAACTCGTGCAACTTTGGCTGTGTGTATCCTTTGTCTTGTACTTGGTGAAGCTGATTTAAAACAAAACAAAACAAAACAAAAAAAAACCCCTTGAGTATAAATGAATAGAATGCTGTGCCTGGAGTGGGGAAGACCTGAGTTTAAATCTGGCCTCAGATACTATCTATGTGATCTTGGGGAAGTCACTTAACCCTAGTGTCTTAGTTTCTTCATCTGTAAGATGAGCTGGAGAAGAAAATGGCAAACCACTCCAGTATCTCTGCCAAGAAAACCCCAAATGCAGCCACAAAGAGTTAGATGTAACCAAAATGACTGAACAACAAAAACAATAGGGCTTTATATTTATTCCTATTGAATTTTATTCCACTAGATCCAGCCCAAAGTTCTGACCTTCGGAGATCTTCTGGATCCTGATTCTGTTATCCTAACCATTGGCTATCCCTTCCAGGTTTATGTAACCTGTCAATATGGTGTACACGTCATCTATGTCTTCATCTCAGTTATTGATTTAAATGTGAAACAGCATAAGGCCAGGCACAGATCCTGGAGAACTTCACTAGAGACCTTCTTGCCAGTTGGCATTGATCTACTAATGATCATTTTCCAGAAGGATAAGGTCAGCTCTGGGGAACGCGTGACAGGCAGAGGAAGAGAGAACTTAATTTAGCATCCTCCCATGGACTATATAATAAGACAGGGAGTTTGTGAAAGTCTAATTAATGTGTTTACTTTTGGGCAATTATTTTATAAAAAGGAAATATATGGCTCTAATTCCATGAAATAGACCTAGGATGGGAACATCACTAATTCTGAAATTAATAAGGCATCCATGAAACTTGCTGTTCTCCAGTTGCAGCTGTAACATTAATCAGAGTTGAGGAGTATGGTAAGGAATGTGGATGGTAGAACTGGGCAAAATGAGATTGGGAGGAAGGCAGTATCACTCCGTGAAGCACTGAAGGGGTCCCGAGTGGAAAAAGTTTAAGAAGCCTTGAATTAGATGACTTCTAAATTCTCTTAATACTTGAAGCCTGTGATTCTATGGAATCTGAAGTGTATCCCCGGCTTCTGATATCAGACGCAGATGCATTGCCAAGGTTTCAGATCAGAATGGGAACTTCTACTTTCTAGTTCCCATTCTTAATAGAAAATTTCCTTATGAACACATTGCTGAGTTATTTGCACAAATACCCAGGCATGTTTGTATGGTGTCAAGCAATGGGAGAATTTGTTTGCTATCATTTGTGCTTTCAAAGAGGCTAGATCATGGGGGAGTCCTGATTGCCTGCAGATGGTGTCCAGCTGTTTATACGTTAACAATCTAACCATAGGGATTGAAAATTACTAATCAGCATCAAATAAAGCCAAGAGAAAGGGAATTCAAATGTATATTCCACTGATTTTGCTTACTGTAATGTTGCTCTGAGCTCTCCCATGGGAAATCCAAGAACAGTTTCCTCCAGTGAAGGGGACCTCACTACTTTTCAGGGCAACCTATATTACTTTGTAATTTCTTCTCATTGTTTCTAGGCTAACCAGGGCGAGTCATACCCTGAGTTCAATTACCTTATCTGTGCAATGAGGTAGTGTAAGAGGCAGCTAAGCAGCTTAGTGGAGAGAGTGCTGGAGCAAGAGGACCTGAGTTCAAGTCCAGCCTCAGATACTAACTAGCTGTGTGACCCTGGACAAGTCACTTAACTCCAATTGCCTGATTCCCCCCCCCCAAAAAAAAGAGGAGGCGGTTGAACTGGATGATCTCTAAAGTCAATTACAGTTCTATAATTTTAAGATTCTCTGGTCCTAGACCTCTTCTACAAGAAAACTGTTCAAATGTGAAAATACCTGTTATCTCTCCCTTTTATCTGAAATGCTGGATTCAGGATCAGAGCATTCAAATCCTGTCTCTGAAGTTTACTATCTGGCTGGCCTGTGTTTAATCAGTTATATTCTCTGGGTCTCAGTTCCCTCAAATGTAGAATGATAAGAGTTGGAATAAATAACTTTGAAAGTCTTTTCCTTCTCTAAATCTGTGCCTTTATAAAAAAAATTGAAATGTTTTGTCTGTCTCTTTCTCTTTTTAAAAATGTTTTTAAAATTTTACCCAGAATCTATCTCTTCATGATCCTGTGAGCCATACACATTAATACTATCCATAGGATTATCTTGGCAAAGACACTGGAGTGGATTGCTATTTCCTTTTCTTGTGGGTTAAGGCAAACGGAAGTTCAGTGACTTGCCCAGGGTCACACAGCTAGTTAGTATCTGCGGCTGTATTTGAACTCAGGTCTATCCTGACTCCAGGCTCAAGGCTCTATCCACTGAGCCACCAAGCTGCCTCCAGGCTTTACTGAGACTAACTAGTGATGATACTTGCTACTAATGAGCAAGTATATGTCCTTCTCAGTCACCAGTTGTTTGAACTTCTGAGAACCTCTGACTCTTCATTTCAGGGAGGTTAACTTATTCATTCATTTATTTGTAACACCAAGTGGTTGTAGAGGGTACAATTGTGTGGTAGACAGTCATCACTCATTACTACCTTCTCTTTCCTGTCCACTTTGTCTCTGAAGATTTAATCAGATGCATTCTGTTCACAAAACTTAATTAACTTTTTTAGCCTATAGGCAATGCAATGCCCATTTCACATCCTCATGGTCTTGCCTTTGGCTGATTTGAGGATTTCATATTAAACCCCACTTAGGACCACACTAACCTTAGCTCAGATGCCCCAATTGGGAAAATTCCTAACATATAGGCAGAGGTCTTGCTCTCTGCCCTTATTTAAATTTATCTTCATTTCTAACTAATCTCTGGGTTTTTTACGATTGAGGCAAATTCAAATTACTAGAAAAGTTTAAGAAGCAAGCAGCCTATGCTATAATATTTATTTATGGACAGGCACAAGGAAGGAAAATTAAGGGAAGAGCAGGGAAACTTCCTTCAATCTTGGAAGAGGTAGGTTCAACTGGTAGCTTTAACTTAAGGCTTCTTTGGGAGATACTTTTGGAGGGGCAATGTCCATCCTCAGTCTTTTCCTTCTCTGCTCAGCCCTACTTTTACTTCTCATTTCACCTACGGCCCCTATGTATGCCATCACCCTTTTCTCTCTTGTCTTTTCCTCTCCTGTCTTCTCCTCTCCTCTCTTTTTCTCTCCTCCTCTCATTCCCTACCCTCTGTCTCTTACTCTGTCTCTCTTTGTCTCTACTGCTATCTCTATTTGTCTCTTTTTTTCCTCTCTAGCTCCCTTCATCTCTCTCTCTCTCATCCTTAGGAATTTCTGGACATGACTCAAGTAAGTCTGCCATCTGGCTGTGGGTACAAAGTCATAAAAAGGAACAATCCTTATCTCAAGGAATTTCCATTCTATTTGGGGTAAACAATATGTACACAGACACATACAAATGTTAAGAGTGACTACCCTGGCCTCCACTACCTGAAGACCAGATGGGTTACATTTCATCACTCTCTCAGGGTTTTCTGATATCCTTATGTGGGATTTAGTTCACAGCTTAATTCAGTTCCTACAGAGCATAGTACCCCCAAATTCTAAGTCCAAAGCCCCTTCCCTTGCCTCCCAGCGCTCTGGTTTCTCAGGGTTACCCCGCTGCACTGGCTGCAACATCTGGCCTGGAATCTTGCCTCCAGGGTCATATGTCTCAAATTTCAGGGTTCAGGGACTCCTCTGCCAGCACCCAGAACTGAAAAGGACAAACAAAACAGACCAAAACCCTAGGCTACAGGCCCTAAAAAGGGTGGGCAGGGGAAGAAAGCCCTTCACTACTCCAAACATAACTCACTTCATCTGTACTGTGGGTGAACAGAGCCTTCACCTCTGGACATAGAATTGGAGAGCAAACAAGCTGTGTACAAAGATAACTTTTAATACCAGTTGAAAATTCCAACCCATCAAAGGCAGCCCATGCTTCAAAGGCTGCCAGTGCTCTCTGACATCTCCTTCATCATGTCTGTGACACTGATGAGTGCAGGAGAAGGCTAATGAAAATGTTTCAATCTAGTGAAAAACTTTCTCTCTGGCCAAAGCTCTCTGGAACCTTTCTCCAAGGCTGCATAGCTAGCTATTTTAATGACCCAATGAGAAAGTAACCTGAGTACAGTACACTGGATGTGAATTTGATGAATAGTGTTCTATAGAAAGCATGGGCAAAGATGAATAATTCATGAATGGTGTGGTACATTTATGAGCTATTTACAGCTCAGAACTCATGGTAGCAAAGAGAACACCAAACAGCTTCCTTTGACTGCCATTTGGAGCCATATTGGGAAAACAAGAGACAGAATATACCTGAGAGGGAAGTGCATTGTAATTGTAAATATAGTAATGAAGAGGAAACCTAGTAAATATTTGCTTGAAGATGAAATTAAAGGGTAGTATTAAGATAGCTGGAAATACCAAATTATAAATTCGTGGAGACTGCTGATGTAATTTTATTATGTAAGTCATGTTATTTGTGAATATTTAGCATTTTCTTTCCTAATTAATTCATGTTGATGTGTGATTCATCAGGATTTCTGAATATTTTGTATTCTCCAATAAGTTCTCAACTTTTAAAATTCAGAAAATTACAATATATAATAACTGTGTATTTCCTTCTTCCTTCCTCCCTTCTTACCCCCTTTTCTCTGTTCCTTCCCTCTCTCCCTTTTCTTCTGCCTTCTTCTCTTCTTTCCTTTCTCCTTCCCTCCTTACTTCCCTTCTTCCTCCCTCCCTTCCTTCTTTCCTTTCTCCGTCCCTCCCTTCCTTCTTTCCTTTCTCCGTCCCTCCCTTCCTTCTTTCCTTCCCTCCTTCCCTCTTTCTCTTCCTCCCTTTCTTCCTTTCTTCTTTTCTTCCTTCTCTTCCCTTCCTTCTTCCCTTTCCTTTCTCTTCCTTCCTTCCTCCCTCTTTTCTTCCCTCCTTCCTTTCTTCCTTCCTTCCTTCTATTTTTCCTTCTCTTCTTTCCTTCCTTTTCTTCTTTCCTTTCCCTTCTCTTCTTTCTTTTCTTCCTTCCCTTCTTCCTTCCTTCCCTTCTCTCCTTCCTTCTTTCCCTCCTTCCTTTTTTTCCTTCTCTCATCAATAAAATGAAGAGGCTAGAGCAGATAAGCTCTAGGTTCCCTTCTAGCTCTAGAGTGAATAAATCTATATCTTCTAAAGGAAGATAATCTAGTGGGGGGGGGGAGAAAATGACAGTACAAAGTAAGCTATAATTTCAAGGTGGATGAAATATTTCGATTTCTCTAAGGCCATTTTTGACTCTAAAGTTTGAAGATTCCATGATATAAAATGACAAATCGCCATTTTATTATGTCTGAAGTAGGCCATGAACTCAGTTCTTCTCAAACCCAGGTCCAACACTCTATGTCCTATACCAGCTAGCTGGCGCTCTGCTAGTGGAATGCTGGATGTTTGGGAGCAGGACTCCTCCTGAATGCTGCCATCCTATTTCTATATACACAGACGCTGTTCTTTGAAAACAGCAATCAAGTGCTCTGGGTTCCTAAATCACATCGACATCTTGGAAACCGATCTACTGCAGAGGGTTTGCCATGAAAGAGAAAACTCTGACAGTTTCCTGCTTGGAGCAGCTGTAGTGAGCTGTACTTCTGGGATCTGGGCCTGCCTGCCACTGGGAAATTGATGTAGACGCTGATGTACCAGCATGCAGGATGAGAGCATGCGTGCCAGGTGCGTTGACATTAATTTAATCTTAAACTCTTTTAAATTAATTATTTTCTCTTTTTCTGATTGAAGAGCTGTATGCAAGCACAAGAGTTGGCATGGCATAGTGTATGGAGAACTGGCCTTAGAGCAAAAAGACCTGTGTTCAAATCCTACCTACGACACATGTTGGCTGCATGATCCTAGACAAGTTACATAACTGTTCAGTGCCCTGGGCAGCTCTCAAAAAAGTAGAAGTTGCCGAGAATGTGCCGGCCTGCATTGGAATCAGGATTTTCTCATCTGGATATTCTCCATACCTGTTACATCTCAGGTCTGGCACCTCTCCTTGTCCCTCCACAAGCCTGCCTTTGTAAGAACCTTAAGAAATACAGAGAGAGATGAGGAACCAGAAGGATGGGGGCTACTAGCTAATAATCTGATTGGATAAACCTTACCAGCCCAGGCCCGGCTAAGGGAGAGAAAATGACACCACCCACAAAAGTCTAATCCAGGGGGAGAATGGCAGTCAGCTCTCAAGGAGCCCCACAAAGCCGTAAGGAATTTGGCAGATGCCCCAAAGCACCTTCTGGTGTAGAGTGACAAATAGGCCCAGGCCCTTGATTTATTTGTAGCCCATTCCTGGGTCCTGACTGCTTCGCAGGACCAGCCATAAGTCACAGTACCTGAAAGGTGACATGGAGGACTTTGAGATCATTTATTTGAAGGAGAGAGATTTGTTTGTTTGTTTGTTGAGTTGTCTTGGAGAAATATAGGAATTCTTCTGGCTATGATTTTCAGATTTTTTTTTAATAAATGCTTTGATGTTGGAACTGCTTTCTGCACAGAACTGCTATGTTTCATTGTACCTTGATTTTATGCTAAAGCCAAATTGTCTTATTAATTAATTTTGCATTGCAATTTAAGTATTTGTATCCTGTGTGAATGTATACATGGTCATTGTAGTTTGAGGTAAATAGAATGTTAAATCTTTGGAGAGTTGGAGCAGAGTATTCGAAGTGAATTGGCATAGGGGACCTTGTTAATAGGAGTACCTCCTGGAAGTGAGGACAAGGTTGTTGAGGATGCCATTAGGGATTCTGTAAACTGGATGTGGAGTGGAAGTGGGGGGGATGTGAGATACTGAGTAACACTATACTGTTATACATAAAAAATGGTTGTGTATATGTATGCGTATGTGTATGTGTACGTGTATATGTGTATTGCATGTGTATACGTATGTGTATGTGTACATGTGTATATGTGTGTGAGTGTGTGTATGTATATGTAGTTGTACATGTATGTATAATATGTGTATATGTATGTGCATGTATATATGTGTGTATATGTATATGCATGTGAATATGTAATCTATGTATGTGCATGTATACACACATACACTCATACATACATACATACACACACATACATCAGAAACAGACAAAACCTTGCTTATGGTCTACAAATTAGTTGCGTTAAGTGGCACATCCCAGCATTTCTGGAGAGATAGAAGTTAGAGGAAATACCTGGGACATCCCTACCCAAGAAGGAAAAGAAAGAAATCACAAGACTGCAAGGGGAAGAATTGGCTGAGGCAGCTGGGTGGCTCAGTGAATAGAGCATTGGGCCTGGAGTCAGGAAAACCTGTGTGCAAATCAGCCTCAGATGTTTATTAGCTGTAGGGCCCTGGGCAAGTCACTTAACCTGCCTGCCTCAGTTTCCTCATCTGCAAAAGGGGGTTAATGATAAATATCCACCTCCTTGGGTTGTTGTGAGGACAAAGTGAGATAATATTTATAAAGTGCTTTGCAAACTTTAAAACATGATATAAACTCTTGCTATTACCAATAATAGGATAGCGCAAGTTTTATTCATAGAATAGAAATGTCTAAAACAGCTAGAGATGATGAACATAGCATCCAGCTGCCCCGTGTGTATGTATGTATGTATGTATGATTGGGCAGTGTATGTAATTCCTTTTCTGTTGCTATTTCCAGTTAACAAGAAGTAATTATCTTCTCTCGCATTCTGTCCATAAAAACATATAATCATAACAAATATGTATAGTCAAATAAAACAAATTCTCGCATCGTTTATGTCCCAAAATGCATGTGTCATTCTACATTTCAAGTTCATTGTCACTCTAGTAGGTAGTGAGTAGCTCATCTTAATTATGGTCTCCTGGAATTAGGGTTTCCTACTGTGTTCAGCTGTTTTTCAATTGTTTTCTGTTGTGTCCAACTCTTTGTCACTCTATTTGGGGTTTCCTTGGCAAAGGTACTGGAGCGGTTCACCATTTCCTTTTCCAGTTCATTTTACAGATGTGGAAACTGAGGCCAACAGGGTTAAGCAATTTGCTCAGGGTCACATAGCTAGTAAGTGTCTGAGGCCAGATTTGAACTTGGGAAGATGAGTTCTCCTGACTCCAGGCCCAGCGCTCTATCCACTGCATCACTTCTCTGTACTGACCAGTATTCTAAAGTTGAACTAGATGGCCAGTGCGGTCCCTTCCAACACTGAACTTCTGTGATTCTGTGCTATGATTAAACAGATGTCGGATAAGTTTTGCCTCCATTCAGCTGTATCGGTCAGGGGTTTTCCTCCTTGCCTTCCCTGCTGTTGTGAGTGGTTCTGGCTCCTACAACTCTGGGAAGAGCCATCAGTCAGAAACTCAGTGGTGTGTCAACGTTTCCCTGGGAAAGCTGTGTGGCCAGTAATTGGGTCCTATACTGCTTACAAGCCAATACACAGTTTGTGTCCAAAGGGGTTCTGAATGGCGATTGCATCCTACACGTTCACGTTGGGAATCTATATCTCATTCTTCATAACACAGCTCGATCTGTAATCGACGGTGAACCAGTGGGAACAGACTTGCCTCGCTGCCGTGATGTACGCTTTCAGTGGATCTAGCCTAACTCGATACTATCGAAGCAAGTCCAGGGCCTTCTACACCATCTCAAGTGTTGGGTGGTCTGCCACCAGAGGTTAGTTAGCTCTTGGCCCAGGTTGGCTCTGCAACCCCATCTGGTGTTTTCCTGGCAAAAATACTGGCATTGTTTGTTGTTTCTTTCTCTAGCTCATTTTACAGATGAGAAAACTGAGGCAAACAGGGTTAAGCAACTTGCCCATGGTCACACAGCTACTAAGTATCTGAGGCCGGATTTGAGCTCAGGTCCTTCTGACTCCAGGCTTAGAGCTCTATCCTCTTCACCACCCAGGTGCCCCAATGCCACCTAGCTGCTTACTGTACTCTAATAGTTACTTAATAAACATTTTGTGAACACCTGCTAGAGGCAATGGGCCATACAAGGCACTGGGTTAGAAATAGTTCTTACTCTTAAGGTGCTTACAATCCAGTGAGCTGTGCCAAGTCTTGCTTCTCTAAATGTACTGTAAGACCTAAATGTCTCACCCTTCTTTTATGTGTCTCACATATATAAAGGATATATGAGAGGACTAGCACTTCCGGTATGAGGGCTTGGTGAGCCTTTTTCACTCCCTGCAGTGTCCACCAGTCACCCAACTCTCACCTGTGGTTCCAAGAAGCTGTAGCATGTTCAGGGCCATGCTGGTAAAACCATCTCAGCAGATGGGCTTAACAGGCTTCAAACCCATTGGTGAGCTAGGAGGATGTCCACCCCAAGTATGTGAAGACTTCCCCTGGTGGAATGAGGATGAGAACAATTTGTTCCAACGGCCATGGAGGTGGCTGAAGTAGGCATTGTGGAGTGGTTAGAGCCTGGTCAGACCTCAATGATGCAAAGGTCATCCACTGAATCCCAAGCCGTTGGCGGTCATCTTGCCATTAGTCCTGCCACTGAACTCTAATGACTCTGGAAGAGAAAGGGAGGCTGGTGGCTTTGTTCAACTCTCCTTCACTTAAATCTAATTCAAGCTCGAGTCAAGACACCAACCCATGATGTCATCGGCCCTCTTGAAAATGAAGGACAAACAACGTCTCACGATGTTTAGCATAATACTCGGTACAGGCGAGGGAGTCAGTGAAAAGACGGGCCGTAAAATACAGTGCTGAGAGAGCTGGACTAACATCAGGAGAATCAGATCTAATCCTAGTTTTTCTGTTACACAGCTGTGTGTTCTTGGGCAAATGGCTTTGCTTCTCTTGCACTCGATTTCCTTATCTGTAAATTGGATTTGATTATCTGTAAAAGTCCCTCCTAGTCCTAATATTGTATCTATAACCCAAATCTCAAAGCCCATTGATATGGGATTCTCTTCTCCTTGGTGGAGATCAATACCCTGAGCCTGTAGGAGGAGCAGGGCAGAGTTGGCGAGAGGTGTATAGAGGAGGGTGCCAGGCTCTCTGAGTTCCTTCAGTTTCTTTGGGCTCTGCTGTTGCTTCAGGTGCTTCTGGCTTCAAGTTTTAAGGACAAAGATGGAAGATGCCAAACCCACCTCAGGTTGCAGAATGAAAAGACTCTGGGAAGAAGCCAACATGAGAAGAGCTGGTACTCTCCATCACGTCCCTCTCCCTAGCTTGCAATGCTAGCTAGAAACTTGGGGAACTTCCCCTGGGGTGAGATCTTGGACCCTCTTTGTTAGTTGAGTTGAATTACCTCACTCTCAATTGAACACCTTCACTCTGTATTGTCTGGTATATATTCTCCTGTGTACACTTTCTTTGATTTCTGTTTTGCCACTGACTTGGGTAAATGGATCTCTTTGCCATTTGCTATGTGTGTCTTCATTGGGGAGCTGGTATTTGGTGGAAAGGGAGTCAAGCCTTGAATATAAAGTTTGGGGTCCTCCTCCCCAGTTAGTAAATAGTGATCAGAAGCTTTACTTGAACCTGAAAAGTATATCTCTCTACATTAGGAAAATTTCGAGGATCAGATAGAAGTAACATTGTGTGGTACCCCTCTCTCAGAGGAGAGCAGAATGACCAAGCTTTTGGCCTCAACCTCCTGCTTCCCCACCTAGAAGGAAATAAGGTCTCACTTGAAGAAGAGGAGAGGAAGAAAAAGCAAGAGACCTCTGTTCTGCCTCCCTTCAAACCACACAACACCTCTCTGCTACATATAGGGGACAGTCTCAATGTATATAATTCTCCTAATTGGAAGAAAAATCTATGTTTTTTTTTTAATTTCACTACAAAGACATGTTTACAAATTGTGATAGGCAAGAAGACTATTCTCTACTTTTCCTTTTGTTTGGTCAGTGGAGAGAAATACTTTTACTTGGTAAAATACTTGTATTATGTGGCTTTTTATTCCTTTCTCAATTTCTCTTCACTTCAGATTGGAATTGATGTCCAACTGGTTTCTACACACAATGTGAAGCCAAATAGCATCCAACATGGTACTAAGGTGCTACATTTGGAGTCGGAAGACCCTGGGTTTAAATACTGACTCTGCTACTAACTCCCTGTGTAATCTTGGGCAAATAATCTAATTTTTCTGGGCCCATCTCCATATCTGTCAAAGGGAGAAGGGTGGACTACATGATATCTAAGGTACAAGTTGTAGGATAGCCCAGAATGAGAACTACACAACAATTTGTTTTTTTAATTGCAGAGGCCAAGCAACTATTTCTGATCCAAAATGGTTTCAAAACAAGCTATTTCAAAAGTTCAAAATGCTATATATACATATATATGCATACATACATACACATATAGAGATTATATATTTTATTTATTTATTATATTTATTTTATATTATATATAATTTATTATAATTATTTATAATAGTATAATTATTCATTATATTTTATGTTTATATTATATACCTATTCATAGATAGATAGATAGATAGATAGATAGATAGATAGATAGATAGATAGATAGCTCAGACAGCCTTTTTTCTTGGACTCCGTGGTCAGCATACTATGGAGCACTGTTTCCGATGACTGATATGTGCTATGACCCTAAGTTCTGTGTGCATAACTTTCCCAATGGGGAAGGAGATCTTATGAACCTCTAGAAGAGCTAAGCCTGTAGACAGAATATGACAGATGGTCACCTTTTGATCACTGCATTCCCTCATGAATTGACTCCCCATTTGTACATGGATTTTTCAAGGAAGCATAGAAACTGAGATTGGAAAAGGACATTAGATATTGTTTAGTCCAGAGCTTCCCAAATTTACTTGGCCCATCATTCCCTTTTCAAAAAAAAACCAAACTACTCAGCACCCCCTCTGAAAATCTACTTTCTTTAACCTTTTAATGTTTTTTTAAATTTGCATTATTTTAAAAATATAAGATGTATATATTTTTAAATGACACCCCTTAAATTTAATCATTTATTGTAAATTCGTGGTTTTTTCCTGAATCGAAATTTTGATGATGCAATATCTCATCATGTAACCGTATAGTATTATATTGTAAACAAGTCATTACATGCACGTATTCCCACCAATACATGCTATACTTCCCGATAATGTGTGGACACTTGCTTCTTAAGACCTGTCAGCAGACTTGACCACTGATGAATTATAATTTGCATTTTGAGTGTTTATTTGGAAAATAATGTAATCACTACAACTTGAACTCTGTTACACAACAGATGCAACATGTATGAATAGTTTTTCAAAATTTTCTTTCTTTATGTTTCCACTGCCCCCTTGTTTTTTTCAATACCCCTCCGCAATTGAACCTAAGTCCTATCGCCTACCTGGATCATTCCAGTGCCCCCCCACCAGGGGATGGTATTGCCCACTTTGGGAACCTCTCTAGTCTCTCTTGCTAGCCAAAGAATGAGTCCTCTCTAGGATAACCCCAATAAATGGCCAACCAGGTTCTTTTTTAAGTCTTTCAGTGACAGGTAACTCATAAGGCATCTTCATAAGACCTCTGATTTCCACTTTTGAGATAACTCTAATTCAATCAATAAATCAATCAACCAACAAACATTTATAAATCACTCACTGTATGGGAGGTACTGTGTTAGGCTGAGAAAACAAAGACCAAAATGAAACAACCCCTTACTTTGAAGTGCTAGTTATTATGAGAAATCATTATGAGAAACAACATATATAAGTATATGCTTCGTATTAGTATGTACAAAATATATGAAAAGTAAATATAAGCTAATTTCTGGGGGAAGCACTAGCAGGTGGGTTGATTTGGGGGCACAGCAGGGATCAGTAAAGGTCTCATGTAGGAGGTAGCATTGGAGCTGAGTTGTAAAGGTTGGGAGTTCATTCTATTATACCAAAATCCACAGTGCTGCAACTTCCACCCATCATTCCTAGTTTCACCCTATGGGGCCATGCAGACAGAGCAGCCTCTTTTTCTGTTCTTCTCTTGACCTTTTGTTGCCATATTTCAGTCCAAAGGTCCAGGCAAGGGAGACTGAGTTATATGACAGCTATGAGTCATGGAGTCTCAGACTTGGAATGATTTGTACTTGGAATGAGAATATCCCCTTTGGCAATATAATGATAGCTCATATTTATATATCATGCTAAAGCTTGCTAATGTTTCTTAAGAACAATCCTATAAGAGAATTAATACAAGTATTATAATCCCATAGACTCAAGATGAAGGAGACATACATTTTAGGGCATGATCAATATGAGAATTTGCTTTGCTTGACTATCATGTTTCTTACGTGGTTATTTTTCCTTTCCATTTGTTTTTTTTTTCTTTCCCTCCCTTTCCTTCCCTTCCCTTTCCTTCCCTTTCCTTCCCTTCCCTTCTCTTCCCTTCCCTTCCCTTCCTTCCTTCCCCTCCTCTCCCCTTCCCTTCCCTTTCCTTCCCTTTCCTTCCCTTCCCTTCTCTTCTCTTCTCTTCCCTTCCTTCCCCTCCTCTCCCCTTCCCTTCCCTTTCCTTCC
>CM053623.1:197281434-197310096 GCA_028646595.1 Phalanger gymnotis
CCCTTCCCTTCCCTTCCCTTCCCTTCCCTTCTCTTCCCTTCCCTTCCCTTCCTTCCCCTCCTCTCCTCTCCCCTTCCCTTTCCTTCCCTTCCCTTCTCTTCCCTTCCCTTCCCTTCCTTCCCCTCCTCTCCCCTCCCCTTCCCTTCATTTCTCTTCATTTCCCTTCATTTCCCTTCCCTTCATTTCCTTCCCTTTCCTTCTTTTCTTCTTTCCTTCCTTCTTTTCTCCCTCCCTTCTTCCTTCCTTTTCCAATTTGGGAGTGGGAGAGAAAGAAAATAAATGCTTATTAATTGAAAAAAACTCAATAAAATAGAAGTTTAAAATATTTTAATCCCTATTTCACAGATAAGTAAACTGAAGATAAAAGACTGGCCCATAGTCACACGGTTAGTGCCAGAAGCAGGATTTAAACCCAGATCTCCTGACTAAAAGCCCAGCCCAACGGCAACCACACCAGTCTGTCTCTTGCTGTTTACTCTACTTCACATTATGGCAAAATGATCATCTGTCCTGCTGGAGGTCCTCCAGCGATGAAGAAATTACTACCAGTTAAGGCAGTCTGTCCCATTCTAAGTATTGAGAAATTCTTATTTAAATGGAAATGCAGACATCTACCTCTCTATGACTCCCACCCATAGTTCCTGGTTCTGACCCCTGTGCCAAATAAAACAAGTCTTATTCCTCTATTACATGACAATTCTTCAAATATCTGAAGACCCCATTCTTGGTAGTTCAGTTCTTAAGGGGCTGCTATGTTCAAGGCCCTGTAGTAGGCACCAGGCATAGAAAGATGAAAAATGACCCAGTCTCTGTCCTCCAGGATCTTACAGTCTAATACGAGGGAATTTGATATGTGCATAAATAAATATGATACAAAAAATAGATCTCATTTATATAGTGCTTTAATGGTTAAAAAGCACATTACATACATTATCTCATTTGATCTTCCCAACATCCCTGTGAGATAGGTGCTATTCTATTTCACAGAGGAGAAAACAGGCAGACACAGGGGAAGTGACTTTCCTGGTGCCTCACAGGTACTAAATGTCTGACGCAGAATTCAAACTCAGGCCTCTCTGACTCTAGGTCCCGTGCTCTATCTATAGTGCCACCTAGATGTCCCAGAAAAGGTGTCATAGTGCATGGGCCAGGGCTAGAGCCCACTAGAATGCTCCCCCTGGGAGCATGCTGGACCATACTCTATGCATACTTATGATTTAGAAAGCAAAAGGTTAAAAGATACATCAAGAGATAACATGCTGTCAGAAAATTTGAGGAAGGAAAGGTCACATCCACCTGGGAGAACTCAGGGAAGGTTTCATAGAGGAGGTAGCATGCTAGCAGAACCTTGCTGGAAGTTAAGGATCTCAACTGGTGGATATATGGGAAATGATGTGCGTGAAGTCCTGGAATGCATAGGAGCAGGAGAAGTGAATGTGGAGGTGAGTAATAAGAAATAAGGTGAGTGATGCACTGACATCAGCTTGTGTAGGGTCTCAAATTCCAGGCTGAAGAGTTTGCATTTTATCCTAATGGGAATAAAGAGACCATAGAATAAAAAAATCAAGGGCGAGAGAGACAGAATTGTTTATTAGGAAGATTATTTGGCAGCCGTGTGGAGGATGGATCAGAAAGGAAAGAAATGGGAGTCAGAGAGGCCAGTTAGGAGGGTCTTGTTAACTATAAGAGTTATTAACTATATAGTATGAATGAGAAATAATAAACACTGGAAAAAATTTGGAAATATACCATCCAAATGAATAAAATGTGCATGCTTAGCAACACCACTACTATCCCTATACTCCAGAGATAAAATGAAGAGGAAAATGACCCATATATAAAAAAAAATTCTAGCAGCTCTTTTTTTTATAATAGCAAAGAACTGAAATCTCAGGAGATGTACATCGGTTGGAAAATGACAGAATATATTATGGCAATGCTATCGTGCCATAGGAAATGATGAAGGGGATGGTTTCAGCAAAACCTGAAAAGATTCATATGAACTGATGCAGATTGAAATGAGCAGAACCAAGAGAACAATCTATAATCTAATAGTAATGTTGAAAAAATGAAAAGCTTTGAAAGACTTAAAAACCCTGATCAACTCATTGACTTGCCATGATTCTAGAGGGCTCATAATGAAGAATATTGCTCTACCCCTGACAAAGAGGTGAAGGACCCAGGGTACAGAATGAGACATATTTTTGGACGTGGCTAATATAGGAATTTATTTTTCTTGACAAGGAATATATGCTTCCCCCACCTTTTTAGGGGGTACAGAGAAAGTAAATGCTTGTTAATCAAAAAAATAAAATTTAACTTGAAAATTTTTTAAAAGAGAAAGTGAGACCTGAAACATCTTTGCCTTCAGAAACTCCTAAAGCACTATAGGTATAGGAAGATCTCTCCTTAGCATCCCATGAGGTGGGAAACATGCCTACACATCTTGTTCCTTCTTATATGATATGCTATCACTTTTGAAAGATGAATGTGAATGAGAAATTAGATAATGAAATATAATACAATTTCTCCCTATTAATTAATTCATAGAATTTTCTAAGCATCTCTTAAAATAGAAATTCAATAATAGGGTATGGATTAGACTAGGGATTTCATTGGTATAAGGAACACCCAGAGGATAAGACTCTATCAATAGAGGTCAGCACCTTCTCTGAAATTTATAGATTTAGCTTCACATAGAGATTAAATGACTTGTCCAGATATGTTTCAGAGGTGAGGCTTGAAATTAGGTCTTCCTGTCTTCCAGAAATCCTTTAAGGAAGGGTAGTGTGATGGTTACTCCAAGCTGACACCTAGTTTAGCCTCTTCCTACCAAAAGCTGGTTACACATAAGGCTATCTTAGGAAGTGAATAGCAAATAAATTTCAAAGCTCTCTTAGCAACTCCACTCTTCAGGCAGGAGGGCAACATACCTCTCTCCACTGAATAGGAGAGGCTCTTTCTCAATGTCCTAGGCTTGGTCAGAGACTTGGGTCAAATGGTCTTCCATAAAAAGAATGAGTTTAGCTTTGTACATGTTGAGTTTCTAACACTCCTGGGACATCCCGGTGGCAGTTGATGATTTGAGACTGGAGCTAAAGGGACAGACTGGGACTGGGTATACAGACTAGGTATACAGATCTACCAGTCATTCAAGTAGAGGTAAGCATTACATTCTAAATTTGATTTAATTTAATTTGAATTTAATTTAAATAAAAATAAGTTCAAAGTAAATAAACATTTATTAAGTATCTACTGCATGCCAGCTGTGGAACAGTGGATAGAGCACCAGGCTTGGAGTAAGGAAGACTCCTCTTTCTGAGTTCAAATGTGGCCTTAGATACTTAGTAGCTGTGTGACCCTGGTCAAGTCACTTAACCATGTCAGCCTCAGTTTCCTCATCTATTAAATGAGCTGGAGAAGGAAATGGCAAACCACTCTGATATCTTTGCCAAGAAAACCCCAAATGAGGGCAAGAAGAGCAGGACACGATTGAAATGACTGAACAACAGTACTACGTTGGGGAACAAAAATAGAAATGAAGCAGCCCCTGCCCTCAAAGAGATTGTATTCTACTAAAACTTATTTTTCCTATCTGGTTAGCCAGGAGCTATCCCTTGGGACTATGTGGTGGTAAAGACAAATTCTCTGGTTTTGAGCCTAGCCTTCCCTGAGACAAACTTCCTGCTCCATATTTGCCCATCCTTTCATTGGGCACATCCTCTTTTTCCTAGGCATCTTCTATTCCCAAAAGTCTCTGCGTTATAAATTTCTAGGTCCCATCGAACCTCTTCAGCTGATGCCTTGTTCCCCAGCCCGTGATGTCAGAGATGGGAAACCATTCAGATGTGCTTGTTAGGGACCCTCTCTCCTCCAGCCCCCAGCCTGGACACCCCTTCTCTCCACACCATACACACCAGAAGAACTTATGTATTTTTGCTACTCTTTCTCTCTCAAAACTGTGGAAAAGGGGCACCTAGGTGGTGCAGTGAGTAGAGCACTGGCCCTGGAGTCACGAGGACCTGAGTTCAAATCCAGCCTCAGACACTTGACACACTTACTAGCTGTGTGATTTTGGGCAAGTCACTTGACCCCAATTGCCCTGCCTTTCTCCACTCCAACAAAACAAAAAAACAAAAACAAAAACTGTGGGAAAGAGGATGGTTTAGGCTCTCACGCAGGGCAGTAGCGACTTTTGCTTAAAGTCTTAAGGCTTGCAGGTTCTCATAGAATGCCTTGGACTTTGGCTGGGTGGGAGACATTAAGCAATCTTCGTGGTTGCAAACTCACTGCCGGATCATTCACCTCTCTAGGACGCTTCTGTCAGGAACAGAGTTCCAGAGTCCAAAGGAGTCTATGACTCCTAAAAGGAGAGAGCATTGAGAAGCAAAAGGACCCAATACAGAAAGAAAAAGTTCACAGAATCTTATACGTCTTAAGAAGCTAAAATATTCTCCTTAGAGGAGATTTCCCCTTTCTCTGCTTTGCCGATTGTTTGGGTAAAGATATTTGCTCGCTATCTGTGACTGCCTCGTGTAACAAGTGTTTGATGGGGGAGAGCAGAGCTGGTTGGGAATAAACTGGCTGTTACCTTCCCCTTTAAAGTGACCAGTGAAAATGTCTTTTATCCAAAATCTCTAAGAGAGATTTTGCCTGGACTTCAACTATTTAACGTGTAAAAGGTATGTGTTTAGCCCTCTGTCTCTCCTGGAGAATTGGAAAGTGGAGAAGTGAATGCCTAGGCATGGTCCTTTTCCTGTTCCTCCTAAGGGGATGTCTTTATCAGAGATGTGAAATGGAGTATTTTAGATTGTATCTATCTCAATATGAGTCCCATAACTCAGTTTACAAATCATTATGTTAATGAAATTACAGGTCTAGTTCTTGAGACAGACCCCATGTTCTCTTTGAGAGCTGTATCCACCACCCCCCTTCCCCAGAAGGCTATGCATTTTAAAAGACACTGGGGGAAGTCTCAGGAAGGTTGAGACAAAATTAGAGGAGGTGGAACATTAGCTAGAAAGTGAAAAAAAGAAAAATGGCATCTGGGTTCTGAGCTTTGGTGATCATCCATTTAAATGCCACGAGGAAGCAGCAGCAGTCTCTACAGTTGTCCCCAGTTGCCATGGCAATAGAAAGCCATAATATCCTCTACAACACCTGATGCCCATGTTCTGCAGCTTCCCAGTTACTGAGCCCACCCCCTGCCATGAGCGATTCTAGACAAGATGCTGTCTCTGCTGCAGAGAAAGAGCAGGTCGTAGGAAATGGAGACCAGCCAACAATGGGGGAATTTGGAGGGGAGAAGGGAGGAGAAAGGGAGTCGAAATGTGACTATTTTATTCGGAGTTTATCCTCATTTGCCTTTTGCTGATGATCTCAAGGTTGAAACTAGTTTGATCTGGGAGAGATTACACAGGATAAAGCCTACAGTCAGAGATTTGACTTCCTGCCGGCTCTAAACCTCACCTTGAACCCACGAAGTGTCAAGGGATCCCAGAAGTGGGGAGAGGGTCTGTGTGATATCATTCACTAAAGTGGAGTGGGAATATCCCGTATTTTCCTTTTTGAAAGTTTTATAGCAGTTTTGCATTAAAAAAAAAAACCAAGCTCTTTTTGCTGCTTGGATCTCCTTTAATTTTCTCATGTTACAACTCCACCTTAGAAATCAGGTTTGGTTCTATCCTCCAATAGTTTAGTTTTCTTTTTTCCCCAGAAGAAAGAGATAGTGACTGAAAGAGATAGGAAAGAACACCGGCCTGAAAGCCAGGAGACCCGGAGTCAGTTACTAGGTAGCCAGGTACGTATTTCTCCCACTAATCTTCACTGCTTCCAAGGCAGAGGTTCAGGTTATCTCCATTTTAGACTGTGACCTGATTGTTTAGACTGTATAGTCTGTGACCACAGCTCCCGCACTGACCACAGAGTAGCGCTAGCTGCCTTTGCTAATGAGAAACTTCCCCAAACCTGTTTTTTGTTTTGTTTTTTGTTTCGTTTTTTGTTTGTTTGTTTGGATTTTTTTTTTGCCCTTAGCTTGCAGAGATTGGTGGGTTCCTCACTGAAACCTTATCCCTACCTACTATTCCATTTCCTATGAATTCAGAAAGGACAATCCCTCTAGAACATAGGAGGCATTTTATACGTGGTATCTAGGTGGTGTGATGGATAGGGCGTTAGACTCAGGAAGACTTAGGTTCAAATCTGACTTAGACACTTACTAGCTATATGACCCTGGACAAGTCACTTAACCTCCCTCTGCCTCAGTTTTCTCATCTTTAAAATGGGTATGCTAATAGCACCTATGTCTCAGGGATCAAATGAGACAACTAATATAAAATGCTTTGAAAAACTTACAGTGCTTTGTAAATTTTAGCTAATAATAATAACAAAAATACTGATTGATTCATTGAGTATCCTGGCCTATGATAAAGGTGAAGCATTAGCAATACATAGCTATAAAGCTAGCACCAACTTTGCCCAAAGGTCCTGTAACTGTTTTACTCTTTTCTTTTTTTTTCATTTTACTCTTTTCAAGGAATTCTTGCTGAGTATTACAATGCTGTTAATACCTGCTGGTGTCTCTCTCCTCATCCCGACGCAGCAGTGGTATCTGTAGGTGTTGATTCAGTAGCTGTTGCTATGTGAGTGTGGAGTACCTTTGATATGACCAGCATTACCCAACACTTGAAAAGCTAGTACTTGGAATACCGGGGCAGCTTTGCCATCAATCTTGCACATTTTGCTGCTCTGGGACTCAGTTTCTTCATCTATAAAATAAAGGTGATGAACCAGATGATCTGGTGGGGAATCCTTTCTAGCTCCAACATTTTAGGAGTTCAGACTATATTCCCTAGAATCAGTGGAAATTGATTAAAAGCCAACCAAACCAGAGAATCAGAAAACATTACTACATCCAGAAAAATAAACCTCTCTACACCCAAACCCTACAATCACAAGTGATGAATCAGACAAACAAAGCAAAGGGACACATGTGATTGGTTTTGTTCCCCAGGGAGAAGTGCATCACACTGCCTTTAAGCCTTGGTGACTCTTTCTTTTTACCCATTTTCCAAAGTTAAAAAAATATTTTTAATGAATGGCCCTGCCAGGGAAAGTTAGAGCTGCCTGCCTGGAGACAGACAGTACTATAGTGTTCCCTGAAAGGGAATGAAGGCAGAGATGGCAAACCCTGGGAGCCTTTTTCATTGGAGATAAACAGGTTGCTTTGAAATTGTCACCAACTTGGAGACAGCCTATTATTTCTGTGAAGCCTGAAACCTTTCAAAGGAACACAGGCTTGCACCCCTGACTCATGATGAATGGGTAGAAACAGCTCAGCCTACAATTCCAAAAGGTACCAGAAGCAAGAGACTGATCACTTAAAAAGATAACCTCACAGGTGATGTAAAAGGAAACCCAAGTACACTTCAACTGCCACCAGGACAACTTTGGATGAGGGGCAAATGTAGGGCAGCCAAAATGAGTCACTCTCTGTGTTAGGTGTGGGTCCCTTCAGTGCTAGGATACATCAGAGACATAACTAGGAATTTTTCCCCCAGGACAAAAACAGTTGGGGGAAGGGATGGCAGCACAGGCCACCCATAGGAACAATCATAACTGGTTAAAGAAGCAGTCTCATACTTTACTAGCCCAAGACCTCACTCCCTTACCAGGTCCTCAGCTTTTACCCTTAATCTCCTGACACCATAGAGACCTGGTCTTGGGTCTCACTTTCCCTTTTTATCCCCCTCCCCCAGGGGGGAGAAAACACGACTTCTACGGTTATCAGTGCCATAGAGTAAGAGGCAAGTCTGCCCGGCCCTAGTTATTGGCTCTAATATTCATTCATGGGGAAACTGTAGTTCTCAGTTGACTAGGAGTTTTCTGGTACTTCGTTGTTTATTAAAACTGTGTGAGTGGATACAAGATCTCATGTGAAGAATCTTAGTCAATCTATTTCAATTCAACAAGCATTGATTGATTGGGTGCTTGGTATATGTAAGATACTATATTAGGTGCTGGGGATACAAAGGCAAAAAAGAAATAGTCTTTGCCCTCAGGGAGCTTATGGTCTAGTGGGGAGGCACAAAACATACACATATAATTATAGTATAATGAAAATTGAAGAGGAAGTATTGACAACCAAGATCACCATCAGAGCTAGAAGGGACTTTAGAAGCCATTGATTCTAAGACCTTCATTTTATTTTTTTAAAGATACAGTTTATTTATTGTTAGTCTTCAACTAATGGGAGGAACTACGAGAAAGAAGAAACAAAGCAAAACAAGAAAAGAGAGAGCAAATAGTACGTTTCCATCTCCATTCAGACTCCCAAGTTCTTTTTCTGGATGTGGATAGCATTAGTGAGTCTTTTGGAGTTGTCTTAGATCCTTGCATTGCTGAGAAGAACTAAGTCAATCAAGGTCAGTCATTGCACAATGTAGCTATTACTGTGCACAATGTTCTGGTTCTGTTTGTTTTCACTCAGCAACAGTTCATATGTCTTTCCAGGTTTTTCTGAAGTCTACCAGCTCATTTCTTATAGCACAATAGTATTCCATTACATTTATACATTATAATTGGTTCAGCCATTCCCCAACTGATGGATATCCCTTCAATTTCCAATTCTTTGCTACCACAAAAAGAGCTGCTATAAATATTTTTGCACATATTGGTCCTTTTCCCATCTGTATGATCTCTGGTATATAGACCTTGTAGTGGTATTGCTGGATCAAAGGTCATGCACAGTTTTATAGCCCTTTGGGCATAGTTCCAAATTGTTCTCCAGAATGGTTAGATCAATTCACAAGTCTACCAACAATGCATTAGTGTTACACTTTTCCCACATCTTCTCCAATATTTATCATTTTTCTGTTTTGTCATATTAGCCAATCTGATAGATGTGATGTGGTACCTCAGAGTCATTTTGATTTGCATTTCTCTAATCACTAGCAATTTAGAGCATTTTTTCATATGACTATAGATAGCTTTAATTTCTTCCTCTGAAAACTGCCTGTTCATATCCTTTGACCATTTATCAATTGGGAAATGACTTGTATTCTTATAAATTTGACTCAGTTCTCTGTATATTTGAGAAATGAGGCCTTTTTCAGAGACACTGTTTGTAAAAATTGTTTCCCAGCTTTCTGCTTCCTTTCTAGTCTTGGTTGCCTTAGCTTTGTTTGTGCAAAACCTTTTTAATTTAATGTAATCAAAACTATCCATTTTGCATTTAATAATGTTCTCTAATCTCTTGTTTGGTTCTAAATTCTTCCCTTCTCCATAGATCTGACAGGTAAACTATTCCTTGCTCTCCTAGTTTGCTTATAGTATCAGTCTTTATATCTAAATCATGTACCCATTTTGACTTTATCTTGATATAGGGTATAAGATATGGGACTATGTCTAGTTTCTGACATACTATTTTCCAGCTTTCCCAGCAGTTTTTGTTCAATAGTGAGTTCTTATCCCAGAAGTTGGAGTCTTTGGATTTATCGAACAGTAGATTGTGATAGTCGTTAACCGTTGTATGTTGTATACCTAACCCATTCCACTGATCCACCACTCTATTTCTTAGCCAGTACCAAGTAGTTTTGATGACTGCTGCAAAGACCTTCATTTTATAGCAAGGATGAAGAAAAGCTCCACAGAGGAAGTAATTAGATTAGAAACTTGAAAGCAGCTAGGTGGTACAGTAGATAGATAAGTGGCAGGCCTAGAGTCAGGAAGCCCCTGACCCTGGGCAAGTCACTTAACCCTGTTTGCCCCAGTTTCCTCATCTGTCAAATGAGCTGGAGAAGGAAATAGCAAACCACCATCTCTGCCAAGAAAACCCCAAATGGGGTCATGAAAAGTTGGACAACAACAAGTATTCTAAAAGGCAGAGAGAGGGGTGTGCTAGAGCTAGGAGAGCCTGTTGTTAAATTTTCAACATGAGCAGTTACACCTCAAAAGCTGTCAAATACTACAAGTAAAGGAGTAATTTGTTTCGTTAATTGTCTAGACTTAAGAACTGATGCTGAGTGAAACAAACAGAACCAGGAGAAAGTAACAGCCACATTGTGCAGGGACTGACCTTGATAGATAAGAAAGCATTAATGATGCAGATTAAGCTTAAAAGTCTGCAGTAGGTACATTTCCTTCCCTCACTCCCCACCCAAAGAGCTGGTTGTTAAATATTTGCTAGCATAACTCTTGGAGGAGGAGATGAAGAATTTATGTAGGCCCATACAATTTGCACAAACTGTCTTCTCCACCGAGGTTGTACTTATGGAAGAGTTAGAAATAGCACTTATGGGAAAAAACAGCCAGATTGGACCAAGTATTTATATCTGTCTATTCCCTAGATTTTAATAAGCATTTGGACACATGCCCTTGGACAGCTTTCCAATAGCATGCATATCTGGAAAAGCCAATAGAGATGAGCAATGAGCTGGGCTTGGGACTGAACAAGGAGGAGGAAGGCACACTGGACTGACTTCAGGAAATTATAGAGCTCTCTTACTGCCCTCAGGCTTCCCATAAAAGCAAGACCTACTGCGAGGGACAGTACAATTATTAAAAGGTCGCAGTATCTGGAGGAAGATACCAAAGATAAAGAAAAAAACAAACCAATTTATGTCTTATTAATAGTGAAAAAAAGGCTGGGAGAAACCTTCAGTAACTACTAAGCTGTTTGTCTATTTTCCCATCTATACTAAATCTTTATAAGGGGTGAGAACCTTGATGCATAAATCAAAGCCACCTTTGATTTTTAGGGATTAAACAAATTTTTACAAACCATATTCACCAATGGGCCACATCTGACAATTTGTTGAAAGATGTAAAGAACATAAGATCCCATTACACTCATTATTTGGTGATTAGGAATAAGTATTTGACAACATCCTGTTGGACAGGCTTATTGGCAAGAAGGTATCTCCCATTTATCATACTTCAAGATTAAATAAGGTTCCCTGGAAAAGGTAACATGAATAACACTGTTTCAATGACCCTCTGATAAGAATCATTAGACGAGGCATGAAACTGGGAAATGTAGGTTCTCCAGAGGCCTTCCTCATTGTGATGGAGGAGATGTGATGGTCCAAAGTATAGATTGAGGGGGAATTCCATGTGGATGGTGAGGTTCTCCATTGTTCCATTTGTAGATGATAATACACTGATTGTATCAAGTGCCAGAATATTACCAAGAGTGTTCTAGAAGACTCAAAGAACTCAGTCACTCAAAGGTGTGGCCTGCCCATCCACACAAGAAAGAGCAAGTGGATGAAGTATATCTATTGCCCAGATTTCAACCTGCATTTGGATGGATAGCTTGTTGAGCTTTCCATTTGCGTGTTTATCTGGAAAAGACAATACAGAAGGACAATGAGCTGGGTCCAGAGTTGAACAGGAGGAGAATAGACTTGATTGTTTTGGGAAAACTGAGAAATTCTTTTACTGACCCTGAGCCTCCAGTGAAAGCAAAGGCCTAGTTTTCAAATAAACCTCACATCAGTATTGCTGTATGACAGCAAGATATGGAGCACCACTGCCTCTGAAGAACCAAAGGTGAGTATCACACAGATAGGGAATAGACAGGCCTATGATGGGAGTAAGCAGACTGCATCATGGGGAGTGGCAGGGGAACAATCATTTATTAAGCTCCTACTGTATGCCAGGCACTGTTCTAAGCTTTATACATATTATCTTATTATTATTCATAAATTTAAATTTTATGAATATTATATTTTATAAATTTTATGTTATAAAGATTTCATGAATATTATATTTTATAAACATCTTATTATGTATAGATATTATCTTATTTGATCTTCACAACTCTCCTAGAAGATAGATGGTATTTTTATCCCCATTTTTACAGTGGAGTAAACTGAGTCAGGCAGCAGTTAAGTGACTTGCCCAGAGTCACACAGCTAATAAGGATTTGAGATTTGAACTCAGACCTTCTTGACTCCAGGCTCGGCTTTCTATCTACTGTGCCATCTGGCTATCTCACCCATGAGCAACTCCCCAGAACAGGAGGAAAGGATGACATCAAAGAATTGTATAATAGGAAGAGAAGATAGACTGAGCATGTGGCAAGAGAGAAAGATGAGAAATAGACAGCCAAAGTGCCCCTCTGGTACCCTTGTGCTATCAGGAGAAAGCAAGGAAGGCATCCCTAATATTGGGTAGATACCTTGGGATGAAATTTCGGGAGAACACGGACAAGAGTCTCCCTGGATGAGAGTTACAATCTGCACCATTGTAGCTAATTCCTGAGTCGATGGCATCACAGATACATGGAAATGTTTGAATATTATCCTGTTGATCCTTCGTGGTTGCAAATAATTGAACTCATTACCTCAGACAAATCAAAATTGCTGTAGACCCCAAGGGAAATGGAAAGATTTCTGATAATTACGATACGCTACAACACACTACTGACGGTGATAAGCATTAGAAAGTATGTAAAAGACGTTTTATAGCCAAAGAAAGCAAGGCCTAGGGAAGTTGTCATATGAATTGCCCCCAGTCACATAGATGTTTGGTGCAGGGAGGATTAAGGTAAATTTTCTACTACCATGACCCTGTTGTATCACAATATACAAACCCACCCAATTTCTTTTTTATATTTCATTCTGCATCTATTAAAAACAGTCTGAATCTTTGCCTTGCTTCTTCCAAGGGGATTTGGGATGGTATAAATTCAAAGAAGTTTGATTTCCAATCGTGTATGTGGGGGGGCAATTATCTCCTGTGATAATAATGTTTAATTAGAATAGAGTGTAAAGTCAGGGCCTGGACCAATGTGATTTGGTGGATTGACCAATGGACTAGGATTCAGGATCAAATCTCACCTCATATGCTTGCTAACACTATGACCCTGAGCAAATCACTTAACCTTTCTAGGTCCTGGTTTCCTCATCCGTGAAAAAGAGAGTTAGAGTTAGACCAAATGGCTTGTAAGGCTCTAAATCTATGCCCTATGAACTAGAAGACTGAAGGAAAAATCTTCACTAGGGAGACAAGATGGTAAATCGGAATGAGTGTTGATTTTGGAATCAGAGGTCTTGGGTTTGAATCTCCATGCTTTGTGATCTTGGATAAATCATTTTGTCTTCATCTACACAATGAAAACGTTGGATTAGATTGCCTCTGAGTCCTCTGTCATCTCAGCTGCATGGTGCAGTAGATAGAATGCCAGACCTAGGGTCAGGGAGACCTGAGTTCAGACACTTCAGACACTGTGTGTCTCTGGAGAAATCACGTAACTTCTATTAGCCTCTGCTTCTTTATTTGTAAAATGGACAATAATAGCACCTACCTCACACAGTGGTATGAAGATCCAAAGAGACTTTTGTAAAGTGCTTAGCATGGTGCCTGGTATATAGTAGGTGCTTAATAAATGCCTGTTCCTTCCCCCTTCTCCCTCCTCCCTAAATCTATGATCCTGGGAGGGTCAGTGTATCATTCCCTCCCCCTAGGCCCAAAGTCTCAGGCCCTTTTCTGTGTCTCCTGAGAAGTTTTAAAGGGTGACGTTTGTTCTCTGGGGCAGCTAGGTGACACAGAGAGCAGGGCCTGGAGTTAGGAAGACTCATCTTGATGTGTTCAAATCTGGATTCAGACACTTAGGAGCTGTGTGACCCCGGGCAAGTCACTTTACCCTGTTTGCCTCAATTTCCTCATCTGTATAATGAGCTAGAGAAGGAAAGGCAAATCATTCCAGTATTTTTGCCAAAAGAATCCCAAATGGGGTCACAAAGAATCAAACGCCACTGAAACAAATGAACAACACAACAATTTGTTCTTAGCGTGTTGCTTGAGGCTAAGTGTCCAGCCCATTTTTCATGGTATCCTCCTGCTCCTTACACTTTAGGCTTCAGCTTCAGTGGCTGCTGCTATTACCAGGGAATGCAATGCCCCACTCCAGGCACCCAGCCAGGGAGATGATGTCACCGCTGCATTTACCGGAATCCCAGCAGTAATACAAGTGAGTGTCAGGGACTGTTCGCATTCCAGAGAACACTGTGTCTTGTTTGGTTAGTCTAATGAGGACAAGTATATTTAAAAATATGATCGCTCACTGTGTGGCATGCTACCAGGGTACAAAAAAATGGATTGCCAAGGATCTAAATAACTCTGAAAACTCAATATCCTTTCAATAATTTTTTTCTTTACAAGTATTGGGATTAGGAATGAATATTCATCTAATTTCCCCTACAGTAAGGATTCTTGGCCTTTTGGGGGGCTGTGGACCCCTTTGACAATCTGGTGAAAGCTATGTATTCCTTCTAATGTTTTTTAAATGTGTAAAATAAAATACAGGAATAGGAATATAGGAATATAAAGGAATCCAATTATATTGAAATACAGTTATCAAAATAGTAAAAAGAAAACAAGCTCATAGATCCCAGGTTAAGAGCCCTCGCCCTACAGAGACAAGGCTTTAAATAATTATGGCAAAGGATCCCAAATATCTGTTTTTCCAATATCCCACCATTTCTTGTGCATTTTGACAGGGTGATAGAAATCCTTTGTAATAATAACAGTAATAGATGTCATTAATATAGTGATTTCAGGTTTGCAAAGTGCTTTCCCATTTTACAGATGAGAAACTGAGGCAGACAGCAGTTAGGGTCACACAGCTAGCAAGTATCTTGGGCTGAATTTGTACTTGGGTCATCTTCCATAGTCTGGGTTCAGCACCCTATCCACTGTACCACCTAACACATCTGTAACAAAACAGGGATTCAAAGCCTCATCCATAGTGCAGAGCCTAGGTTTCTAGGGCTCCATACTTATGTGGCCTATTGTGGCAGGAAGGAGGACCTCATTCGTGGAAGGGATTCTGTTTGAGAAGCAAAGAGCTGAGAGCTCCTGCCTTGCTTGTCTCGCATCTGCCTATAGAAGTCTGCCGCATCTGTCCAGTCTGAATTACCTCTCGAAAGCTAGGTTCCCATAGAAACTAAATTCCTCAAACACTGCTTCGTTTGCCGCAACGAAGGAACTACTCGATTCGTTAATTTAGTAAAAGGGGGTGGGGGGTGGAGGTAGGTTGGGTCAGAGAAATTGGGACAGAAAGGTTTTTTGGTTTGTGGGTGGCTGTGGTTTAGATCAATATTCTTCTGACAATGAATTGCAGAGAATGTATACATCTGTATTGGTAAAGGGAGGTTCCTGACTGGAAGTTCCTGATAGGTGATGCAGTGCAAAGAATTCTGGACTTGGACTAGGGAAGACCTGATTTTAAATCCTGCTTCAGGCATTTATTAGCCATGTGACCTTGGGTAAGTTACTGGCCTCCTCTCAGCCTCAACTTCTAAATCTACAAGATGGGAATAATATTGATAGCCCATTTTTCACAAGACTGGTGATGAATCAGACCTTCCACCCCTCACCAGATTGCTGATGGACTAGAGGAGCAGAAACATGAGACAGACACAACCACTGTGTGGATTTGTTTTGCATAACTCTCTTTAATTGTTAGAAGAGTCAGCTGTTGGGGAGGGAGGTGGGGAATGGGGTCTAGGGAGAGAAATGGGAGGATAGTGATAGTACTGCTAAAAAAAAGAGAAGAGAAATGAAAGAATTATTATGAATCAGGACAAAATACTCAGAAAAAAAGAAGTTCAGAAGAAGACCTAGGCAAAGAGGATGGTATTGGAAATCAAATGCTCAAATGAATTCAAACTGAGGCAGTGCAGCCTGAAGTCAGGAAGTCCTGAGTTCCAATCTTGCTTCAGACGTTTACTAGCTATGTTACCCTGGGCAAGTAATTTCAGTTCTTTAAGTCTCAGTTTCCCCATCTGCAAAATGGGGGTGATAAGAACCCCTCCAGGGCTGTTGTGAGGATCAAATGAGATAATATCTGTAAAGCATACACTTAGCACACTGCCTGGTGCACAGTAGGTACTTAATAAATGCCTATTTTCTTCCTTCAAATGGATCCATGATTTCACTAATTCAGGAGTTTCCTTCCCCTGGTGATGTGGACTGCTTTAAGACAAAACATTGATATGGGTGTCAGATTACTTGTAATCCTTATGTCATCAACCAGGTGTGATGTGGGGCAACTTGCAGAGCCTTTCTGGGCCTCAATTTTGCTGAGCATAAAATGTCTTTTGTGCCGCTTGCATATAATCATTCATAATACATTGTAATATGTTATATACTCCAAGAATCTTTCCATTGGTCTTTGGGCCCCCAGCAATTTTTATTTATCTGAGATAGTGGATTCTGTGATTCACAATTGTATAGCATCAATGGAAGAATACTCAAGTACTCAAATTTATCCATGATCTATCTCATTGATTGGGAAGTTCTCTCAGTGGATGCAGATCTCGATCCATTCATACCTGTCCAACTTGTCTTATTCTTGTCCATATTCTCCCAAAAGTGTCACATAGGGAGTCCATTCAATGGGCTAGGCCTTCCTCAATTTCTCCCAACCTGGAGAGAGCACTATTGGAGCCTTTGCCGGGAGACCAGCCCAACCTTTCTTCCTATCATACAATTCCTCAGTGATTTCTTTGACTCATGTTCTTCCTCAGCGTTTCTCACGGGTCGTCTGCTGCACTCTGCTCACACACACCACATGCGTCTCCATTGTTCTCTGTGTGATACCCATCTTTAGTACTTCAGAGGCAGTGGTGTTGCTTGTCTCACCATCATATAGCAACACTGAGAAGATATAAGTACTTAAAAGATGGCCCTTTGCTTTCATGGGATCAGTACAGTTTCCCAAAAAACAACCCAGCCTGCTTTCCTACTCTTAATCAATTTGGGGCCCAGTTAATTGTCCATCTATTGTCCATCTCAGATATATAGACTGTTGGACAAATTCTATAGGTTATCCATCCAAATGAAATTTGGGCAATGGGCAGTCTTCATCCTCTCTGTTCTTGCTGTGTGGATGGACAAGCTAAATTCCTTTGAGAGTCATTACAGATTTCCTCTGAGGACAGCTAGGTGTAAGGTTAATGGGGAATAAGATCTTCTTCCTCCCCCCCCCCCCACTAATAGGCCTCACATGGAGTCCATTAAGGGAAGTTTGCTTAAGGGAAGCTTGCTTGTAGGAAGGCTTCCACACCTTTTGGTACTAAGCTGATTAGGCACTGAGTCAGGAGGGTTGTAATGCCTTCTAGCTCTGAGCCTATTAATCAATAGAGTATATATTATGAGAGGTGAGCATTTGCTTTGGGGGCTCACTTACAAGAAGGACCTTGTGATTCCCTGGTCAAGACAGAGTAGCTGTATGCTCAGATCCCCCTCAACTGCTCAGCGGTAAAGGCTCTCTTAATCCAGTGGTGAATGTAAAGTATATATAGCAATATTGTTCTGCTTCAGGCAGTAGAGTCCTGTCTCTTGGTCTTTATTTCTCTTCTCTGTATTTCCTCTGTTTGTATTTTGTGTGATTAAAGAAGATTATTGACCCCTTTATAGTTGCTTTCCTTGGTAAAGCAGATAAAAGAGCCTGTACTAGCAGCCATCCTGGGTGTGCCAGTGTGGTTGCCGTTCCACTAGGTGGTACAGTAGACAGAGCACTGTGCCTGGAGTCAGGAAGACTCATCTTCCTGAGTTCAAATCCAGCCTCAGGCACTAACTGTGTGACCCTAGGCAAGTCACCTAAGCCTGTTTACCTCAGTTTCCTCATCTGTCAAATTAGCCGGAGAAGGAAATGGTAAACCCCTCCAATACCTTTGCCAAGAAAACCCCAAATGGGGTCATGAAGAGTCAGACATGATTGAAGTAACTGAAGAACAATGACAGATCTTCTCTAGGAGAGTGTGCAATGTCTTAGGGATTCATGAATGGAACTACCATATCAAGTCTGAAATTTTTTTAAAAAGCTGTATACAGTAGAGATTTGCTTTTTCATATGCAGTCCTTTTTCTCTATTCTACTGTATATAGGAAACATTAATGATTATTGATGTTGGTCAAACTCACAATACAAAAAAGGAAAATTGAAAATATCTATGTCAGCAGTAGTTATGCTTATATATGGAGCTGGACAGATAATCTTTACAGTTAACCCATCAACACACACCACACTATTCATCTTAATATATTTATGTGTATGTAAAAACATGCCTGTGGAGCTCAGACTAGGGCCCCTTAGTGAGAGAGGGTGAGCATCCCAGCCATGTTCCTAGTGAGTCTACATATACATAAATTTTATCTGTATATATGTTGTATATATTGATGGACTAGCTCTAGCTCTAGGCTCATGTGTACCGAACAAGTCAGTCTGGGGAAGTCTCTCCTCTAAGGACAGGGACAGGCTCTTTTTTCATACTCTTTAGCCCTATATCCCTATTCTGGAGCGGTGAGAAAAATCACTTAAAGCATAGGTATAGCTCGTGTCTAACATATCCCTTAAAAGGAATAGAAAGTCACCCACGTACAGAGTAGATCAGGTATAGGACAGCTGTTTTTTCCCTACACAAAAAAGAAAAGCTTAAGACACAAGAGATTCGTAATGCATACTGACAAAAACTTAAAAGACATTTCAACTTCATTATGGTTCTGTACTATCTGAACAACTTGCTTAAGGTTCATGTCTTTTGGGAAGTCAGGTCAGGGCTAGCTAATAGCAAATGACCTGAGGTTGCTGGAGGAGCCAAGAGTGTTGATGGTCTTACAGCCTCCCTACTGTGGTATTGCAGACACTCTAACCCATACTGTTATAAATTTATTATGTGGTTGAAGGCTCTGGGGAAAAAACAATTGCTTCATGTGTTTCACTCGAAATGATTCACTCCTTTCAAATTCCGTGCCTCTCTGTTGTTTTCCCAGAATTTACTGTGAACCAGTTCTATTCAACATGCACAGACTTCAGAATTTTCCCCAAATATCCATTGCTGGGCAGCATGAGATTTCTGTGACTTTCAAAGAGAGCTATATTTGCATTTTAAAAAGACACAACCTGTCTGCAATTTTGTAAGGCTTGCAGTTTTATGTCTAGGCCTCTTATTCTATTCTCTTTGGATATGGAGCCATGTTATTTGATGTTTAAGAAATAAGAAAAATTTGAATATGAAAAAATGGAGATGTGGGACATGAGTTTCATATTGAAGGGTAGGTAGGAATTGGTTAGAAAGGAAGAATCATAATATAGAAACAGTATGACTCAATGCCCAGGAGTGTTAATGGGCATGGTCCACGTGGTGTTAGTGAATGACAGTAAAGACACTGACCAGGGCACGAAGTACTTTTGGCCAGAGGTAGATAATGAGGTCGTATGGATAGGATGGAACCTGTTGATGAAAAACTTAGAAAGCCAGAAGAAATGTTCAATTGGAAGGGATAGAATCAAATCTATATGTTACTACTAACCATAGACACAAAGACTGCCTAAAATTTATTCTACTTCCTGGTACCATTTGGAGGTAGAGGGGAATCAGAGATCGGTTTATTTTGCAGCTAGCAAATGAAAGGGCAAAAGAATCATAGCTTTAGGGTTTATAGATTCAGGATTTAACCATTAGGCTGAAACATTTACTTTGGTGAATGCTTGAGTACTTTAAATTATTCTGATATCACTCTCTTATTTGGGACACACCAATGAGGACTTGGCAAGAACCACTATATTGAGAAACATACTTGACAAAAATTACTTAAGCATTGAACTTGAAAGGAAAGAAGGAAACGAAGCACCTTCTCATCATTTTTACAAGTCCTCTCCTTCTCTGTTCTGTCTCTAGCCTTCGATTCTTCTAGAAGGGAGCAAAGAAGTTGGGTCTGAAAGTTGCACAGCTTCTAGAAAGAGGCTCAATCTGAAATGAAATCCAGTACAGCCCTCACTATCACCAGATACAATGTGACTAGGATTTGTCAATTCATAGAATTCATATACCATTTCACAAACAGTTTTAATATGTCCTTTTACTCTCTCTCTCCCTGGCCAGCCCTGACGAGACAATCGGGTCATCCTGAAACAATAATGAAAAAAATAGGAAGAGAGAAAATTTGGAAGAGAAAATGGCTTTTTTGTTGCTCCTTGAACAAGACATTCCCTCTCCTGATTCCAGGCATTTTTACTGCCCATCCCTCATACTTGGAATTCTCTCTCCTCATCTCTGCCTCCTGGCTTCCCTGGTTCTTTCAAGTCCCAGCTAAAAGCCTGTCTTCTACAGGAAACCTTTGCTGACTCCCCCTTAATTCCAGTGCCTCCCCCAGTTGATTAGTTCCAATTTGTCCTGTATATGTCTTGTTTGTACTTGGTTGCTTGCATATTGTCTTTCCCTTTAGACTAAGATGAGCCCGAGAGCAGACTTTCTTTTGCCTTTCTTTGTATCCCAGCCCTTAGCAGAGTGCTTAGCATGTAGTAAGCACTTAATGTTTATTGTCTTTCTGATTGAAGACAGGATAGTTCAATCCCATTAATAAGATTTTTGATATTATTAATGTGAATATCCCCTTCATCACTGTGGATCACAACATAGCCAAGTCTACTCATCCTGGATAATCCTTGCCTGTGTTTTTTCATATGCTCCCAAAGAAGATCCACTCATCTATGAGGAAGACATTCCTTTAACTCTATTTTACATGTCATGGGTTCCAGTGGAGTCCTTGGACTCCTACTATTCCTCACCCTCCACGTAATGGATTCAGTTTTTTTCTATCACTTGTCTCCCCAATAATACCATTTAAAGCACTTCGTGGGCACAGGTCATCATTGAAAATATTTTGCAGTTCAGTTGTGTCCAACATGAGTCTCTCTATTGTTCTTTGAGCTGCCTATTGTCCTTTGAGACTTGGAGTCTTTAGAGATTGTGATGTTGCAACCACACAGCATTATGAGGAAAATGCATGCTTAAAAATGGGATCTTTGCACTAGAGAGCCACCTACAATCATCGAAAGCCCTGGACAATTCTCCAGATGCCACCAATCCTGTTTTCTTGCCCTTTTTCAATTCTGGACCCAATTCATTGTCCATTGACAGTACCTTTCTCATATGCATGTATTGATGAACTAACTCAAGTGACTGATGATTCAGCTGTAGGTCAGAGAATGGACAATAGCTATTTTTCACCTATTTGGTATTTATATATATAGATAGACTGAGCTCCTATGAGTAATCACATATCTCATCGAGGAGGCACTGTAATGATCTAAGTCGTGATGCGACCGCCTCTTAGTCATGTGCAAACAAGAGCATCTGAAGGACCTCACCATCTATTTAATAGGATAGACACTGGACCCATGATTTAATTGGTATAGAGAACTCCCAGATGTGGAAACTTGACTAATGCAGGCTGGCACCTTCTCTTCGGCGTAATGTCTTAGAGAGTTATCTAGAGCAGGGAGGTTAAGACTTGTCCAGGATCAATAGCATTGCCAAAATAACATCTTTCTTCATCATCATCATCATCATAATCATTATCATCATCTTTATTTTTAATATGGCAGCTTTCCAATGATGTTTTCTTCTGGAAAAGTACTACATGGAAGCAGGGCAGTTTTGTTATTCCTATGTTAAATTTGGGCAGCTATGTGGCCCAGTGGATAGAGTGCTGGGCCTGAAAGTCGGGAAGACCCATCTTCCCAAGTTCAAATCCAGCCACCAACATTTACTAGCTGTGTGATTCTGGGCAAGTCGCTTAACTCTATTTCCTTTACTTTCCTCATCTCTAAAATGAGCTGGAGAAGGAAATGGCAAACCATCCCAGTATCTCTGCCAAGAAAATCCCAAATGGAGTCATGAAGAGTCGGATACAACTGAAAATGACTGAACAGCAAACAACAACGATGTTAAATTTAGTATTCACTTAAAAATGGAAGTTCACAGTTTAATACACAATTCTCTCTTCTGTTCTTTGTATATTGAAATACTCATGTATGTTGGCCGCTACCAGCTACATGACCTTAGGCAAGCTACTTCACTTTTCTCAGACTCAATTTTCTCAAGTTAAATCAAGTCAACCAACCATTTATTAAGCAACTAGTATATGCTAGAAGCACAAAGATACAAAAAGCTCTCCGAAGGGGCTCACATTACAATGGGGGACATGTGTAGACAATTATGAGCAAGCAAGATATGTAAATGATAAGTTGGGGAGAGTCTCAGGGGAACTTAGATTTAGGAGGACTGAAAAATGAAGCTACTAATGGGGCTAATAATGGAAGAGACAACTTGCAAACAAGTAGGTACAAACAAGATATATTGCCCAATGTACAAAGCAGATAAATGGGAGATAAAGTCAGAGGGAAGGCACTGAGATTAAGGAGGACTGTAAAATGGGAATTAAAAATAATATCTCCCGAGCAGGGTTGTTGTGAGGGTCAAATTAGATAAATATGTAAAGTACTTGGCAAAGATAAAAGTGCTGTGTAGATGGTAGTTATTACGTTAAGTTGATATTAGTATGTTAATTAGTATGTTAAGTTGATAATGAAAAAGACAATTTTAAAAGGTACTCCAGGAAGTCCCAGATCAACCTGTTCAGCGTTCATTAATGCCTAGTTATATAGCATTTTGCCACTTTATAATTAATTAATGATAATAATAATCCATGTTTATATACTACTTTGAGATTTGCAAAATGTTTTCAAAGCAACAACCCCGTGAGATAAGTAGTAAAAGTGTTGTTATTCCCATTTTAGAGATGAAAAAACTGAGACTTAGAGAGGTGAAGCAACTTCTCCCATTCATATAGTTAGTAGATGTTGGGGCCATACCTTGAAGTCAGGTCTGACTGACTCTTCTTGCCATTACAATAAAATGCCTTCCCTTATTGTCAAAGTAGGATATTTGGAATTTAGTGAAGTAGGTGGCACAGTGGATGGAGAATGCATCTCCAAGCTCAAATCTGGTCTCAGACACTTACTAGCTATGTGACCTTGGGCAAGTCACTTAATCCTGTTTGTGTCAGTTTCTTCATCTGTAGAAATGAGCTGGAGAAAGAAATGGCAAATCACTCCAGTATCTTTGCCAAGAAAATCCCAAAATGGGGTCAGAAAGAGTGGGACATGACTGAAATGACTCAATAACAACAAAGCAAACACTTATATGCTACTGTCTGAGGAAAACAATCTCCCATAAATGTGTAGATATTTCCTAGCCCTGCTTTGAGGCTATTATGTGGGAGGGTTTCTTTCAACTAAGAAACCTCATTGATATAAAACTACAGATTTTCTAGCAGCTGCAGAAATGAATGGGTGGCACATTTTTAGGTCTTGCTATCTACACATTATCTGTAGGAAATATTCAGTGGGAGGATGGTGGGTGTATCCACAGTCTTTATTTTACACACCATTTATTCCTTAACGGCAAGATGATGACATGTGAACAGCCAGGGAGAAATCATGTCCTAAATCGTTGCTTTAAGAAAAATTATTTCCAGAGTTCCATGTTTGCCTCTGGGAGAGATTCTTAATCAATAACCTGTGGGAAATCCGTCAAGATACTGACAAGACTGTTGGTCCTTCCAGTCTGTGCTATGCTCCCCAGTCTCAGATCTGACATGAGAACTCTATGAATTACTTCTTACCACCTCAAGAACCAGTGATAGCCCAGCTGGAATCAGACAATCGGATGACATCACCTTTGGTGGTGGCTGTATTGGTAAGCAAAATGGGCTCCTTAGCACTTAGTTCAACAAGTGCCCTTGAAGAGTTTGGTTTGTTTCCTTTGAGTAATTCAGTGTATTTTATTGAGCCTTACTAGGTGCTAAGCCCCAGGCCCAAACCCCTATTAGGTGTAAAACCTATGTGGGTGTGGATTGGTAACTAAGGTGGGGCCCAAGGTGGGGCTAACTCAGGGGAAAGCCTAGTTTACAAATGAGTTTGAGTGATAGGTTTGGGACGCCAGAGGCTCTTAGACCATGTGGGTTTAAGTCGCCTCTTTGTGATGATTTTAGGTCATGTGAGTGAGTCGCATGTGTGACTCACCCCGGAAGCTGAAAAAGATATAAAACCAGGGGTTGGCCTTCTCTTCTTCGGAGCCCTTACCCACAGCAGTGGTGGCACATGTGACTCTGGGCCAGCCCTTGTTCTGAGCTCTGGGGCTGAACCTAGATGTTGGTAACTATGAGTCTGTATTTGGTCTGTCTGTCGATGTTTGTAATTTATTTACAAGAGTTTACAAGTGAGAGGGCTCTCACTCATGCTGGTGTTGATGTGGAGACTCTGGGCAGCTGTAGCTAAGGAGCCCTCCAGCTTGTAACCTGGATGCTGGGACTTTGTTAAACTCTGGTAACTGTGTATAGGGATTTGAATCAGACAAGGTCTGTCTGTTGATGTTTGTACTTTGTTTGTATTTTGTTCTGAAGTTGGCAGTGCTGGCTTTTTCCCCTGAATTAAGTGAATGATATTTGTATGCTGAATTAAAAGTAAGCTTGTCACCCCCTTTAACCTTGCTTTCCTTATTAAAGCAGATCAAAAGAACCTGTGCTTTTGCAGCGTGTTGGCAGTTTTATGGGTGCCGGTTGTTGGTGGATCTTGCACCCCCACAGAAGCTGCTAACTGGATTGTTGAAACAGTGGCCCATCAGGGAAACGAGGTACTATGGATGAGGCTAGCTTTGTGGGTCTTTAAAATTTTTTTAAAAAATAAATAGTATTTTATTTTCTCCAATTACATGTAAAGACAATTTACAACATTCATTTTTTGAAAGATTTTGAGTTCCAAATTTTTCTCCCTCCGCTCTCCCCTCCTCAAGATGGCAAGCTATGTGATGTAGGTTATATATGTGCAATCATGTAAAACATATTTCCACATTAGTTAAGTTGTGAAAGAAGAAACAGAACAAAAGGAAAAAAAACACAAAAAAGTGAAAATTGTATACATCCGTCTTTATTCAGACTCTGTCGGTTCTTTCTCTGTGTATGGATAGCATTTTCCATCATGAGTCTTTTGAAATTGTCTTTGATCATTGTATTGCTGAGAAGAGCTAAGACGGTCATAATTGATTATCACACAATGTTGCTGTTTCCTTGTACAGTCTTTTTCTGGTTCTGCTCACTTCTCTCAGCATCAGTTCATACAAGTCTTTCCAGTTTTGTTTTGTTTTTTCTGAAATCATCGTAGCTCATCATTTCTTGCCAGCACGGTAGTATTCCATCACAATCATATGCTATAACTTGTTCAGTCAGTCCCCACCTGATGGGCATCCCCTCAATTTCCAATTCTTTGCCACCACAAAAAGTAGCTCTGTGGGTCTTAGTAAGAAATCCACAGACCCTTCCAATGAATTTGGCTGAGAAGCTTGGTTTTTGACACTTCCTCTTGTCTAGGATTCTGATTTTTGTCTCCAGTTCTGGATCTGGTTATCTCACTTCCCAAACCACTGCCATATTGCACAGAAGTAATCTTTTGCCTTTCCTTGTTCCTTCAGACTTCTGTTTTGGCTAAATTAGTATTGTCCTCTTTGCTTTGCTACAGGCCAGTCCCTTGTTCCTTTTCCCCTCCTCCACCCTACCAAGAATCAGCCTCAGTTGCTTGGTCCCTGACTTCTGGTGCCTCATAGAGACATCTTAGTCTGTGTCTCTCTGTTGCTGACTTTATAGCATGAGGGCATCCTAATTGGTTTATTTTGTTTATTTATTTATCGATCGGTTGCAGAGGGGAAGGCAGGGCAATTGGGGTTAAGCGACTTGCCCAAGGTCACACAGCTAGTAAGTGTGTCAAGTGCCTGAGGCTGGATTTGAACTCAGGTCCTCCTGACTCCAGGGCCAGTGCTCTACTCACTGCACCACCTAGCTGCCCCCAAGGGCATCCTAATTGGACAGGACATAAGGATCAAACTTCAGAAGGGAAGTCACTAATGGCTTGGACAGAGATTATAGGGATTTCACCAAGAGATCTAAGGACAAGTTACTTTGAGGAACATTTACACAAATTCTTTCATAGCTGTGGAAACTTGAGGCAGTGGCCAATCCCAAAGGTTATGTGTAGAACAGAGGCAGGTCCCTTGCAATCATTGATTCATTCATTTAATATTTATTAAGGATCTCCTACGTGTGAGGTATTAGATTAAACATGGGGGAGGGGCAATGAGAGCTATGACACATACCCTGATCTAAAAAAGACCCTGTTCTAATTTTGAGGTGAGGGTCAGGTAAGGAGGACAGGTACATATAATAGCACATATAAACATTCCCTGTAGCATAATTGGGGTACAAGGAGTAGGGATATAAGAGCAAAGAAGAGGTCCAAGTATAGTACTAGAAGAAATTTGAGGAGAGGAAAAATCACTGTTAGATAGCTTTCTTCATTTTATTAATCAAGCAGTAAACATTTGTTAAGTGCCTACTAGGTTCTAGGCACTGTGCTAAGCATTGGGACATTGTTCAATCTGGAGAGCCATAATTTAAATTCTAATGTTGATAGGGCCTTGGTTTTGCTTTATCTTTGCTGTCAGGATTCAGGGTTCCTGGTCTCTTTCGTGGTATGGGTTATGAGAAAAATAGAAAAGGTTAATTTGGGAAATGCAGAGCTCAGGAAAGAGAGTAATATATATAATGAGGCTGCAAAGACAGTTTGGAGCCGTGTTGTAAGGGCTTTAAAAACTAAACAGAAGGACTAGTATTTGATTTTACGAGCAACAGAGAGTCACTGGAGTTTATTAACTAGAGGAGTGACAGATTCAGACCTTTGCTTAAGGAAAATCATTTTGATAGTTGCCTGGAGTGGATAGAGCCCTGGGCTTAGAACCAGCAAGATGCAGCTCCAAGTTCAAATCTGGTCTCAGGCACTTACTAGCTGTGTGACCTTGGGCAAGTCACTTAACTCTATTTGCCTCAGTTTCTTCATCTGTAGAAATGAGCTGGAGAAGGAAATGGCAAATCGCTCCAGTATCTTTGCCAAGAAAATCCCAAAATGAGATTATGGAAAATCATTTTGATTGTTGCCTGGAGTAACCTGAAGCAAAGAGATCAATGAAGAGGCTGTTGCAATAACCTAAGGGAGAGATGATAAGGACCTGAGCTAAAGTGTTGGGTGTATGAGTAGAGAGAAGGGCTCAGATGCAGGAAATGTTGGGGAGGTAAAAATGGCAAGATTTAGCAACTAATTGGATATATGGGGTGAGTCAGGGATGGTACCAAGGTTAGAAAACTGAGAAGCTGGAGGGATAGTGGGGCCTTCAGCAGAAGGTTTGGGGAGAAAGAGAATGAGTTCTGTTTTGTCTGTGTTGTTTGAGATATCTTATCCAGTTTGAAACATTCAGTAGGCAGTTGGTGATTTCGGACTGAAGTCCAGGGGAGAGATCAGGGCCAGAGTCATCTTCATAAAGATGGTTATTAAGGTGATGAAGTCACCAAGAAAGAGAAAAGAATAGGGGCCAGAACACCATTAGGGAGAAGAATATGGATGATGAGCCAGCAAAAGAGACTGGGGAATGGAGAAGAACCAGGAGATATTAGCATCAAGAAAATTCAGAGGATGGAGAGAATCCAAGGGGAGCGGTCAATAGTGTCCAATATAGAAGAGTGATCAAGAACGATGAGGACGAGGAAAAGATCATTAAATTTGGCAATTAAGAGATCATTGGTAACTTTGGCGAGAGTAGTATCAGTTTAGTGGCAAGGTAAAAACTCAGTTGCAGAAGGGTGGAACCAAGATGGCAGCTGGAAAGCAGGGACTTATGAGAGCTCCCCCACCCAGGTCCCTCCAAATACCTATAAAAATGGCTCTGAACAAATTCTAGAACTGTAGAACCCATGAAATAGCAGAGGGAAGCAGGGCTCCAGCCCAGGACAGCCTGGATGGTCACAGGGTAAGGTCTATTGCATAGAACTGGGAGCAGAGCGGAGTGGAGCCCAGTGTGAGCCACTCCTGGACCAACCAGAACGGGATCCAGGTGGAACAGGTCCTAGCGCCCTGAATCAGTGAGCTGTGGCAGTTACCAGACTTCTCAACCCACAAACACCAAAGACAGCAGACAAGGTTAGTGGGAAAAGCTTCTGGAACAGAGTGAAAGGAGTTTGTGGTTTGGCCACTGCCTTGGGGGCAGCAGAGGTGATGCAGCTCTGAGGCTGCTTATAGAGCTACAGGTGCAGTTGCTTCCAGCCCCAGGCCCACCTGGTGGGAGGAAATAAGTGGTGGATCTGAGCTGGAGTGCAGAGCCATCATAGATCTGAGTCACAGTCCAGGCTGGTGGTTCTTGGGGGAGAGGTAGTGCTGGTGTGGCAGAGCTTGCTGTGTAGAAATAGCTCTGAAGACAATAATAGTGCATTCCCTCAAGCTTGGGACAAAGTACTCTCTAATCCAGAAGCAGTCATACCCTGATGAAAAACTCAAGGGTCAAGTAGTTGGCTGGGAACATGGCCAGGCAGTGAAAATGCTCTCAGATTCAGACTCAGACTTTGGATTCTTTCTTTGGGGACAAAGAAGACCAAAACATACAGCCTGAAGAAGTCAATAAAGTCAAAAGAGCCTACATTAAAAGCCTCCAAGAAAAACATGAACTGGTCTCAGGCCATGGAAGAGCTCAAAAAAGATTTGGAAAAGCAAGTTAGAGAAGCAGAGGAAAAATTGGGAAGAGAAATGAGAGTGATGTGAGAAAACCATGAAAAATAAGTCAATGACTTGCTAAAGGAGACCCAAAAAATGCTGAAGAAAACACCTTAAAAAATAGACTAACTCAAATGGCAAAAGAGCTCCAAAAAGCCAATGAGAAGAAGAATGCCTTGAAAGGCAGAATTACCCAAATGGAAGAGGAAGTCCAAAAGA
>CM053623.1:197316222-197401546 GCA_028646595.1 Phalanger gymnotis
GCTGAGAAATACTCCAAGACAAAAAGATTCCATTTTATCTGCCCCAGAATCATTAAAGGCACTTAAGAGAAGAAAAGCAAAATGTCCCACCTTAATTACTATTACATAATAATGTTAATGTTACACCTAATAGGGGTTTGGGCCTGGGACTTAGCACTTAGCAAGATTCAATGAAATAGGTGAATTACTCAAAGCAAACAAAAGACAAAATCTTCAAGGGCACTTGTTGAACTAAGTGCTAAAGAGACCATTTTGCTTAACAACACATGTATATATATGTATATGTATGTATACATGTGTGTATATATGTAAACACACATATGTATGTATATATGTAACCATTCTATACATACTCCTATTTATCGGTTCTTTCTCGGGATGTGGACAGCATCTTCCTCCACAGGTCCTTTGTATTTAATTGGGGTATTTAGAATAGTCAGAATGATTTAGTCACTCAAAATTGTTCTTATACAACAAAGTTGTCACTATATACACTTGGTCTTTGTCCTGCACATTTTATTCTTCATTATTTCATGCAAGTCCATCCATGTTTTTCTAAGGTCATCAAGCTCGTTATTTCTTACAGCACAGCAGTATTCCATCAAAAACATATACCACAATTTGTTCAGCCATTCCCCAATTGAGGGGCATCGCTGCAACTTCCAGTTCTTTGCCAGCACAAAGAGAGCTGCTATAAACGTTTTAGAACATATAGGTTCTTTTCCTTTTCCCATAAACATCTGAGGAAATAGACCTACTAGTGGTATTGGTATCAATTGGGGGATAGGTTGTATTCTTACAGATTTGACAAAGTTCTTTATGTATTTGAGATATGAGACTGAGAGACCGTCCATAAAAATATACCATGCACTCTTTTAGGATAATCCAGATATAGTTGGCAATTCTGTTACATTGGTCAGTCAATAAACATTTATTAAGTACTTGCTATGTGCCAGTGCTGTGCTAAGTGCTAGGGATATAAAGAAAGGTAAAAGACAGCCCTTGCTTTCAAGGAGCTCACAGCCTAATGGAGAAGGGCAACATGCAAACAACTCTGCACAAACGAGCTATGTACAGGACAAATGAGAAATAATCAACAGTACATCTATGTATTGCATGACCAAACAAAAGCTTGGCAGAAATAGTAAGATGTAGTAGAATGAACACCAGAGAGTAACTTAAGTTCTCAGTTCTTTCCCTATCTATCCATGGCCTTGGACAAGTAACACCCTTTGAGGTCTTCAGTTTTCATCCCTATAAAGTGAGGAAGCATAGTAGATGATATCTAAGGTTTATTCAAGCCCTTAACCTCTATGGATGTAAGACAGGAGGATGCTTTAGCAAGAGAAGCTATTTTAGATGTAGTAGGCATGACTTTAAACTTCATTTCCTGCAGTTCTTAGGGCTGAGAGTATTACTCACTGTTGTTTTTTCTTCATTTTTGAAGAGGACCAATGACATCACAGGGTGATGTCTTGACTCAGGCATGAATTGGATTTAAGTGAGACAGAGTTGCACAAAGTTGTCAGCCTCACCCTCTCTTCCAGAATCATCAAAGTCTAGAGGCAGGACAAAAGTCAAGCTGACTGCTGATAACCTTGGATATAGTGGATGACCTTGGGGTCTAAAGATTTTGTTGCTAAGGAGTCCAGTCCACCCATATGTCCCAGTAAATACCTAAAAAGGACACAAAAGATGATTTTTAAAAAAAAAAAATTGAAGAGAAGTAGTAGTAAGCACCTCAATTTCATCTAAAACTCCCCAAAATAGGAGACTAAGAGCCTACACAGGGTGGGAGAGGGATAGGACTAGGGCAGCCAACACAAACTCTCGTAAAAGAGCTGAAAGCCTTCAGGTGATGGGAGACAACTCATACCATGGGCACCAGTGCAAATTCCAATAAATGGATCTGGACCCAGAAGATGCTCTGGAAAAGGATATTCCTGGGGAATGGAAGACAGTATTGGTAATCACATTCCAAGCCCTTTCTTTCAGAACAGAAGTCAGGGACAGAAATACATAGACAGATATATGGATAGATAGATAGAATAGGTGGATGGATAGACAGATGATAGATATATAGCAGATAGATAAATAGATAGGATAGATGGATGGATTGATAGATAGATGGATAGATGATAGAAAGATGGATGGATGGATAGATAGATATAGAGATAGATGATAGACATAGAGATAGATGATAGAAAGATGGATGGATGGATAGATAGATAGACAGCATTTATGAAGTATATTATATGTGCCAGGCACTAGGGTAAGCCTTGAGGATATATATATAAGTAAGCCAGACCATCATTGTCCTCAAGAAGCTTTCTTTCTAATGGGAGGAAGATATGTCATTGGGTGCTGGGAAGTACACACAAGGTTGCCTAGTTAGAGATATCTGAGAAGGGCTATGGAGTGTGTAGAACTGAGAAAGATAAGGTGAAAGCTGGCTTAATAGAGCCAAGATGTTACCAAGGGAGTTCAATTTACTGTGCAACGGGAGTAGAGATGATGGCCCAAATTGAGTGGAGAAAGAATAGTCACTATAAAGGACTGGAACCCACTGTGAGAAACAAGGTCTCTCAGCCTCAATTTCTTCATCTGAAACATGAAGGTAATAACTTAAATGCTAAGGGTGTAATTTATGAGTTAGCAACTGGAAATATTTTTGTCGTGCAGATTTTTTTTCTTACATACAGTTTTTTGTGGGGAGAAGAGGAGAAATCTCAGTGAGGAAGAATGAAGTAAATTCCTGGAATGACATGGTACCCTCTCTACTATTGAATGAAGAGTTGAATTAGATGTAGTATTATTTTAACCAGTAAAAATAAGGGAGAATTTTCAGTGTGAAAGAAATTAGTTCTTGGGAAAGATTTGCTTTTTAAAAACCTTTGCTTGTCCAGTAGTATGTGTATCTGCGACAGGCAGAACAAATGGAACATGAACTCTAACCGAACTGGAGAAGACAAGCAGGTTAGATTGCCTTCAGGAAATTACAAAGCTCCCTTAATGACTCTATAGATTATATGGACGGCCTTTGGCCTCCACTGGTGTCCTTGTACTGTGGAGAGAAAGAAAGCTTAGTCTTCAGCATGTTGGGTAGAATTCCTATGTCAAAGTTATGGGATAACATGAAAAAGAGTGGCATGAGATAATCTACCTTGGGTCATAGATTTATAGCTGCAAAGGGCTTTGGAAGCCATACATTCTAACACACTCATTTTGTATGTAACAGTCGAATGGCCCCGTTGTCTCAGGGCAAGGCCTACTTTGTCACCCCTAGGAGTTCCAGGGGCTTCGGATGTCTCTTTTTCCATTGCCTTTAGCTCAAGCCCCCACAAGCCATGTTTCTCCCCACACCCACACCCATTTTTAGGAGGCCAATTCTGTTTTACCACTTAATATCAGAAAGCTTTTACAAAGGGATATTTATTTCAATGATACAGCAAGAATGAATGTGCAAACATTTCCCCCAACACCTCAGGGGCATGACTTCTATAAGCTTCACAGTTTAGTTCAATTCCTGTATAGCATTGACTCCACCTTTGGATGTGAGTAGCCAAAGGTAAAATTGTTATCAACTTTTTTTTTAAATAACTATCAACTTTTGCTGGAGTCTGGGACCCTTGCTCTTGGGTCTGGAGTCAGGAAAATCTGAGTTCAAATTCAGTCTCAGAATTTACTAGCTGGGTCTTCTTGGGCCAGTCACTCAACTTCTGTCTGCTTCAGTTTCTTCTACTGTAAAACGGGCATCATAAAATCACCTAACGGGATTATTTTGTTGATCTACATGAGGTAATACCTGTAAAGTGCTTAGCATAGTAATTGGCACATGGTGGGCGTTTAATAATGCTTGTTCCATTCCTCCCTCTTCCCATTTTAATAAATGTTTATTGATGTCTGATTCCCAAGCCCGTGTTCTTTCCACTGTACTTCAGCTGCCTCTCAATAAGCATTCATGGTAGAGAAGGAGGGACTCTGAAGTCTTTCTAATGGGGTTAATGATGCTGGGTACAAATTAAATAAGGGAGAGGCTTCATGAAACTAAATTGATTACTCCCAGCTGGGATCCCACAAGGAATGTTGACTAAGTGGGATTAGTAAGGAAGGAGATGAGGAAAAGGGAAGAAGATGGAAGGAAAGAGGATGGGCTTCCTGAATCAGTCTTTAGTCTGGTCCCTGGTCATCCTAAAAGTCCCTGGTATGCCTCTTGAATAAAGAACAACGTTTTGGTTCCAGTGTTGTTGGTGATTTGTGTTAAAACACTAAATATTTTATGTGAACAGGAAAAAATAGCATTAATGGAGGTAAATGATAGCTAGCTCTCAGCTCCTTTTTTTCACAGTCTGTTTTAAAGCTGTCATTTCTTCAGCACACTGCATCTGCTTTGCCTTCTGCAGGCCCACGGGTCTGATTTGCCTTTGCACACTGGGAATGTTGGTGTAGACAAGCTTTTCAGACATGAGAATTTTCAAGGACAGGGGACTTCAAGTCAGGTCCCTCTTGCATGTTTTCCATAATGAAGTCATTTACACTTCAAGCTCATTTTCAATGCTCTGTGTTGTTAAACAGTGATTTCCCCCATTGCTTTCTTGGCCGGTCTCCTCTTCCTGTTTAATCAAGCACAGCGCTAATACATTAAAGACAGTAAGAGCCTGTTCATTATCAGGAAAATCAGCTGTAATGTTATACACAAAGTCTGCACTGCATGATCTGGGCCAGGAATAAACAAGATGTAAGTGACAGCAAACACGTCCAACAAGTAAGCAGGGATCTAGGGTTCTATGCCCCAAATATTTCAGGGTTCAAAGAATGGTAATGAAAATAATAGTAATAATAAAAATTAATAATAATGGCTGTCATTTATGTAGTGCTTTAAGGATTTCCAAAATGCTTCACATATATTATCTTATTTGATCCTCACAACAATCTTGGGAGACTGGTATTATTATCACCCCCATTTTGAAGATGAGGAGACTACGATTTAAAGGAGTAAAGTGACTTTCCCAGGGTCATGTAGCTAGTTGAACTTTGGGTCCATCCCCTAGGTCACTAAGCTGACCTAAAGGAGATACATAGGTAGATAAAGATATATAGATTGATAAGTATATATAGAGAGATGAATATAAATATACATGGCTAGTTATAGAAAGATAAATAGATAGATAAATATAGAGAGATTACTACAGATAGATAGAAGTAGATATACATACATCTAGATATAGAGCTAGGTAGAGACAAATATAAAAATAGAGGTAGATAAAGGTAGATAAATATATAGAGAGTGAATATAGAGATAGATATAGAAAGAAAAATAGTTTAATAAATATATACAGAGATAAATATATACATGGATAGTTATAGATATATAGATAGATAAATATAGAGAGATTACTATAGATAGATAAATAGAAGTAGATATAGATACATCTAGAGATAGAGATAGGTAGAGACAAATATAAAGATAGAGATAGAGAGAGTCTATATAGAGATAAATAGAGATAGATATATGTAGATAGATAGATAGATGATAGATACAGAGGTAGATGATAGACATAGAGATAGATAGATAGATAGATAGATAGATAGATAGATAGATAGATAGATAGATAGATTGATCTCCTTGGTCCCAAATGTTTGTTTTTGAAAACCTGGGCATCAAAGTCTAACCAAGCTGAGTGAACTGATTTATGATGACAGAATCATAAATTTATAACTGAAGGGACATTATTATAGGTCATCTAGTGCAACCACTCATTTTATAGATAAGAAAACTGAAACCTACAGAGGAAAAACAACTCACCCAAGATTACACAAGTAATAAAGTGGAAGAGTCAAGATTTGAACCAAGGTTCTTTGACCCTAAGTCCTGAATTCTTTCCATTACATTAATATCTCCCCATGAATGGGCCACTTCTCTTAAGCAAAAATATTCAATACCTTCTTCTTGTTCCTGGTCTCTTCCTCTTCCTCATGCTTATAACAGTTTTTGATGTCTTGTCTCCTTTGCAAAGGCTGCTTTTTATTCTTCTCATCCTGCTGCTCAGACCACTCCTGTATGTTATTTCTTCTCAGCTCTTCAGTATTCAGTTTGAATTACATTATTTTGTACTTAATGACAGGTTGCTCAGTAATTATTCTCATATTATTTTAGTGCTTGGGTTTTGTCTTCTGAGTAAGAGGCAGTGTGGAAAAAGCACAGATTGTGGAGTTAGAAGAGCCAATAAAGGGATAGTTTGTTCATCAGGTAACAGTCAGACCACCATGCTTACTTCTATAAACCAAAAGGCATGAATGACAGGAGGAGATGGATGTTCAAAGGTTAGATTGTGAACCCCCAAATTGGTTATGGAAGCAATAAGGCAAAGTATATACTATCCGGTGGATTTGGGGAATTTTTGGTCCACGATGCCAAAGAGCTGGAAGTGTTCCCAATGGGCAGCAAATCTGTGTGGAGATTGTTCATGATGTTTCTGCCAAAAATCTCAGTAATGTAGAGAGCAGCTCAGCTGGCCATCAAGAACAGGAAAGAGAATGAATAAATTTCCCACGTTTTGTTTGTGTTAAATAAAACCTCAAACTACCATCCAGGGAAACAAATAGATCATACTACCCTAATCTCATTTCTTTTTTCTTTCTCTCACATGGTTACTATATGGTAGATTAGGGGAAAGTTCAAGATACAGTTTACCCAGCTCTCAGAAAGGTTTATAGCACTCTCATGATATTTTTGTGAGCAAGGTGGAGAGAGGTGGATTGAGTGATTGTACAGTGAGGTGAAGTTGAAAATGGTTGAATCATGGAACCCAAAGAATAGAGATCCTAGGGGCAGCGCAGTGAGTAGAGAACCAGCCCTGGAGTCAGGAGGACCTGAGTTCAAATTTGGCCTCAGACACTTGACACCCTTACTAGCTGTGTGACCTTGGGCAAGTCACTTAACCCCAATTGCCCTGCCCTTCCCGCTCCAAAAAAAAAAACAGGACAACAACAACAACAACAACAAAGAATAGAGATCCACAGCATCTACAAGTGAGACTGGACCTCAGATCCCATCTGGTCCAATTGGCATCTGAATAGGAATCTCCTGTTGATCCTTCATTTTCAAGGAGGACCAATGACATCATAGGGTAATGTCTTGACTTGCTCATGAATTGGATTTAAGTGAGGTAGAGTTGCATAAAATCATTAGTCTCATTAGTCTTCCAGTCATCAAAGTCCAGTGGCAAGACAAAACTCAGGACAAACTGGTGATGGTCTGAGATGCAGTGCATGACCTTGGCATCTTGGAGGTCTGATCATCCCAAGGGGTCATCCGGTCCTGCTTGGAAATTCCTAGTCATAAAGCAGCCCATTTCCCTTTTGGATACATCCAATTGTTAGGAAAATTTCCCCTTCTCTCAAGTCCAAATAGAATTCTCTTGACTTTTCACCTATTGCTCCTAGCTCTGTGCTCAGGGGATGAGGAAAACAAGCCTAACTCTCCTTCTTTGTGACAGTCCTTCCGATGCTTGCAGATGCATATTTCCTAGCCTCCCTCAGTTTTTTCTTCTCTGTGCTGAATACTCCTAGTTCCTTCCAACTGATTCTCATATGGCATTGTCTTCCAAACCCTCATTACTCTGGGTGATTGATAGGCTGATGACAGCCTCTAGATTGAATTCTCTCAGGTGTCACCTGGAGAAATTGTCCTTGTTCCTGTTCTGTGCAACATTTTCATCAATGATTCGGATGAAGGCATAGAAGGATGCACATCAAGCTGTCATGAAACACAAAGCTGAATAGAATCATTAACATTCTGGATGGCAGAATTTAAGTCTAGAAAGATCTTAACAAGTTAGTAAGATGCTCTGAATGTAATAGGATGAAAGTTTAATTGGGATACATTTTTCCCTATATTTAGGCTCAAAAAATCAATTTCACAATGGTTTTTGCATAATGATGATAATAATATGATAATGATAATAACACCTAACATTAATGTAGTGCTTTAAGGTTTTCAAAATACTTTATAAATACTATCTCACCTAATCCTCATAGCAAACTTGAGAGGTAGGGACTATCATTACTCCCATTTTACAGATGAGGAAATTGAGAAAAAGAGGTTAAGTGACTTGCCCAAGATCATATGGCCAGCAAGCGTGTGAGGTCACATTTGAACTCAGGTTTTTCTGACTCCAAGTCTAGCACTCTATCCACGGTACCACTTTGCTGTCCCAGCTGTATTTAGCACAGTACCTCCTGGAAAATAGTGGGAGCTTAATAAATGCTTGCTGATTTGACTTGCTAATAACTACACAAGAGAAAGAATTATGCCTAGGTAGCATGTGAAAAAATGTGAAAAAATGGAGGTTTAGCAGACTATAAGCTTAATAGGAATCAGTCAGTCAATAAGCATTTGTTAAAAGCTTACTATGTTGTAGGCAGCAGTGTTACAGTGTTACAGTGGTTAGAATGCTGGGCCAGGAGTCCGGAAGATTCATCTTCATGAGTTCAATCTGGCCTCAGACAGTTACCAGCTGTGTAACCCTGGGCAAGTCACTTAATCCTGTTTGCCTCAGTTTCCTCATCTGTAAAATGAGCTGGAAAAGGATATGTCAAACTACTCCAGTATCTTTGCAAAGAAAACCCCAAATGGGGTTACAAAGAACTGGATACAACTGAAAAAAAACCCAGCTTAACAAAGCAACAACAAAAACTATGTTGTGGAGATTGTGCTAAGTTCTGGGGCTTACATTCTAATGGAAGAAGACAAAAGGTAGCCGAAAAGTTGGGAGGAAGGTGATAAGTTGGTTCAAAGTCCAGAGAGTCAGAAGCAGAGCTGAAAGACAAATAAAGAATGGCTGGCTTGAGGTCCTTGTGCAAGAGATGATCTCTCGGAAGGTGAAGCCTCCTCAAAGGGTTAATGATTTCTTGTGTCCTCTGTTCTATTAAAGTGTACCCCTTATACAAAAGGATACCTGCAGCAAACCAACTTTGTGAAAACATGTTTTTCAGTATACTCTGCATTGCACTCGACCCTCCCCCAGCCACCTGGACCCTGTTTTTGAGCACAGAAAAGAAACAAATTATCAAAGACTCCCCACCGCTGTCTGTGGTTTTCTTCCTACCACCCTGTGCACTTTATTTCCTTATATGGTAAACAAACAGTGAAAGCCTCTGTTGCTGGGTAGATTTTCATGAGAAAGATTATACCTCCTCAAGCCCAGCCAATGGGATGAAAGAGGAGGGGGTTAGGGGGTGTGTGTGTGTGTGTGTGTGTGTGTGTGTGTGTGTGTGTGTGTGTGGAGGGGGGTCTCTCATTAGGAATAAAAGGCTCAAGGGCGCACTCTCCTCTTGTACTCCCTGTCTGGAGCTACTCTGAGCAAGGAGGTGCTGTACCCTTTCTCGTGAGAAAGTCCTACATTCCTTTGTGCTTTCAAGGTATCCAAGTCTTTGTCTTGGTTAATTTGAGTAGTTGTCTTTATCCCACACACTTGCTCAAAGGAGAGGTTCTGAGAAGAGCTCACCAATAGGAGAAAGGGGGACCACAGGACTGAAAAAAGTTTCAGGGTAATGTATTGGTAATTGAGCACTTAGATAATTAAGTGCCTTTGATGAGTTTGACCTTTGTTTCTTACATCAAATCAGGAGTCTTTGATGACCTGCTTAGCTCAAAGGAAAGCCTAGTTCACATAGGTTTGAGTTGCATGGTTGTGATGCCTGAAGAAGCATCACATGGTTTTGAGTCACATGGTTGTGACACCCCGTGACCCTGAACAGGGTATATAAACTCAGAGGTTAGCGTTTTCTTGGGGCTTTCACTCACTGGAAGAGTGTTGTGTGATTTGAACAGATGAGACTCTGGGTAGCTTTTAAGGAGCCTCCCGGCTTTGCAAACCCAGATGTTGGTGCCTCTCTCTCTGGTAATTATGTAATTCTTTGGTCAGACAGCCAGAGGCCTGTTTGTTGATAACTCTATGTGTTTGCTCTGTTTATATTGTCTCCATTTGTAATTTCTGCTTGTATTTGCTCAGAAGTTCACGGTGTTGGCTCTTCCCCCAGAACTAAGTGAATGATATAAGTATGTTTGATTAAAGTGAGATTATTAAGCCCCCAAAGTTATCAAAGAACCTATGTTAGCAGCCTTCCTGTGTGCTGGTGTTGTTGGTTTTACACAGCCACAATAGCGGCAAGCAGGATTGTTGTTACAGGTAAGAAGGCATGTGAAGCATGGTGAGAAAGTCTGGAAAGTCAGAAGCAGATCAGGGAAAGGAATTAAAAATGGGTGGCCTGAGGCTCTTACTCAAAAATGGAATCAACAACAGTATAACAGTATGGCAGTCAAAAAAAAAACAGTATGGCAGTCAAAAAAAGTTCAATATTAGATTTCATTAATAGATATATAATGTCAAGAATGAGGAATATAACAGTACCTCTGTACTTTGCCCTGGTTAGACTATATCATCTTCTTCTTGTTCAGTTTCTGTTGTGTCCAACTCTTAATGACCCCCTTTGGGCTTTTCTTGACAAAGATACTGGAGTGGCAATTTGCCATTTCCTTCTTCAGCTCATTTTACAGATGAGGAAACTGAGGCAAACAGAGTGAGGTGACTTGTCCAGGGCCACGCTGTAGGTTATCTGAGGCCAGATTTGAACTCAGGTAGATGAGTCTTCCTGACTCCAGGCCCTGTGCTATAGCTATTGCACCATCTTAAGATCATAGATAAAGGCCTGGAAGAGGTTAGAGTTTATTGAGTCCAACTCCTTTATTTTTATGTGCAAGGAAATTGAGGTCCATAGAGGTGAAATCACTTCCTAAGGTCATGCAAGTAGTAAATGACAGCTGGGAATTGAATCCAGGTCCTGACTCCAAATTCATTGATTTTTTTCAAAGTATTTCTTTGGTTCTGGCCATTACATCATGAATAGGACACTGATCAACCAGTGCGTTCAGATGAAGGTGCCCAGGATGCCAGTTAAATTCTCTCAGCCTCAGTTTCTCAAATAATAAAAAACTGGGACTCACTTGAATAGGAGAAAGAAAGCTAGTTTGAATTTCTGCTTCTCATGAAGCATGATTTATAAAGATTTATAAATCACTTAACCCTTTAGTCTGAGCCTAGGTTTCTTCTTCTGGGTTGATAAACTGTAGTCCCAATTCAATAGGATATTCTGAAGCTGAATTGGGATAATGTATGTAAAGTTATTCATAAGTTCTGAAGTGCTATCTAAATGTCAGTTGTTATCATAATGGATGAGAAAGTGATTTGTAAATTGCTATACAAATGCTGGTGGGTGGTTTTTTCCCCCCTTCTTTCCAACCATGAAGCAAGAATCATTGGGGTAGGTGGTTTTAAGACATTTGAGACAATAAAACATTTTTTAAAAACGAGTTCCACTTTTCTCCCGATTTCTCATCATGTTTTCTGATTCAGGCCCAGTGGGGAGAGGAAAGGACAGAAATTTCACTGAAAGAGATGTTACTTTATTTGGTTGGAAGGATATCTCTAGTAGTACTTTGCAGAACCACGTACAACTAAATGATGCCTATCTGTTCTGTCTTTAGAGAGTTGTCCATCCTTACTCTTAACTCGTTTCAAACAAAGATGGCTTGAGGGGAAAAGCACATACTCCCACTATCTGTTAGTTTGGGGCCAGATTAATAGCTTTGGTTGGCCTCTGACAAGCTGGCAGTCATCTTTTTTTTTTTTGAGTGTAAGAAAACTCCTGTTTTTAGATCTTGTGTAATCCCGGTTCAGGACCAAAGGAATTTGCATTTGCACTAAAGGAAGAAACTTCTCATTGGTGCAGAGAATGACCACTCAGTGTTACATGCCTCCAAGAGATCTTTGGAGAGGAAAGACATTATTTTTCCTTCCTGCTTTGAGAGAGGGCATGAGTTGATTCTAGCTCTCTTTGGGACCAACCATGGGGAAAGAGGGAAAAGACTTTTGAAGGCAAATATACAGGAGGAAGCTTGTTCCTCCACATAGCCCTTATTTCTAGCTTGCTTCCCTAGACACTTTGGGGAGTTTCTGATTGTGTGAGATTAGAGAATCTCTCTGATTTGAATTGAGATGTCTTGCTCCCAATGGGAGAATTCTCTCACTCCTTGTATTTTGAGAAGAGCAGAGTGGGTATCTCATAGTTCCTTCTCATAGTTTCTTCTTTTACTCCCCTCCAGATAGAAGTCAAGGTCTCCCTTAGAGAGCGATAGGCAAGATTCCGGAGATATTTGTTCAAGCCTACTTGAGAGCCATATTTAAACTACCTATGTATGTATACAACACGTACTCTACCACACTTGTGCATTGGGATCCCAACTTTTCTATGTTACCACAATCACAAGGGCAGAGCAGTTAAGCTATGAGGGCAGGAAAGCAATGGTTGCTTATCATAACCCTAATGGGGACATCAGCCTGTTTTCCACTTTGAGGTAGTCTCTAGGCAACATATGTAAGCAAGGAAAGAACAGATTTCTGGGATTCTGTCTCTAAGCTATGCAGTGGCTGTGCAGCTGGCTGGTAAGAGAGAGAAAGAGACAGGGACAGAGAGATAGAGACAGAAAGAAATAAAAAAGACAGAGGCAGATAATAGATAAAAACCTAAGCAGGCAGACAAATAGACAAAGAGACAGGCAGGCAGAGAGAGACACCGAGAAACAGAGACTGAGACAGTTAATTCAATAATATATTTTTGAAAGAATGAATAGAAACAGTTTCAAAGAGAGACTGAGTGAGATTAAGGAGAGAAAAAGAGCATTAGCAAGAAAGCCTCTTTGAAATACAGGGATGCAGGGAAGTCGGGTTACCATGGTAGCTTCTCCTGTATCTGTTTGTGTTCCTCTGGGTTGTGTTTGTCCTTAGGTAAGGTCTTGTGCGTTGGACTAGGTTGAAAGCTGCCTGAAAGCTTAGGAACGGAGTACACTAAAAGATTGGGTGACGATGTGTCTTTGTCCCAAGGTAAGTGATGGGCAAAACCTTGACAACACCTTCTGAGCTCTTCCTTATTTTCTGTATTGTATAAGAAGTTGCAAGACTGGCTGTCACAAGACCCAGATACCCTTGTGCCCATCATGTCCAATGTTCCCAAGCTATCTTTCCAATTAGAAAACTATCTCCATGCCTTACATCAGGAGAGACCAGTAAGACTTTGCTCAGAGGCTTGGGGCCTCTCCTGACTGAGGAAACCTAAAATGATGGTCAACTTTAGGGACTGCCTTTGGACTATCAAGTACTTTCCTCCAAATGCATGAGTGATTTAATTACTGGTTCTTTTATTGAATCAAAAAATCATGAAACAGCTGCTACTGTAAGGATAAAAAAATCATTTCCCCCAAGCTCTGAATCGTACATATAAAAAAAATTGCATTTGCTTCAGGGCTTGAGGTGTTTTTTGATTAGGAGGCAAAATCGTCCTGTACATACACAATGAACTTGAAGTTAATGGATTTCTTGCTGAATTTAACACTTTATATTTTTTGTAAACCACAGGCTAAGTCCATGTATTCCTCTGGAACAATAAAGGCTAGAGTACAATGACATATGCTAGTTATAAATCAGCTCCTGGTTGGATGTTGAAAACCCTCATTCCTTTCACTCAAGTATTTCAGAGGAATTATTGGCATATTTTATTACTATTATTAATTTGATTTATTACTGTTCTGCAAAGAGGAAGGTCACCTGGTGCTAAATTTCTCTAAAGTAAATGTTAGCCATGTATCTGGCCTGTGGTTCTCCATACACATTTGCTGTGATTGGCTAAAAAATAAAACAAAACAAAAAACACCACCATGATTTGTGATATAAGCTACTTGTCTGAAATGGCAAGGACCTGCTGGGAAAAAGGGAAATCTCTTTTTAGGCTCGCCACTTAGAAATATGAAGCTGGGTTGTATCGATAGGAAAATATGACAGGACAATCCTACTTTCTATTTGAGAGATATCTCTAATGTCAGTCTCTTTCTGCTGATCTATTGAGACCATAAAGGCGATTCAGTAGAAGTAATAAAGGGACAGCAGGTTCCGATTGTGAGCTTGTAAAATAATAATTGTAATAATCATTTTTACAGGACCTGTGATTTTGTTGGTGTGGAGGACTCCCCCTGGGGAAGCCCCCTCTACTAATACAGATCAGCAACTATTCTGCAAGTTGTAATCTTTAAGAGTTGCCTGGGGTATTGGGAAGGTGACTTGCCCAAGGTCACAGAGACAAGGGTGTTTCAGAGACTGGACATGATTTTTCCTGATATTGAAGCCAGTCACTATCCGCTCTTCCATGGTGACTCACAATGATAAAAAATAAGAATAAAATAATAAAATGAAATATATAAATAATTTTTTAAAATGTTAAAAATAGTAGCAGCAAAGAAACCAATTATGCACCAATACCCACTATATCATAATAACATTGGAAATAGGTTTTACCTGTTAGGGATGAGGACTCCATAACGCTTTTGTCAACAATACTCTCAGCTCCAAATCAGATAGCACTGTATTATAGATCAATGCTTGGCAATTGTAAGAAATAGCTTCATTCCAAACCCAGATTATTTGAACTAAGACCTGAGACTTAGATCTGAACTGACATTGAAAATCTTCACTTAACACAAATTAGTGGTGAGACCATGGTGGTTGGTTGTTGTCCTTCGTTCTTGAAGAAGACCAAAATGACATGACTATACTAGAGTCAACTTTCAGTGTGTTTGACTGTGGCTAAAGACCAAAATGAGCTCGGAATGCTCCACCACAAATAGTCCATGTCAATATTTGGGGTAGCTTCTCTAAATTTGTGCATCCGGCATTTCCTTTGAGTTGTTTCAATTCTGTTTTGCTCATACAGCACAGCACCTTCTATAATGTGAGCATGCCATGTCAAGCAGTCCTGTGTCAGCATCTCCCACGTCACATAATCAATTCTGAAATTCTTGAGAGAGACCTTGAAAGTGTCCTTGTCTTTTTGGCAAGCGTACATTTTTCATTTGAACAACATGACCAGACCATCGGAGTTGTGCTCTCTGAATCAGAGTTTGAATGCTTGATGGTTTAGTTCGAGAAAGGACCTCAGTGTCTGGTACCTTATCCTGTCAGGCGATCTTCAGAATCTTTCTAAGACAATTCAAATGGAAGCAATTCAGTTTCCTGGCATGGCGCTGGTAGACTGTCCAGGTTTCACAGGCATACAATGGGGTCAGCACAATGGCTCTTTATACTTTCAGTTTGATAATCCGTCTAATACCTCTTCTCTCCCATACTTTCCTCTGGAGCCTCCCAAACATCGAGCTAGCTCTGGCAATGTATTCATCAACCTCATCATCAATGTGTTCGTCCCAGAAAAGTACACTACCAAGGTAAGTGAACTTACCCACTGCATTCAGAACTTACCCATTTGCTGTAATCAGTGGTTCCACATACGGATGGTGTGGTGGTGGCAGCTGATGGAGCACCTGTGCTTTCTTGGTGTTGATTGTTAGGCCAAAATTAGCACAAGTAGCAGAGAATTGATCCATACTTTGGACTCGAAGAAGAGATGGATGTTCTTACAATGGAATTTCAAAACTCAGCTTTTTATTTTTGTGGCATGAACCCAACCTGCAGATAATACCCACAAAGAATGATTCAAGAAAGCTGGCATTTGCCATACCCATGATGAACAAATGCGTTCTCCTGTCATATTTGACAGTAAAAGTAACAACATCTCAGGGTTGGTACACAACAGTACATAGTGCAAATGGTGCTACAGTAAGAAAAGGAAAGGAGGAGCTATCTGTCAAAAGGACAGACATAAAATACCACCATGGCACACAAAGCTTGTGAAAGTTATTGACGATCCCCAGAAAGGCACTGGATGGCCTCTACGTGCAATAGAATACAAGAACACCAAATTGCCTAATTACAAGGTAACAAAAAAGAAACACATGAAATGGAATTCTGAAAACAAAACTATGTCAGAAGTTCTAGATGCTCTTAATTAATGGCTCAAAGTAAAAGTCAAAAAGTTAATATGAGATATCAAAAGAAAAAAATAAATAATTCAACATCAATCAAAAATGTTACATTAGAAGCTTGAGAAGCCAAGACAGAAAACGAGAAAGAGTACCTCTGGACAAAAAGGAAGTAGGAAATTCTTAATTGACTCATGTTTGTAGTAAGTCCAACAGACTGAAAACGCAAGTGGAATCAAATGTGAAACATAAAGCTTGAGTACCAATTATATCGTGAATAATGATAAAACAGTTACATCAAGGAGGTGACTGAAATGCTACCTTCTCAGTAAAACTAGAAAGTGGCAATCAGATTCCTAATTACCGACTCCAACACCTCACAACGATGCACGAATTACTAGCAAAGCATTTCTTCTTCTCGACCTAGAAGTCTGATCTCATCTTTATAAGCAAAAGGCATATCTATTACCAAAAGACGAGAGCACCAGTGAGCCTTTTAAAATATAGGCCACTTGTGTGTTTATACAACACATTCACAACTTGTCTCACTCAAAAAACTATAAAGAAAACATTATAAGAAAATAATATAAGGGAGAGGAAAGGGAACCCACATTTATTAAGTGCCCACTAAGCACTTGACAAATATTATCTTATTTGATTCTTACAACAACTCTGGGAGGTAGACGTATCATTTCCATTTGACAGTTGAGAAAACTGAAGCAGACAAGTTAAGTGGCTTGCCCTGGGTCACACAGCTAGTAAATGTCTGAGGCCACATTTGAACTGAGATCTTCCCGACTCCAGGCCCAGAGCTCTGTCCACTGCATCACCTAGCTGTTGACTTCCATAACTTTAATAAGGTCTCTCTATTCACAAGGTGCATTTATAAAACTTAATACTAAATGATATTCATCTTTGTACCCCAATGAACCTTAAGCAAGTTGCATTCTCCATTAGGAGGAGTTCTGTAATGATGGTAAAGAGCCAAGAATATTTTGGTTTTTAGAAGATATAATGGAATGCACTTTGTACAACTTCAACTACACTTGACTTAAGAGTTTAGCAACTGAACTGAAGCGCACAAAATGAAATTTAATAGAAAAAATATTTATTAAAATGAGGATCTTCTAGTCAGGAAGACCTGAGTTCAAATGTGACCTCAGACACTTACTAGGTATGTGACCCTGGGCAAATCACTTTTTGTAATAGTAAAAAGGGAGGGACTTTTTTTTTAACTGTTTTCTCTTTTGGAATGCTGAGGTAATCAAGTACCTTTGATGAATGTTGCCTTTCAAATGTAATGACAAGCAAAGTGGACTTGTTGCTGGTTTTTTGTTTGAGCGCTTCTCAGCACTGAGGTAATCAAGTGCCTTTGATGAGTGTTGCCTTTGTTTCTTTGAATCAAGAGTCTTTGATGACCTGCTTAAGAAACAAGAAAGCCTAGTTCACATGGGTTTGAGTCCGTGGTTGTGATGCCCTCTGACCCTGAGAAAGGTATGTAAAATGTGAAGTTGGGGTTTTTTTTTGAGGCTCTCACTTGCTGGAAGAGCATCGTGTGATTTGACCAGATGAAACTCTGGGTAGCCGGCAAGGAACATTGTATTTGAAAAACCCAGATGTTGTTGCTTTTGTCTCTGGTAACTGTCTATGTGTTAGTTGGGCAGACAGGTAGAAACCTGTCTACTGGTTTATGTTCATTTGCTCTGTTTATATAATGTATGCTTGTAATTTCTGTTTGTATTCTCTCTGAAGTTCAGGGTGCTGACTTTTCCTTCTGAACTAAGTGAATGATATATGTATGTTTAATTAAAGTGAGATTGTAAACCCCTTAAAGTTGCTTTCCTTAGAAAAGCAGATCAAAGAACCTGTGCTAGCAGCCCTCCTGTGTGCTGGTGTTATTGGCCTTACACCTCCACAGCAGCTGCTAGCAACATTGTTGTTACACTGTTGTTTACCTTGATCTACCAGGGAAGGAAATGGCAAACCATTCCAGTATCTTTCTCAAGAAAACCCCATGGATAGTATTGGTGTGCTATGGCACAGAGTCACAAAAAGTCAGACACGAGTGAATGGCTATATAGGTTGGACCATGATTCAAATGAAGGAATTATCCATGCTAACTCTTTGGTAGTCTTTGAAGAGGTTTCAACTATCCCCTGAAGTATGGTCTACAGTTGGCCATATTTCCCTGAAGGCAGAAGCTTACAGTATCTTGTACAAAGCAGGTGCTTAATAAATGTTTATTCATTGATTCAGTGATTATTTGGCTAGGCTATAAGAGAATGGTACAGATGTTCACCTGTTGCTGGTAATCAGTACAGTAGGCATGTCAGGAAATCAATCCATGTGCTTGTTATAATGTAAAGAGCAGAATCCCGGTGCAGAGAACCAATAATTAATATTTAGTTTAAATCCCTTGAGGACGAGGATTGTCTTTTGTCTCTTTTTGTATTCCTGGTACTTAGCACAGGAGTTTAATAAATGCTTATTGATTGATTCATTGAATATAAGTGAATGGAAGAGGAGAGAGTGCTAGTGTTATACTGAACAATAAATGGTGTGAATTAGAGAGAATGGTTGGATGTGGTGGAGTTCAGGTCTCAAAATAAAGCTATATTTCATTACTCCAGGTCCAGGTCCAGAACAATGGAACCTATACTATGTGCAAAGAGAGAGAGTATTGAGTTGTTTGAAAATAGGTTCTACGACCTGTGGAGGTATCCCCCTATGCCCTCTGTAGCTAAGACTAGTGTATAGTCCCAGTTCCAAATCCAAAGCCTACCTTGGGCTCGAGGCCCAGATGCCATGGTTTCTCAGAACTTCCTTGCCGTGCTGGCTGGCTACGCCATTCGCCCTACAGTCTTGGCTCCAAAGTCATCCTGGCTTGAACTCCTGGGTCTGGTGGAGACCACCAGTACCTGAAACTAAGGAGGGTGAAACAGAATGGAGACTCATACTCATTTCTCAGAGTGGGGCAAAAGGGGAAGAGAGGGAGGTATTCTCCTTGTCTGGTTAATGGTGCCCATGCTGTGGGTGAATTGCTACCATCACCCCCCCCGCCGATGCAGCAAGAGAGAATGTGTGCCCAGAAAGACGATAGACTCTCAGTCTGGCCAATTTTAAAGATAGAGCCTATTTGGGATACGAAGCCATTTAATATAGGCTACTCCCATCCTTTGGGTAGGAAAATGCAGCTGTCAGGTGATCAGACCATGCTTAGGTCAAACCTTTTACATTAGTATACGGGACTTTACCATAAAAAAATTTCCCAAGTTTCCTGAGTGGAGGTTAGCAGCCAAAAGGATTGCAGAAAAAAAATGCCAAAGCATAAAGGTACTTTTTGTATCCTGAGAGTCTCTGATGCAAGAGTTATACTTACTTACTTGAGCAGGGGTTACAGAAGACAGAAAAGGGAAGAAGAGATAGCAGTAAGACCAGCAAGGTCAGTTATAACTAGAGCCATCTCTGGTCCGTGTATATACCCTTGTAATGGAATTTTACTCCCCATTAAAATACCAAAGCATCTTTAACAATAGCTAACATTGGTATAGTGCTTACTATATGCTAAGCACTGTATAGTTATTATGTCATTTGACATTACAAAACTCTGGGAGTTAAGGTGCTATTATCCTCAATTTACAGATGAGGAAACTGACACAAACAGGGTTAAGTGACTTGCCCAAGGTCACACAGCTAGTTAAGTGTCTGAGGTCTGATTTGAACTCTGGTCTTCCTGACTCAAGGCCTAGTGCTGTATCCATTGTGTACCACCCAGTCTCTCTTTGGCATCTCAAAGTTCTCCCTACTCTGCATTTTATGCAAAATTTCTGGTGCCTCTTCACTTTAGAAGAAAATTTAAAGTAGTCACTTAATGCATTCCTAATTTATTTATTACATGTAAAGAAAAAAAATTCATCTTCCTCTCTATAGGACGCAAGCTGGAAATTCCCAATAGCATGACTGCTCACAGATACTTGCCTCAACAGCCCTTTGTAATTGCTTTTTATCTCCTACGATCTTCTTGTAAATGAAAAGCTTTGTGGTGTTTTGAAGAAAAAAAAGGAAAGTGCTCCATTTAGCACAATGATTAGAGCTTTCTCAACTTTATTTTCTGGGAAAGGGAGAGTGAATAGTTTTTAGTCCAAGGATGCTCCAAGCTAGAAAATATCATTTGCCGTTTGTTTACTCCATGTGAAATTGCTTCTTGTTACCCCAAGGGCATTATGTCTTTGGTGTAAGAATAATGACCTAGTCCATATGATTCATCTGACTCCATTAAAATCTAGAAAGTAGATTGTAGTGCATTTCTTCTCAGTGAGATCATTCTTTGTCCTGAGGAACCTGGGGCTCTTTGAGGTAGGTACAGCTAAGAAAACTTTCCACAACGAGGAGCCAGGAGCTGAAAACAATTAAGAGTTAACATTTACATAGGACTTTTAGGTTTACAAAGTGTTAACCTCTTGGGGAGGTAAGTAGTACCATTGTCACCACTTTAGAGACCAGAAAACTTGAGTGGCATTTGAAAGCAGACAATGCATGGGCTTATAGCTCGTTGTGAAGAATGTAGGAACCATGAGGTCACCCTTTCACTACACTTAGCATTCAGTATAAGCAAATATTTCAGTGGAAGGGCATGGATGTTGGGTACATGGAAACCGCAGAAGATGGGCCAGTCTGATGTAGAGCAATGTCAGAGATAAGGAGGGTCATTTCAATTCGACAAAAATGTATAAGTTATGGACTCCTGAATGAATTTGTACCTAGTTATATACTCCTTGCTCCTGAAACACTCTAACAGTGATTCCTGCTAGAATGCAAACTCCTTGAGAATAGGTACTATTCCACTTTTGTCTTGGTATACTCAGGGTCTAGCACGGTTCTTGACAGGTAGTAGGTGCTTAATAAATGCTCGTTGATTGAGTGATTGGTTCACTGTGCATCTGGGCTATACGCCTGGTCTTAGCCTTGAAAAGGCTAAGCAAAGATGAGAGAGAGACAGAGACAGAGAGAGAAGGGAAGAGAAGGGAAGGGAAGGGGAGGAGAGGGGACGGGGAAGGGGAGGGGGAGGGGGAGGCAGACAGAGACAGACAAACAGAGAGGGACAGAGACAGAGAGAGAATGAAATGTAGAAGATATACACAAAGACTCTGACTTGACTCCCCTGAAGGGAACCCTGCCTGTCTGCATGGCCCCTCTGGGAAACCAGGTGACCCTAGAGACAGACAAAAAGAATGGGAACTGGAAGGCAGAAATGATTACAGTGGTGGTGACAGAGACCATAAGAGAGTCAGAGCTGAGATGGACAGGTAAAAGTGGGAATATAAGTTCCCTGGAGGAAGTCTGTATAGCCTCGTGGGCTTGTGGTCCTTTGAGGGAATCGGGCATCAAGAAGGTATATGGCCCAGAGGTGGTAGCAGATGTTGGGTTCCCTGATGTAGAACAGTATGGTAGATCTTGGACCGAGTGAGAAGTAGAACTGAAAAGCTACAAAGGAGAGAGTCATGCTATGGAAGAACCAGCTGAGACTTTGTCCTTTATTAGTACTTTGAGTTATGTGGACTATGCAGGGCCAGAGAGAAGAAAGGGGACCTCAAACAGCCCCAACTACTTTCACTTTGTAGGGGAACTCAATGCCAGGGTAGTCTTTTAATTCAGATGGACTGTATGGTTTGCTAGAGGACACCAAGCTCGCCAGAGTGACTAGCCTGACTCTATAGCAATTCTGAGTACTTTCTCCAAGGTGGGTGGGGGTGCATATAGGGTAATATTTTAAATCTGGAGGGCTGTATAATTTGTTGAGGGAGGTGGGGCTCACTCTAGCATCCCCTAGCAGCAGAACCCACACAGAGTGGTACCCTTAAGTCTTTTATGACTGCCTAAGTCTATGGGGAAGGTAGAAAACATTCGAGAAGGAAGAAAAGGTCTTGACTGCTTATGGCCTTGGCTCTGAATCTATTGAATTTTTATTGCAATTTTTGATTTTTTAAAATTAAATCTTCTGCATTTGTTCATGCGAAATTTGCTGTAGTCAACTATGACTCATGATCATAAAAGCTACAAATATTCATACTTAATTATTTCTCCTAATTATCTTGTTCTTATTAGCATGAACCGTCTAGGTAAGTGTTTCAATTCTTCTTGTCACTTTGCCTCTGTACGCAGAATTATGACACAGTAGCAAACATCACCCTAATAAGCTTCTTTAAAATTTAATTTTATTATGAACTTAGCAATTACCAGCCAATGCAAGCATTTCAGTATACAAAGAACAACGACAACAAAAAAGATCATGTATGAGATAATTGGGAGCCTCGTTTACATAGTTGTGTTGACGTTTTTTAAAGCGGTGTAGTAGGGAGAAAAATGGCTTGAAACCAGGAAGACCTGGGTTACTCTGGGCACTGAAAGATTTAAGTGATTTGCTTAGCTCGTCATAGCCAGTATGCATCAGGAGCTGAATTTGAATTCGACAATGCCTATCTCAGAGGCTAGTTTCCTCTATATTATTCTGTTTGGCTTTTTATGCTTACTTGGTAACCCAGGGCTCTTCACCTTTTCTGTACAGACCTAGGCACAAGTCCAAATGATTTTCCTGTGAGAAACTCTGAGAGATTACTTGAACCAGAGAGAAATTTTTTGAGAAACACCCCAAGATCGACCCTACTCTGTGAAGACCCAGAACTTTAGTTAAGGACTGTGAGTTACACAAAACAACAGTCTAGTCTTCATGGATCATATAGTTTAATACAGAGGTATCTTGTTTCTGTCTCTGTCTCTCTCTTTATCTGTATTGTTAATGTATTTTTATTTAATTTGAAGATCTTGTCATCCATGCTTAAAGTCACATGGAAGCCTAAGTCACATGAGCCTGGGTCATGAGGGTTGTGATGCCCTCTGGCCCTGAAGAAGGGTATGTATACTCTGAGGTTAGCATTTTGCTTTGGGCTCACTCATGGGAAGAGTGTTCACGTGATGTAGCCAAACGAGACTCTGGGCAGCCACCTCGGCTTTGAAAACCCAGATGTTGGTGCTTCTTTCTCTAGTAACTATGTATGTATTGCTTTTGGTCAGACAGTTGCAAGCTCTGTCTGTTCATCTTTGCTATTTGTATTTGCTCTGTTTATATAATTTCTGCTTGTAATTTCTGTTTGTATTATCTCTGAAGTTCAGGGTGTTGACTTTTCCCCTGAACTAAGTGAATGATACGTACATATGTTTGATTTAAGTAAGATTGTTAACCCTTTTTAAGTTGCTTTCCTTTAGAAAAGCAGATCAAAGAACCTGTGCTAGCAGCCCTCTTGTGTGCTGGTATTATTGGTCTTACACAGCCACAGCAGTTGCAGGTAACATTGTTGCTACATCCTCTCTCTCCCTTTCTCCCTTGCCCTCCCTTAGTTTACAGCAAGATTTTTTTTCCTCTCCAGCATCTAGCACAGTGTTTTGCAGATAAGTGACTAATGAATGTTTGCTTAATCGAACTGACCTTTTCTACATCTCCCTATAATCTCTGATGAGTTTTGAGCTTGGAGTCTCCACTTAAAGAAAATTAGTGTTGAGATTAAGGTGAATTTTCTGATTTCTGGTTTCCTGGAAAATGTTCAGTCAATTTTCTTGGACTCACACATTTATATTTCTGCATTCTGTGGAGAGGAGAGAAATCACACAGCAAGTTATTGCATCCAATAAGGGGAAACACAAAGGGAAAGAAAAGAAAACTATTGATTTATTTAGCAAATATCCTGATTATCTTCTATGTGCCAGATGAAATAAAGTTAATTGCTGCGATTCCTGTATAATTAAAGTAGACACCTGAAAGGGCAGGACTTAAAGGAGGCGCATGCATGGGGACATTGATGGTCACAATGGAAGAGTGAAGTGGAACTCAGAGCAATTCAGTTCAAAAGAAAAGGCTAGGGGGCAGCTAGGTGGCACAGTGAGTAGAGAACCAGCCCTGGAGTCAGTAGGACCTGAGTTCAAATCTGGCCTTAGATACTTGACACACTTAGTAGCTGTGTGACCTTGGCCAAGTCACTTAACCCCAATTGCCTTGCCTTCCCCCCCTCCAAAAAAACAAACAAAAGATAAGACTAGATTATAGTTCTTTTTAGCAGAAAGACCATGATTCTTCTCAGACTAGAAACATTTTAAATGCCTTTCTAAAAGTTCTCTGAAAAAATTAATGTGATATAGAAAATAAATCCTCACATATGACACATCCTTCTGTGTATGCAACCTTATCAGAAAAGTTATCCATCTAAGATGGAGTCATCTGGAAGTCATGGCCTGAGTGCACCAAGGAGACACTTGTATTCTCTGGTGGTCTCTAGCCTAACAATGACTTTTGAGTAGTCCCGCTCTCCCAAAGGTTCTGTCCTTAATCTTGTTAGTACTTATTTCCTCCCCTCTTCAAATTATCACATATATGAGACATCCATTTCTGGCTTTGTACCCCCAGCCTGCTCAGAGTAGACCATTTCCCAAGAAGACAACAGCCTACAATGGATCCTCATCTTCTTTCATATTCTCTCCCTCAATATCACCTGCCCCAACCTCACCCAGTCAAAGTAAGGGGCAGGAAGGCCCATTACCCCTGGCCTTTGACATACAGCATCCACCTAGAGGAGAAAGTGACTGATACTTTATTCCATACTTCTAGCTAAGAAGTAAATCTCAAAGTTACAGAAGAGCCCGGCTTTTTCACATATAGCCCAGAGAAAACAGAAAGAAGTCTCTCTAGTCCAAAATTGCAGAAAAAAGATGACTATAAACAGCAAAGACTGGGAGAATGCTTGTACAAGGAAAGCTAATACAAACCCAAGTAAATGGTTCTCTGAGTGCTGAAAAAAAGGACCACATCAGAGAAAATATGAGTAAACAGAAAAAAACATCAAACAATGAAGAAATGTTGTGGGTTAAGAGATATCCAAGAGGTAATCCTAGGCAAAGAGCCAACTTCACAACAAATACGAGGAAAGTCTCAGAGGGAAAAAAAATGGCTTGGCCATAAAGATTACAAGAATAGTTGGAAGAAATATAACAGGAATTAGAAGGAAATTAGAATTTAAATAAGAATTCTGGAAGAAAAAATGGATGAAGAACAAACAGCAGAGAATGTTCTAATTGAAGTAATAGATTCCTTGAAAAATAAAATAAGATAATAAAAGCCCAATGGTTACCTGAGACAACAAAAATATTAGAATGAATTAAAAAGATGAAAAAACAGATGAAAATGTAAGATATCTATTATTTTTTTAAAAGACCTAGAAAACTAGTTAAGTAGAAATGACTTAAGATTCATCAGACTCCATGAAAACTATGGAAAAACAAAAAACCTGAATACTTTATTTCAAAAAATTTCTAATATTTATTAGAATCAAAGTGGAAAGTATAAATATAAGGAATCTACCAATCACCTCCTAAAAGAAATGCCAAAATAAAAATTCCTGTAATAGCTTTAAAGAATTATATAACTTATGTCAAAGAAAAAATGCTGAAAGCAGACAGAAAGAATTTAAATACCAAATTACTCCAGACTAAATTGAAACTGTGATAAAGGAGAAAAATTCTTAGGATATGATGTTCTCAAAGGCAAATGATAATCAACCAAACTAACTTCACTTGCAAAACTGAGTATAATCCTATAGGGGAAAAAAATGAACTTCTAATAAAATAGATCAAGCATTTTAGGTGAAAAGATCAGTGTTGAGTAGAAATGTTGAAATTCAACCAAAGGAGAAAAGAGAAACCTAGAAAGGTTTGACCAGTTGGAAAGGACTTGTATACTTCCCCTTTTCTCTACTCACACAAACACCAGGCTGGTAAAGGGCTTTATCACCTCTCCCTTGGATTATTGTGATAGTATTCTAATTGGTTTCCCTTTTTTAAGTGTCTCCCCAATCCAGTCCATCCTCCGCTAGTTTGTCAAAGCAATTTGCCTACAGGTTAGGTCTGACTCCTCATCCTCTCACTCAGTAAACTCTGATGGCTCCCTATTACCTCCAGGATCAAAAATAAAATCCGCTTGTGTTTTAAAGCACTTCAAATCCTAGCCCTTTCATACCTAGCCAGTCTTGTTACTCTTTATCCTCCTCCCCAGATTCAGTGATCCAATTCCTTCCTTACTTGCTGTTGTGCACATGTGAAGCATCATCTCCCAACTCCATGAATATGCATTGGCTGTCTACCATGCCTAGAACTTTTTCCTCCTATTTTCCTCCTAGCTGCCCTAGTTTCCTTCAAGTAGCTGCTCAAAGTCCAACTTTTTCAAGAGGACTTTCTTGTTCCACTCCTCTCCCTTCCCCCCATCTAGTACCTTCCCTCTGATTAAGTCCTCATTAGAGTATGAGCTTGTTGAGGGCAGAAACTGTTTTTGCCTTTCTTCGTATCCTTAGTGCTTAGTATAATGCCTGGCATGTAGCAAGAGCTTAATAAATGCTGCTGATTGACTGGCACACATTCTAATTGGAGAAGAGATGTGTCCATTCAGAATCTCACTGACCCCAGTTACATTAAGTCAGAGAGAGATAAGCAAACCCTTTGATTGTTCCTTTGATTGAAGAAAGGGGCAGGGAAGAACATGAAAAAAGGAACATATTAAGGAAGAAATAGGAATGAGGGTGAAAGAATTAAGTACTTCTCATAATTAGGGTACACGAGAAGAAGAATATGCAAACATGAAGTGAGTGGGCATCTCGTAAACCTCAATCTTGGATGAACTTGACAAAGAGGAGTTAAATTCGCATGCGCTCAGGCACACACACACACACACACAATTTGGTGTAGAAATACATTAAACTCATGGAGGAAACAATAGGAACAGGGAAATAAAATGGATAAATCTAAGGGGTAAGGGCAGAGCTTTTTATTGTTCAGTTATTACTCAGTTATGGCAAACTCTTCATGACCCCATTTGAGGTTTTCTTGGCAAAGATCCTGGAGTGATTTGCTATTTCCTTCTCCAGCCCATTTTACAGAAGAGGAAAATGAGGCAAATAGGATTAAGTGACTTGCCCAGGGTCACACAGCTAGTAAGTGTCTGAGGCCAAATTTGAACTCAGAAAGATGAGTCTTCCTGACTCCAGACACAGCATTTTACCAACTGAGCCACCTAGCTGTCCAGAGAGAATAATCCCAAAGAAAATAAATTTCAACTCTAGAGCAAGGATCATAAAGTGAGAATGAAAAAGAAAGAACATAGCCAAAGGATATGGATGGACAGTTTTCAAAAGAAGAAAGGGAAACTTTAAGCAACCACATAAAAATGCTCCAAATTACTAAAAAGAAAAATACAAACTAAACGATTTGTAAGATTCCTCTCATATCCATCAGATTGGTAAACATGACAAAAAAAAGGAAAACAGCAATATTTTAAAGTGTTTGAGAAAGATACACTCATGCACTGATCACTTAACCATGAATTAGTCAAAACATTTTGGAAATCAATTTAGTACTGTATCCAAAAATCCAATAAATTGAGATATCCTTTGCCCTAGCTATGGCATTACAAGTCGTATATCCCAAAGAGATTGGTGAAAGAGGGAAAGTATTCATAGGTGCAAAAAAATTTTATTGTAGCAAAAAAACAAAATGAAGTGAGTGCCCATCAACTGGGGAGTGGCTGAACATGTGGCATGTGAATGTAATAGAATATTGTGCTGCAAGAAATGATAAAAAGGATAGATTCAGAGAAATCTGGGATAACTTAGATGAATTGATGCAGAATAAAATGAACAGAACCAGAAAAATAATTTATTAAATGATTCCAACATTATTAAGGAGGAAAAAAATTCTCAGTGATTTAGTCAATGAGTAATCATGACTCCAAAAGACTGATGATGTTGAATAATGCCTTCTAGCTAATGGCAGAGAGCTGATACACTACGGGCACAGAATGACACATATATTTTCAGGCATGACCAATGTTCAAGTTTGTTTTCCTTGACTACAGTTATTTATTATAAGGGAGGGGTTTTATCTGGGAGGACAGAAATAGAGCTATGGGGGAGGTAGGAGAGTAGTAATAGTGATACCAGATTTAAAAAGAAGAAAAAACGTGTCAATGAAATGGTTCCATTTAGAAACATTAGAGAGCAGAAGAAAATTCAGAATGAGACAAAGACAAACAAGGTAGAGTCATAACTAACATATTTGATATAGATATTTTTAGAAAACCAAGAGCATTTCCCATGCCATTCTCTATTTCTGTACTTCATAAGGGAATGTTCATATTTATTGATATTTGCCAAGTTCATGATAATAAAAAAGAAATTTCAATTTAAAATTTGATCACATATATACATATGTGTATGTAAGCTTCGCGAGGGCGGGAGGGAGGTGGTTTTGTTTGTTTTTTGTGTCTGCAGTGCTTTGTACAAAAGAGGTACTTAATAAATGCTTCTTGCATTGGATTGGACTGGGGTATTTTAAAGGGCAGAAGAGGAGAATTCTGGAAACGTGTGTGTGTATGTGTGTGCGTGTGTGTATGTGTGTGTGGGTGTATGGGTGTGCGTGTGTGTACGTGTGTGTGTGTGGGTGTATTTGCTGACTGAACGCAAAGAAGAAAGGTATGTACTTGCATTGATTCTTGAGTTCCTTCCCAGATGCAAACCTATGATTAGCTTTTAGAAGAATCACTCTTCTTATAACCAGCTGTCTACGTGGCTGCCAACCAAGATACTTCACAAATAGAGGACCTGGAAGGGGCCTTAAAGATCATCTGGTCCAACGTCCTCCTTTTCCACAGAAGAGGAAACGGCTTGCCAAAAGTCACACAACCTATTATTGGCAGGGACGTGACTAGACTCTAAGCCTTCTGACTTGCAGGCAGCATTTTTGTTTTCATTTTATTTTATTTGTCTCCAAGAGGAGGACAAAATATTGTTGGAGGAGGTCATGCTCTACCCCAGAGGAGAATGCCAGAGGAAAGGCACTGTCACTCTGGCACAACTGGACTAGAAAGATGAAACAGAGTGGCCATTCAAAGACATACCATATGGAAATGCTGTCCTCCCCCACAAATTTATATGTTACTTTTTGCGTATTGGAAAAATCACTCTTCAACCCATTTTTGGGGTCATGAGTCAAGGAATCAGGCTGAATGCACTAGCATAGGAAGCTTCTTCAGGGACTCAGCAGGGATGCAGAGGACAATGGATTTGAAGTCAGAGCATCTGGATTCAAATCTCAGCTCTGCCACTTACTAAACATGAACTTGGATAAGTTATTTAATAGTCAGTCAATAAACATTTATTTTATAGCTCATTTTATTTATTAATTTGGTTTTTCCCCCTCACTTAATAGTATTTAATTTTTTCTAATTATATGTAAAGACAGTCTTCAATATTCACTTTTATAAGATTTTGAGTTGCAAATTTCTTCCTCCCTCACTCCCCATCCTCCTCTTCAAGATGGCGTATGAACTATACGAGTACAATCATATTCTCACTTAATCATATTTCTCTCTTAAGAACTTTGGAATTGATTGTGTGATATGGGAGACACTGGCACAGGACTGCTCAGCATGGCATGCCTACATCAGAGAAGATGCTGTACTCTATGAGCAAAGCAGAATTGAAACATCTAAAAGAAAACACAGGATGTGCAAATTTAGAGTATCCACCCGAAGTGTTCACATGGACTATTTGTGCCCGACCTGTGGTAGAGCATTCCGAGCTTGTATTGTCTGATTAGCCACAGTCAGACACACTGAAACTTGAATCTAGCATAGTGATGTCATTTTGGTCCTCTTTGAGAATGAAGGACAACAACCAACCAACCAACCAAAAATCATATTAAACATATTTCCATGTTAATTGTGTTGCGAAAGAAGAATCAGAACCAAAGAGAAAAACAACGAGAAAGAAAGAAGGAAAAAAGAAAATAGCATGCTTCAATCTGCATTCAGACTCCATAGTTATTTCTCTGGATGTGGATATCATTTTCTATCATGAGTCTTTGGAGTTGTCTTAGATGTTTGTTTTTGTTTGTATTTCTGAGAAGAGCTAAATCAATCAAAATTGATTATCACATAAAGTTGCTGTTACTGTGTACAATCAATAAACATTTATTAAAAGTTTATTATGTATTGTATACCAAGCATACAAAGAAAGGCAAAAATGCTGTCCCTGGCCTCAAGGAGCTTATATTTTAATGGGATAGACAACATGCACAAAGTATGTGATTAAAAGATATTTTTAAGTTGTATCTGACTCTTTGTGACACTATTTGGGGTTTTCTTGGCAAAGACACTGGAATGGTTTGCCATTTCTTCTCCAGCTCATTTTACCCATGAGGAAACTGAGGCAAATAGGGTTAAGTGACTTGCTGAAGGTCACACAGCTGTCTGAGGCCAGATTTGAACTCATGAAGAAGAGTCTTCCTAAGTCCAGGCCTGGCACTCTATCCTCTGCACCACCCAGCTACTCAAAATTAAAAGCTATATACAGTGTAAATGGAAGTTAATCTCGGAGAGAAGGAACTAGCAGTGGGGGGGACTGGGAGAAACCTCATACAGAAAGTAGGATTTAAACTGAGTCTTAAAGGACTCAAGGGAAGTCAGAAGGAGGAAGCGAGAAGCTCTCTAAATCTCAGACTCCTCATCTGGAAAATGAGATCCATAATTCCTGCCTTGATTAAAGCATATCTTTTTTATTTTGTTTTTCTTTTTTCCAGCATGGCTAATATGCAAATATGTTTTGCGCGACTCCACATGTATGATGCATGTCATATTGCTTGCCTTCTCAATGGGCAGGAGAGAGTTTAGAGGGAAGGGGGAGAATTTGGAACTGACAATAAAAAGCGAATGTTAAAAATAATAATTCCTGGCTTGTCTACCTTACAGGGTAGTTGTGAGACTTCTAAATCTGACGGGCAATCCCCTCACAGAAAGGCTAACTATAATAGCCTTGCCAAGTCATGAATGTTGCTGTAAACTCATGGCATAGATACATGGGCTTGTTTATGAGTTACAAGATGGGAGAAGGCGGTCCATTGGTTAAATGCCTCTTTGACGTGTGGGGGGGGGTGTGTGTGTATGTGATATTTACAGTGGCCTTTTGAAGAGAGCACTGGAGTCTGTTCCTTTCCGTCTTTGTCTTCCTCTCCATCCTTTCTGTTTTCTTTCCCCCTCCTTCTCCTTCTATGTTCCTTTGATTGTAAGAAAGCAAACCATTATTTCCACTAATTTCATTCTCAGTAAGAGTTGGCGATAATTTAAACTTACCTTTCTCAATAGATGGAGTTTGAGAACATGAGGAAAACTTGTGAGTCCATTTAGAAAATAAAACCTATCTGTAATACAGCCTATATACTTTTATTTGTTTCCTCAGCACATTCTCATAAAAGGTTATAAGATGGGCATATATTCACTTGACCAAAAAAGTCTTTTACTTGTAAAGACTACTTCTCTAGAGTTTGAAATGACAAAAATCTAGGAGTCATTCTTCCAAATACTTATAGAAAATGAAACATTTAAGTCATAATTAAAAACATGTTAAGGATGTTATATATCTCATTTATATTTGAGTTTATTATGAACCTTTCAATATCTGTTTTTGTTTTAGTAGTAAATTAACTTAGAAAAATAGACTTTGCTCTTTTAAATAAACAAAAATGATAAAAAAAAAACCATGTATGTATGTAGCAAACTTCTTGGCTTTCACAAAAAATATTCAATAAATGTTACTTAGACATAAAAATCAGAGCCGTAATTAGCAATGGGATAATGAAATATATGTCTAAAAATTCCAACAATCTAGGCTTCTTCCCCATGACAAATTTCCAGGCCTCTCAGCCTTGACCTGCTCCAATCTGATATCTCCCTGAGAGTCTTGCTGTAAAGTGGACCCTCTCCTCTCCTACAGTATGTCTTCTCCAATCACTGTGATGGTACAGCTAGAGTTATATAGAACTACTCAGGATAGACTTACTGCAACCTGCATCCCAAGCCATGCGGGATGCCCAGGACCAGCAGTGCGATCAGGAACAGTGATGCTACCTCCAGGTCTCTGTCAATCTTAACCCCTCACCCCATCGACTGAGTTTGCCACAAGCATTCTAATTCCTTGTTCGGTTCTACTCAAAATCTATAGTGCACAAATGGTTTTTTGGCCATAGAATAATTAGTGAAGCTGTAAGGAGGTGTATGATATTTGAAAAAGGAACGATTCTCCTTAGAGAATTTCTACAAAGTCAAGATAAGTAACTAAAGGACGTGGGGAAAAATGTGACAGAGAAGAAGGCCCTAGCCAACTGTCTTGAAAGAACTGAGCTTAGCAGAGGCAGGCCACAAAGTCCAAGCAGTAGGGAGGGAAATCAGAACTCAGCTATGATTAACTTCAGGTCCTTTGAAGTCGGGGCTTGAGCAAAGCTGACTTTTAAGAGCAGATGGCAAAGGAAATGCTAGGATGAATCTCTCTGCTATCAAAGCATAGAGACAGGCTGCCTGGTAGAGTGGATAGAATCCTGGGCTTGGAATCAAACAGACATGGGCTTAAAACCTACTTCCACGGCTGATGCAGAAATTTGTTTCGGATGACTATACATATTTGTTATCTTTTTTTTCCTCTTTCCTTCCTATTGGATGGGGTGGGAGTAAGGATACAGAAAGAATTTGGAACTGAGAAGAAAAAATATATAAGTAAAAAAAAAAAGACAAACACACTTCTGACATTTATTAGTTGTGTGACCTTGGGTAAGTCACCGATCCTCTCTGCTTCAGAAAACTCTCCCTAAGTCATAGATAAGTTGTGATCTGTTTCAGTAGAGGGAGGTAGGGCCCTAACAAAAATGAAATATTCTTCCAATACTTGAATATTTACCTATGCCACCAAGCACTTGAAAATGGTGAAAGTTAATGGATCACAGTGAAGGCCGTTAGGATGATGATTAGGTCTTTTATCTAGACACTTCCTGGTTAATTCTCTACTAGATAAACAATCTTCAAAACAGTAGCTTTCACTTACTAGGACTTATTTCTCAGCTGCTAAAGGGATTTTCTTAAAGCTCAGATCTGACTGTACCACTCCCCCTACCCGATAAATTTTACTTGTTCCATATTTTCTCTAGGATCAATTGTGAAATCTCCATCTTTGTCTTTTAAAATCCTTCACAACTTGGTCCCTTCCTAGTTTTTACTTTTCCCCCCTCCACATCCTCTATGACCCAGTTACATAAATCTCCTTTCCGTTGTTCACATATGACACTGCATATCTCGTGACTCATGGTCTTTTTAGTGGCTCATCCACCCGAGCCGGGAATGCACTCCCTCCCCACCTCTACCTTCTTACTTCCCTGACCTTCTCCAAGACTCGATGTAAATCTCAGCTTCTGTAGGTGGCTCTTCCTGTTCCATCCCAATGCTAATGCTTTCCCTCCTTCTCATTTACACTGTGTAGAGGGCGCCTCTTTAAGTTATTAAAACTTACATAACCATGGAAGTACGGTCATTTACGTGTTGTCTTCCCTATTAGAATGGAAGCTCCTTGAGGGCAGGGACCATGTTTTTGCCTTCATATCCCCATTGCTTAGCACAGTGCTTGGCACATAGTAAGTTCTTAATAAATATTGATTTACTATTTGTAAATCTCCCTTTAGAGCTCTTGCATCATTGTTGTAAGACTTTGCAATCATAGAACTTTGGAGTTAGAAGAAAGTTTATTTGGGCTGGATCCCATCTAGCACTAATAATTATCTCACCTTTCTTTATCACTTTGAGATTTACAAAGTAACCATGTTACAAAGCAGTAATTATCAACCTAAGAACTAGAGTAGTAGGTCAGTAGAATAGATTGAGTACACAGTACATATCAGGAAAAGACCATGTTCATAAACCAGTGTTTGATAAACCCAAAGACACAATCTTGTGGGGCAAGAATTCACTATCTGACAAAAATTGCTAGGAAAACTGGAAAGCAGCTTGGTAGAAACTAGTATAGACCAACATCTTAAACATGATTTAGACATAAAGGGGAATATCATAAGGAAATTAGGGGAGCATGAATATTTGACTCCCAGATCTATGGCTAAGCGAAGAATTTATGACCAATTAAGAGATAGAGAGGATCACAAGAAATAAAATGGCTAATTTTGATTACATTAAAATTAATTTTTTTGCACAAACAAAACCAACGCAGGCAGGATTAGAAGAAAAGTAGGAAATTGAGGGGGAGGAATTTACATCAGGTTTCTCTGATAAAAGCCTCATTTATCAAACCTATAGTGAAATGAGTCAAATTTATAAGAATAAGAGCTATTCCATAATTGATAAATCTGAAAGGATAAGAACAGGCAGTTTTCAGAAGAAGAAATCAAAGCTATCTATAGTCACATAAAAAAAAGCTGTAAATCACTATTGATTAGAGAAATGCAAAATAAAACAACTTGAAGTACCACCTCACATTTATCAGAATGACTAATATAATAAAAAGGAAAATGATATGTTAAAGGCATTATGAAAAAATTGGGACACTGATGTACTGTTGGAGGAGTTGTGAAGTGATCCAACCATCCTGGAGAACAATTTGGAACTGTGCCTAAAGGGTAATAAAACTGTATAGCTTTTGATCCAGGAATAGCACTAATAGGTCTATATCCCAAAGAAATCAAAATAAAAGGAAAAAGACCCATTCGTACAGAAAAATACCACCTTTTTTTATTGTGGCAGAGAATTGGACATTAAGGAGACACTCATCAATTGGGAAATAGCTAAGCAAATTGTATATGATTGTGATAGAATAATATTATGCTATAAGAAATGATTTGGGGGATGATTTTTAAAAAAGATAGATATGAACTGATGCAAAGTGAAGTGAGCAGAACCAGGAGAACATTGTACGCAGTAACAACAATATTGTAACGATGGTTAACTGTGAAAGACTTAGCTACTCTGATCAATACAATGATCCAAGACAATTCTGAAGGACTCGTGATGAAAAATGTTATCCACCTATGGAGAGAGAACTGATGACCTCTAAGTTCAGGTCGAAGCATAATTTTTTTTTCACTTTATTTTCTTGCTTTTCTTTTCACAACGTGGCTAATATGGGAATATGCTTTGCATGCTTTCAGATGTGTAATTGATATCACACTGCTTGCCTTCCCAGTGGGTTTGGAGCAGTAGGATAGAGGGAGAGAACTTAGAATTTAATTTTTTTAAATGTTTATAAAATAGCAAATTTATTTTTAAAAAGACTTACAAAGCTGTTGCCTCCCAACAGCCCTATGAAGTGGGTATAGCAGGTATTTTATTATTTATTTTATTTAGTACAATTTATTCTACAAAAAAGGAAACTGAACCTGCCAACCCCTAACAAGAGATAAACAATTTCTTGCCCAAGGCTAATCATGAGTAGTTATTGGAGATCAGAGACAGTATCTCATCAAAAAATGTTTATTGTAGAAGTAACAATATTTTTCTTTGAAATTTTTTGGTCTCATGATATTAATGCTGAGGATTAATTTCAGTGCCACCAGAAATTGCAACTAATTGCAGTTCTCTGTTTCGATTATATTTTGATTTCATTTGTTAATGTGAGGTATATAATTTTTTGATACTTTGGGAGAGCCATGATTTCCCTTTTATGGGTATGATCTCTACTGATGCATATCACAGCCATTCTAAACCTTCTTATCGTATGTGATTCTTGCCTTTATCTTTCCATAAATCTTCCACTGAAAATCTGTCTTAACAAGCTAGGAGAGGAACTTTGGAGGCAGCATCGTATAATGGGTAATATTAGATAGAGTCAAGAAATTCTGGGTTCAAATCCCACCTCTGATACTAACTAGCTGGGGTATGTGATCTGGAGTAAATCATTTAATCCTCTTGAAGTTTCTTCATCTCTAAAATGAGTAGTTAGATTCAATGACCCGTCCAGCTCTAGCTCTATGGTCTCATCCTAAGATTCAATGGGTTTAATGCTCTGTAATTTGGACAGGCTGCCTCACAAAGGAAAGATCCTGTGATTTCTCAATAGACTGGCTCTGGGGAACTAGTGCAACCCAATTGGTCCCTTACAACCAATGTTGATTCCTTTCATACTGATGCAGCATGGACCTCCTTAAAATAACTATCTCTCCATATCAGGAATAAACTCATCTTCACAGACATTTAAGGCACTTCTACTAGGGTTGGCTTCATTCCACCCCTGCTGTTCTTTCATGCCCCTGTTCTTTTTCATTCCATTCACAATCAACAACCCCCCTTGGCTCCTTTATTTCTCATTTCCCTGATCATTTTGCTGTTAGGCTTTCATTAGTTTCACAAAGGGTCTGCCTAAAATTATATTTTTTCTCTGATGCTTTGGCTCAAGAGACCTAGAATTTATAAACTAGCAAAAAACCTCATGTGTAAAGTTATAATCAGCTTTTCAAATAATTTGATGTTGGTTTAGAATGGTTTGTAACTTAGGTATCTTAAGCTGGTGGTAACAAGGCTAAAGGATTATTATGGTTGAGGTGGGAGTTCAGATTTGCACTTTCCATCTGTCCCTTCCTTACCTCCTAAGACCACCCCTATCCATCCCCACTGTCAACCTTTGTACCCAGATACTGGGAAGGGGGAGGTGGAATTCAGTCCTGGAATCCATCCGTGATGCAGTATGGAAAACTTTTTTTTTCTAGATGAAATGTGTAACAATTGGCACCCACTTATGAACCCAGAGGGCTGAACACTATATCTTCATTCTCTCTACTAAGGGGACCTTCTGGTCTGGACCCATGAATGAAATCAGACTGAATTTAATCCTGGGAGAGCCTCTTTTTCTTATATCGTTTGGTTCAATATAGCTTCATCTTGGTGCCCTGCAAAGAAATTGCTTAAAGTTTACATATAACTCATGTCTAGGTTCTCCCCAAAATATTGGCAATAGAAAGGTCCTCAATGTATACTGTAAATCAATTAGGTACAAACAAAATAAATTCACAAACGGCTCTCACAAATGTTCACCAATAGAAAAACTTAATAAACTTAACAAGTGGCAGGAATTCCTGTAAATGTTAGGAAACCAAGACAAAAGCAGGACTTGAAGTAGTTTGTAGCACTGCTAAATAAAAAAATAGTTACATCTCACCTTGGCTCTGCACTGTCCAAATAAGTGCAACTGTCCTCTAGGTCCAGCTCCTCTGGCAAGATAAGCCTGGGCTTAGGAATCATGTGGCTGGTGGCTATCTTCTTCAGAAAGTACTCGAGTAGTTGCTAGGCACTCAGTAGCCATTTACCAAGGACCTAGGATCTCCAGACCTTCTAAACTCACAAAGTCACATACCCAAGTCTGGATGTATCCATCTCAAGATCAATCTTCAGTCACCTGGGATCAGTCATGAAAGACACACAAAATGGCAAAGGCAAAATTGTCTAGGCTTAAGCTTATTAAGTTAAATGGCCTTGCCCAAGTTAGCCCGTAGAAGCAGTTGCCATGCTGCCAGGGTGAGGTTTAGACAAGTCCCTACTTCTGCCCCTCATGAAATAGACTCAAATAGGCCTGACACAATCCGAAGCAGACGGGAGAGAGGAGAGACAATTGACGGTAAATCATTCCCTTTCAAAACTCTATTGAATCACCAGCTCTTCCTGGTTAGTGACCGATAGAGGGATTATTTTTTTCTTCCCCCAAATGCCCCATTCCTTCAGCACTAAGTCACATAGGGTCAGCAGGAAGCAGCTATCATCCTCTAAGTGCCCAAGCATTGAGCTAGCACGTGATCTGGGGTCGGGGAGAAACTGGCAGGGAAGTTCTTAGCATGCCCCATTATATACTGTTGTAATTTTTCAAAAGGAACATTTTACTAGAAATCTTAGAGAATGAAGACATAAAAACCAAACATAAAAACACAGGAACAAATGAGTTCACAGAATGCAGTTTTATTATGGGCTAAGCTAACCTCCAATTTCTTTGCCTACTATCAACTTTATCAAGTCAAACCCCAGCAAAAGCTGCCCTACAAATTCTCCGTCTTGGAGGGATGATGGATGGAGCATCAGGCTAGCTGGAAGGGAGGAAATGTGTTCTCTGGAATCTGGAGACTTAGTTTAAAAATCCAAGCTTTGATACTTCATAGCTAAGTGACTTTCAGCAAGTGATTAAAACTTTCTGAGCCTTAGTGTGCTGATACATAAATTGGAGATATTTGTACTAAGTGAAAACAACAACTGACATTTGTATAGCACTTTAAGATTCGCAAAGCACTACAAATATTATCTAATGTTATGCTCATAGCAACTCTGGGAGGTAGATCCGATTATTATGACCTCTTTACAGATAAAGAAATTGAAGCAGACAGTTTAATGACTTGCCAAGGGTCACATGGCTAGTTAGTGTATGAGGCTGGATTTGAACTCCGGTCTTCTTTAGTTACAGGGTGTCCCTAAAGTCTGGACACATGGGCAAAATTGCATATTTTGAAATATTTGGAATATTAACAGACCTTAGCCACCTTGACTTCTTTTTCTGGGGTATGATAAAGGAGAAGGTGTACTCAATGAAAATCACAGCTGCAACACACTTGATTGAATGCATAAAGAGTAAATGTGCTAAAATTGACAGCAATGTGGAGTTATTGCATCGAGTTCATGTGAATCTTGCAAAGGACATCAACCTTTGCATCACAAGTGATGGAAATCATACCGAAGATGTTATTTGTTAATATTCCAATTAAATAAAGTGTTATTGAAAATTTCATTCATTTCTTGAAAATGTGCATTTTGCCTATGTGTCCAGACTTTAGGAACACCCTATATTTTTTAGTTTTCACCATTAACTTTTGTAAGATTTAGAGTTATAAAATTTTCCCCTTCCCTCCCTTCCCTTCTCCCCAAGATAGCATGCAATCTGATATAGGCTACACATTAAATATATTTTCACATTAGGCATGTTGTAAAGAAGAATCAGAACCAAAGAGAATAACTATAAGAAAGAAAAAGCAAAACAGAGAGCAAATAGTATGCTTTGATCTGCATGTGGTTAGCATTTTCTATCATGAGTCTTTTGGAGTTGTCTTAGATCATTGCATTGCTGAGAGGAGCTAAGTCTACTAAAGCTGGTCACTGCATACTGTTGCTGTTACTGTGTACAGTGTTCTTGTGGTTCTGCTCACTTCACTAAGCATCAGTTCATGTAAGCCTTTCCAGGTTTTTCTGAAATTCACCTGCTCATCATTTCTTACGGAACAGTAGTATTCCATTACATTCATATACCACAGTTTGTTTAGCCATTCCCCATTGGATAGGTATACCCTCAATTTCCAATTCTTTGCTACCAAAATAAGAGCTTCTATAAATATTTTTGTACATGTGAGTCCTTTTCCCATTTTTATGATCTCTTTTGGATGCAGACCTAATAGTGGTATTGCTGGATCACAGGGTATGCAGTTTTATAGCCCTTTGGGCATAGTTCCAAATTGCTCTCCAGAATGGTTGGATCCTTTTGTTAAGGAGATTTATTCTATGAAGTTTGGATTCAGTCAGAGGGTCACATTTGAGGACCTAGAGGGTCACACGTGGCCTCAAGGCTGCAGGTTTTCCGTCTTTGACTAGCTTCTCTCTCTCTGTCTCTCCCTGTTATCTTCCCTAGCTTGATTCTATTTCCTCGAGGACAGAAACTATTTTGCTTTTGTCTTTTGTAGTGCCTAGAACGATGCCTGGTATATATATGCAGTGCCTGGCACAATGCCTGGCATATAGCTCATGCTACATGCTTGTTGTTTGGTTGATTGGAGAGTTTATGGTGCGGTCAAATCTTTGACTCCTATATTATTTCACTAACTGTAGCCAGACATATCCCTACATTTCTTCTCATAGTTTATGTCTTGGCTTATCAGACATTCAGTATCATAAAAAAAATAACAAAAGACAGTATGCTTTGAGGGCTTAAGATGATGCCACTGAGCGTGCTCAGAAAACTGTATCTCTAGGTCTCCTTAACAAAAGGATTTGTTCTGTAAAACTTAGAATCAGTCAAAAAGGGCACACCTGAGGACCTAGAAGGCCACATGTGGCCTAGAGGCCTCAGGTCCCCCACCTTTGTTAGATGGTAGATGGATGGATAGATAGATAGAAGGATGATAGATAGATGAATGGGTATATAGATAATGGATGGATAGATAGATACATAGATACATACATAGGGAGAGAAATATGATGAATAGATAGATGATAAATATATACATGAATAGATATGGAAAGAGAGATATGATAGGTGATGGATGGAAAGATAGATGAGGACAGAGAAAAAGATGGTAGATGGATAGATACATAGATGGATAGATATAAGGAGAAAGATGAATGGATGACTGATAGACATTACTGAATGGATGAATAGATAGACAGACAGATATAAAGTAATTTGAGGAGTGAGGCACTAGAAGCTGAGGGTATCGAGAAAGGCCTCATGTAGAAGGAGGTGCTTGAGATGAGCCTCGAAGGAAATTAAGAAGTCTAACAGATGGAGGTGAGGAGAGAATGTGTTCCGCTCACAGGTGTCAGTCAGTACAAAAGCATGATGGTGGGAGAGGGGTGCTATGATGTATTAAGAAAAGGCCAGGATGTCTGGACTAAGTGGGCCTAGAGAAGAGTAGTACAGCAGGAAAGGGAAGTTAGGGCCAGATTGTGAAGGGTTTTAAAAGCCAAATAAAACAATTTATATTTGTTCTTAGGGAGCCACTGGAGTTTAATGAGAAGGGGGGATAGCACAGTCAGACCTGAGGTTTAGAAAAATCACTTTGGCAGTTGTGGATGATGGATTGGAGTAAGGAGAGACCTGAGGCAGAGAAATCAACCAAAAACCTATTTCAGTAGTCCAAGCTTAAGAGGATGAGAGCCTCTACAGGAGGTGAATACTGAGAAGGGAGTGGTATACAAGAGTTTTGAGGATAGAAATGAAGAAGTTTACAACAGGTAAGTGCATAAGGAGTCAAGGATGGCACCAAGATTGTGAGCCTGGGTGACTAGGACAATGATTGTACACTTGATAATAATCTTTGAGAAGAGAGGAGAATTTGGGGAAAAGATAACAAGTTTGCTTTGACGTGTGTCGAGTTTAAAATGCCTACAGGACACCCAGTTGGAAATAGCCAATAGAAAGTTAGTGATATGGGACTGGAAAAGAGACACTCCCCTTTTCAGTAAACTTCAATGGCTCCCTAAGATCAACTCTTTGTTTTGGCTTTTAGAGCCCTTTACAATCTGGCCCCAACTTACCTTTTCTGCCATATTATATATTATTCCATGTTCTCGTTTCATTGTACTTATATGTAACAGAAATTTGTCCCCACTGAAAAACAAACCTTTCCCATGCATTTTCTAGGTATTTTTTATAATCACTATCTATTTTTATCATGTTTGTCTCATGATGGCTTCCTTTCTATTTTGAACTCCAAGTAAATCTGAATTCAACTAAAATTTTCCTCTCTCACTCCCATACATCCTCTACCCTGAAGCCCAACTGTCCTGTACCAATTGAGTAATCACTTTTAAAATTACTATTTTTAAAAGTATTTTCTTTCTTGGCAAGCTTAGTATCCATTTCTATCATACTGTATGTCTCCCTTACCCGCATCACAATAACCAATTAAAGACATAAAAGAAAATCTCTTCTCTGTTCCCTGAGTCTCCCTCTCTCCTTTTGTTCTTGGTCTTGAAAAATACTGCATAAAATAAACAGCCTCTCTCTTCTTTTTTTGTTATTTCCTCTGCTCACTCAGTAGTGTGGATTTGAAATTTTGGCTGCATCCCCGAGTGTTTAATGCCACCCACACAATCTGAGAACACACCAGAGCAGCTGACAGCTCAACACAATTGAGTAACAGTCACCGAGGTTTCCTTCATTACTTCCATAAATCTGCTAGGAAAATTGAACTGGAGGAAGTGGGATGAGAAGAAGGACATATTGTGATGAGAATAAAAAACAAGGTGAGGAGGGAGATAGGAAACTCAGTGGGTAGAATGACTAGCTTTCATTTTAGATCATGGAATCTTTGAACTTTAGAGCCAGAAATGACCTTAGAGAAATCTAAATATTTCATCTATCTTGAAATTAAAACTTCTCTTGTTTGTGGTAGGATATTTTCTCTTTTTTACCCACTAAACTGTCTTCTTTTAGGATTGTCATAGATTTGTGGTTCTCAAGCTGGAAGGGAACTTAGAGGTCATCAATTTTAACCCACTCAGTTTTAGATAAGGGAAAGCAGAAAGGAAAGAAAGAAGGAAGAAGGGAAGAAGGGAAGGGAGGGAGGGAAGAAGGGAGGGAGGAAGGAAGGAAGGAAAGAAGGAAGGGAGAGAGGGAGGGAACAAGGGAGGAAGGAAGGAAGGAAGGAAAGAGGGAGGAAAGGAAGGAAGAAAGGCAGGAAAAGAAAGGAAGGAGGGTAGGAAAATGGGAAGGAATGAAGGGAGGGAGGGAAGAAGGGAGAAAGGAAGGAAGAAAGGAAGGAAGGAAGGTAAGAAGAGAAAGGTGGGAAGGAAGGAGGGAAAGTAGGAAGGAAGGAAGAAGGGAGGGAAAGAGAGGGAGAGAAGGAAGGTGGAAGAAAGGAGGAAAGGTGGGAAGGAAGAAAAGTGGGAAGGAAGGAGAGAAGGAAGGAAAGAAGGAGGGAAGGAGGTAAGCATGTATTAAATTTTTATTAATATGTTAGTCACTGGGCTCAGGGCTGGAGAAACAAATAGTACAAAAGGAAAGACAATCCTTTCTCCCAAGGACTACATTCCAGTTGGGAAAGACAACACACAAAAAGGAGCTATAAATAGGGGGTGGGGGTGGGGGAAGGAATTGAATTCCAGAAGCCAAAAATACAATGAGGAGGGGAATGAAGTTAGGCTTCACTGACTCCTACTCCTGCCAAATAAATGCTCCTGAAAGAACTCATTAATAGAAGAAGGGGACAGACCACCAGGATAGGTGGATGTTCCAGGGGGAGGAGACCCTAGGCACTGAAGGAAATTTTGAGATGAGACAGCATATTGTGGAAGTCTGGGAACCAGGAATAGCATCCAGAAAGATTGAATGACACAGATGATTAGTGGTAAAGGCAGAATTTGATTCCAGATCCTCTGATACCAAATACTAAACTCTGTATCATGGATCCCTAAGTCTTGGTGTGATTGTTACCTAGTAGAAACTCAGTTGGCCTCATTTCTTATAGCGTTTTAAATTAATACTATAATAATATGAATGTCAAAGCTTTATACTACAGAAGACCAAGAAATGAAGACTTGTAGTATGAAAATACAGAGATATGCAGAGGCTCAAAGTCAAAATACTCCCCATTCCCTTCCACTTAGTTCTATTCTTTTCCCAATTAAATATGATGACTCTGATCCTGGAGTAATGCCCTCATTAAGAGTATGCCATACCCGGGTTGTTAACAGAATTTAAGCAAGCTTTCCTTGAAAAATCCTTGATTTTCAAATCAGAGAACATTAAAGCATTGGGTTGTTGTTTTATTTCTTTTATTAGTCATATATTTTATTTTCACATGACCTTCATCTTTGAATATATCCTTCTCTTAATCCCTTGTAAAAACAGATTTTTAGAAGAAGTAAAAACCAATCAATTGATCACCCATGTCTTAACAGTATATGCAATGTGCCATACCCGTGGTCCCTCATTTCTTCAAAGAAAGAAAGAAATAGAAATTTCAACTGTAATTATATGGCATATAGTAGAGTTCGAGTGGGCCAAAGTTTTGTTCCCTTTATCAGGTTGTAGACTGTCCTCATTGTTCCATCTTTTGAGGGTAACTGAATTAAATGAAAGAATAAGTAGACCCTTGGTAATAGAATTGGCATAGTGGTTGATAAGAACCAAGAAAAGATGGAAGAGAACCCGCTGAGGTCCTTAACTTCTTAACCTTTTTCTCCTATAATGAAAAAAATAAGCAATGAAGAACTCCTGACTGAATTGTTATGAAGATACTAGTTTTTATCATAGCTCATCAGATCCAAAGACATTATTAATACCCAAAATTACATGGATGATAAAAGCATTTTCCAAGTGTTGGTGGAAAAAGGATAAGATGAGTAAGTTAAATCCAAGTTTCATCTGTACATTTCATTTTAGCATTGAGTTTGAATCATCTTCCATATGCAGATTTCCTAGTTACCCATCTAACCTAGCCAAAATGCTTAGATTTCACTTTCAGCCTCTCTCCTGTGCCTGGCAGGGGTCTAACAAATGGAGAAATAAACACAAGACCAGAAGCAAAGAGAAGAGAGAGAAGAAACGAGAGATCAGAATCATTTGGTCCCACCCTGTCTTAAAGCTGGAAAGTGTTATATTGTGAGACTGATGGAAAGTATAGAGTGATTCAATTGAGAACAGCATGTATGCAGGAGCCAATTTGTGTAGATGGAAGGCAAGCCTCTTGTTGTCTTTGTTCCTTCATTTGGGGGCCTCTCTAAAGCTCTCCTTCCTCCTGCACGGTGGGAACAGTGTTCTTTTAGCGACAACAGAAGCAATTTCTGTGCATCATCTTTGTTGCCCTTTCTTCTCCTTACCCCTGGCCCTAGACTTAGATTTATAGGAAAATGCATAGGGTTAGAGATCATAGAGTAAAGATCGTAGGAAGCTTAACCTTTTTTATTTCATGGACCCCTCTGACAGTCTGATGAAGCCCAGGATAATGTTTTTAAATACACAAAATACAATATGTAGTGTTTCCAAGGAAACTGATTATTTTGAAAAACACTTATCAAGGTACTAAAAAAAAAGTTCACAGATTCCCAGGTTAAGAGCCCCTGATGTTTCATTTTACAGATGAGGAAACTGAGGCCAACATCACATAAGTAGTAGGCTTCAGAGGTGGCATAGCAACCCAGGTCCTCAGACACTAGAGTAAGCACTCTTTCTGCTGTGCTATAGAATGTAACCCTGGGAAATGACCAGCTAGATTTCTGCTTGAAAGGAAGAAAAGAAAAAAGACTTAGAGCCATTTTATAGGTCTCTCTTATTGATCACAGGATGATTAGTTCCTTAGTTAACTTTCATAAGTCTATCTCTCTGACTTCCAGTCAGCAATCATCTCTGAGGAAGCCCCAGTCACTGGGGACAAATCAAAATTCATCACGTGCTCCCAGCAAAGGGACAGAACACAGCGAATTTCATGGGAGATGAGGTATCCCACCCAACTAGAAGACCTTACAATAGAATCTAATCTAGGTAAATTCTTGTCCTTACGAAATAAGCCTCTGTCCTTGGAACCCTCCATTAGAATTTAGGGTGACCCAGCTTATGAAGAAGAAAACTGACCAGGGTGGTCTGGGTAGAGATGGATTCCTTTGTTCAGATTGCTGGAAGCCGCTGAGCCTCATCATAGAGTTATGTTCTCAACTGGAGAAGATGAAGACTTTTAGCCCACCTCCTCACTAATATGCCCATCCTCTCATTAATGGTTCACCAATCAGAGTTGATTTTCACCTGTCAGGGACACCTCCTTTTCCAAAGGTTTTTAAGCATTCAGGGATTTGCGTGTTTTCTCTTTGGTTACTGAGAGAGACCACTGATCATCAATTTATTGATTATTTACTAGCCTAATTAATAAATTGATTATTAATTACCCAGAAATTCTGTCAATCAGGCTTTTTATTCTTCTCAATGACTTGTCATGAAATTCCATCTCCTGCCTTGTATCTTTGTACAGACTGTTCCCTCCATCCTTAGAATGCACTCCCTACTCCTTTCTGCTTCATAATTCTAAGCTTCCTTCAAACCCCAATGCTTCCTTTTAGATGAAGCTTTTCCTAAGTATTCCAAATGCCAATGACTCATCTGTAATTGCCTTGCATTTATTTGTATATGTTTATATGGGAAGATGTTCCTTTGTAGACTATAAGATCCTTGAGGGCAGAGATTGTCATTTTTTTCCTTTGTATTTCGCTATCTAGTTCTGCATCTAACATAGTGTGTTGTTGTGTCTGACTCTTCATAACCCCATTTGGGGCTTTCTTGGCAAGGATGCTGGAGTGGTTTGCTATTTCTTTCCCTGGCTCATTTTGCAGATGAGGAAGCTGAGGTAGATGGGGTTAAGTGACTTGCCCAGGGTTCCACAGCTAGTGAGTATCTGAGGCCAGATATGTACCCAGGAAGATAAGTCTTCCTGACTCTAGGCTCAGTACTCTATTTTGCCACCTAGCTCCCCCAGCATATAATAAGTGCGTATTGATTAGTTAATGGAGGAAGTAAAAAGTTGTCCCATACCTGATACCAATATTTAACACTGGGTGCCTGTGCGGTAAGTGGGGACTATGTTACCCATATTTGAGGAGACCTAGACATAAGCCATACTTAGTGGTAGTTTAAAATTTCCTCTGAAATTTTATCATAGGGCAGAGATAGAGTCAAAGAGAAAATTTTATGCTTTGGAATCAGGCCCTGGGAATTGAACCTGGTCCATGTGAGATTGGAGGCTCTTCCAGAAAGAGGGCTCAGGGAAGAAGGTGACATTAACATTTGCATTAAACTTTAATGTTTGCAAGGTACTTTACATACATTCTCTCCTTTCAGCCTCACGATACCAGTCATTAAATGGCATGATCTCAAAGCCCTTTCTGGCTTCAGTTCTAGCTTCTGGATGCCCTCCAGCTTGTCAAGGAGAGGAAGAATAAGCAGCCCATTTAGATTCCTGCATGGAGATGTCTTTCTGAGTAGAAGTGGCTGTTTCTCTGCCAGGCTGACTCTTATCGATCCCCTATGTAATTGTTCTGGCTTGGCTTTAGGATAAGCTTGGAGAAAGGGTGCCCAGGTAGAGTAGAATTGTTCCCACTCATTTAATAACAGCAATTGACATTACGTTTCAGGCTTTGAAAGCTGAGGGCACTGAAGAAGGTGAAACAGGGGCAGTGGTTGCCAGGCTGGAAGTCGTACAGACACAATGCTGTGTGCGCTTCTGTAGTTCCAAAGTAACATCTGGGCTGTGCTTGGAGGTTGAGAGAGACAAGAGGGGATGAGGGATTAGTAGGAGGGGAGCCAAATGAGGAAGGCTTGTAGAGATCCTTAAATTACTCTGGGAATATAAAGGAGAAATCAGAGATTTAGAGCTGTAAGGGACCTTAGCAAGATGATCTAGTCACAGTATCATAGGAATCACAGCTCAGAGGGACCTTGGAGATCATTTATTCTAAGGGGTTCTTACCCTTTTTTGTGTCATGGACTTTTTGACAGTCTGATGAAATTATGGACCCCTTCTCAGAAGAATTTTCTCAAACACATAAAATATATAGGATTACAGAGGAAGCCAATTATATTAACATACAGTTAGCAAAATATTTTTGGGAACAAATTCACAGATCCCAGGTTAAGGACCCTTGTCCTAGGACACTAAGAAGTTACACAAAGTGGGAAAGTATGGATGGGTTTTCATTTTCATTACTGGAAAGAATACCCAAATGATGAGATCATAGAACCATCTGAGGATTGGTTGTCTGAGAGAGTGCCAAGGCTAGATTTAATTTTTCCCTGTATATAATAATAACTGGCATTTATATAATGCTTTCAGGTTTGCGTGGCATTTTACATACATCTTTTTGAGCCTTATGCGTACCCTAAGGTAACTTCTAGAAGGATTATCTTCATTTTGCAGATGATAAAACTAAAGCTCACGGAGTTCAAGTGACTTGCCTAGGGTCAAGAAGCTAGAATCCGAAATGTTATTCAAACCCAGGTCCTCTTGACTCTAGGGCCAACACTGTATCTACTGCACTGCCTTTCCTTCCTTCCTTTCTTTTTTCCTTCCTTTCTTTTTTCCTTCCTTCCTTCCTTCCTTCCTTCCTTCCTTCCTTCCTTCCTTCCTTCCTTCCTTCCTTCCTTCCTTCCTTCCTTCCTTCCTTTTCTCTCTCTCCTTCTTTCCTTTTCTTCTTTCTTAAAAGTATGGTTTTTAATGAAACTAACCACATCTAGAAACAATTAGCTACCTGACTCAATAATCCTCAAGCACTGATAGCAATCATTGCTCAAAATAATACTGATTTGGTTTCTAATCTTGATTAGCACCCTTCTTTTTAAAACATGATGCGGGAGCCGTCTTTTCCCCAGTACTCTCTGGACAAATCAGGTTAAGGGAGGGCAGTCACCAAGGTTCTCAGCTCAGTCACAAGGTTACCTATCCCTAGTTACCAGTGAGGGTGGCCTCGTTTCATTCATTGATGCTTCTAAAAATTTTCCTGGTTTATTCTGTAATTGATCCCGACCTGCTTCTCAAGCATTTCCTGTTTGGAGTTCTTCAACTTGGTGAACTTCAGAGTTTGACTTTAGCCCTGACTTCCCATCTACCCTGCCCCAAGAAGAATCAGCCCTAAATCAAGGGTATCTTATCCTAGTCATAACTCCAGTCAGTATGATTTGTCAGGAGCTATGGGGGAAAGATGAGCTTTTCTGTCTGTAATCTTTATGCTCATTCTAAACAGCCAGAAGGTAACTTGATAAATGTGGTGTCCTTGTGGTTTCATTACTAAAGCATAAGCTTAGCGCTGCAATTCCATACTGTGTATGTATTCCTTCCACCAACATTAATTGCAACCCCCTCCCCCCTGCCACACACATGCACACATACTTTAGTAGATGGTTTCATTCATTCCCGTGATCAAAAAATGTCCTTGTTGTTTAGTCTTGTCTGACTGTGACACCATTTGGGGTTTTCTTGGCAGAGATACTGGAGTGGTTTGCCATTTCCTTCTCCAGCTTATTTTACATTATTTTACTGAGGCAAACAGGGTTAGTGGCTTCTTGCCCAGGGCCACACAGCTAGTAGGTATCATCACCTGGTGCCAACCCTGTGATAATGAGCCTGTCTATTCTTTGCTAAGTGGGTCTTCCATCATTAGGTGGTCAGGAAGAACTTTCTGACAATTAGAGGTGTCCAGAAATGGAAGGGGCTGCCTTGGGAGATATTGAGTTTGTCTTCATTGGAAGTCTCCATGTCAAGTTTAGGTTACTACTCACTATAATGGTGGGATGGAGGGGGTGTGGGTTTGTCTAAATTTCCAGGACAAACTGGCAGCTGAGGTCTCTTCCAATTCTGAGATTCTGTAGCCCGTACCTGAAACTCTTACAGCTTGGTAAAGCTGGCTTCTGCTTGTGTTTGACTGGTACAACCTTCAGGAATCTAGTCATGAAAGTCAGCATAGAGCAGGGGTGGGGAACCTGTGGCCTCAAGGCCACATGTGGCCCTCTAGGTCCTCAAATGCAACTCTTTGAACCCAAAGTTCACAAAACAAGCCCCACATGTGACCTTCTAGATCCTCAAGTGCAACTCTTTGACTGAATCCAAAGTTCACAGAACAAGCCCCACATGTGACTCTCTAGGTGCTCAAGTGCAATCCTTGGATTAAATCCAGATTTCACAGAACAAATTCCACGTGTGCGCTCAAGGCTGTAGGCTCCCCACACCTGGCACTGAGTATTTGGAAGAGAGAAATCCTCAGAATCAGAAAGATCAGGAGTCAAAGCCAACCCCTGACAGTCTGGCTGTATAAGCCTAGGCAAGTTATCTGACTTCTCAGTGTCCCACTCAACTCCCTAAATTGCTGAAAAGCGGCTAATCTCTCTTGGTAGATGGCTTTCCTCACTGAGAGCACCCTACAATGATGAAATCTTAGATCAGGCCTAAAAGAAACAAGACAAACTTCCATGCCCCAGTATGGCATCGAGGTAAGACTATTATAGGAATGAAGAATAATCGTAGCTTATATTTATAGAGACTTTTCTGGTTACTATAGCTAAGGAGCACAGTGGCTAGAGCTTTCAACTTGGAGTCAGAAAGTCAGTCCTGAGTTCAAATCCAGCTTCAAACATTTACTGACTGTGTGACTAGCTATTTTCTAAAGCATTTTCACACCCCGTTCTGGGCTAGCCTGACCTAGCTTAAGCCAGGCTAAAGGTTCAGGCTCAGGTTTGAAATATAACAGAATATTTATAGATCATAAAAGTAAATATACTTACAGTTAGTACTTATGTTATACATGCATATATATTTATATATACAGTTACAAATTGCCAATTCAAATGTAAGCTACTCTCCTCTGGTGCCTGAATTTTGCTGGGTCCAAAAGATATCTGTAGGACATTGGGTATTCTGCTAAACCTCCAACACCAACTCTCCATAGGCTGAGCCATTTATGCCTTGGGCAACCGGGAAGAAGCATCAATTATTTGAGCCCAAGTCAGATGCGCGAACTAAGATTTGGAGCCCTTAAATGACCTATAGAAGGGCCACATAGCTCGTAAGTGACAGAGACTGAGTCCGAGCTCAGGTTTTCTTACTGCAAGTTATTTGAGACATTCTTGATTATATCGATACATTATTCCCTGATTTTTACTTTAAACATACAGCATAATCAATGGTGATTGAGATTTGACAAAGGAGGGTGGACTGTGAAATCAATTATTTTAGCAAGGAACAAATCTCTTTGTCTTTCATATTCAGTGCTTTGCTTTCTGATGTCATCATCCATTGTCTGTGGTGTGACAACTGTCTACAGAGAAAATGATAGGTAATGAGATTGCCGAATAAATGCACCAGGTAGAAGGTTGCTGTTGAATCATTTTTCAGTTTTGTCCAACTCTTGTGACCCCATCTAGGGTTTTCTTGGCAAAGATACTGGCGTGCTTTGCCACTTCCTCCTTCAGTTCATTTTACAGATGAAGAACGTGCAGCAAACAGCGTTAAGTGACTTGTCCCACAGCTAGTAAGTGTCTGAGGCTAGATTTGAACTCAGGAAGGTAAGTCTTCCTGACTCCAGTCCTACTACTCTATCCACTGTACCACCCTAGTGGGAGGAGAAGCCAAACTGTAATAGGGAATCTATTCTGCTTAATAGAAAGTAGTAACATAGGCCGAAAACCAGACAGGAATTGGAAGTTCATCTAATTCAAATGGCTCCTTTTTACAGATTAGGAAACTGAAGCCCAGAGAAATGAGTTATTTGCCCAAGATCATAAAAGGAGAAGTCAGGTAGCCAAATTTCAATTTAAAATAGCTTTGAAAATGCAGACTCACTTACTGACAACAAAAAGAGGAGCCCCCAAGTCCAGCTTTTGTCTGTGGCTGCAATCTGGGACTAGAATAAGCAGAATTATTTTAAACTGTACACAGGGGGATAATTTTCTTGCTTTTCCCTAATAGCAATTTGCAATTATTGGTCTCAAAGAATATTTTACATTTCGTATTTGCTCCCCCAGTAGAGAATTGATTAGGGGAGCTGATGAAGAGCAAAGAGGAATTTATACAATGATTTTTCAAGGTAAATTGCCAATTTACCCTGAGAATTTTATTGAAAAACACATTCCATTTGGATAAGAACAGCAGGAAAAAAACATGACCATGTTTCTCCCTTATTCATTTATTAATGAATCGAGATATTGAAGAAGCCTGTAAACATTACATAAGGCTCATAAACACCACTCAAATGTTTGCCAGATGCTTTCATTTCATAAAGGTGACATTTCTATTAAAATAATGTTATAAAAATGGGATTTTATTTTTGGATCCTTCATCTTGATGTCTTAGCACTTGACGCTCTTCTTTTTATTTCTCTCTTCTCCACTATGCCCAGTGTGGAATAGTATTTCCATTTTGTGAACTATAGAAATATTCTTTAAGAAGTGATTTATTGATAAATCAGGCATATTGCTACTTGAAAAGCTGTAGATATCAATATTTCACATATTTTTGCAGAATATTGGGCACAAGGCGTTTCAGCTTAAGAAGTTCCAAATACCACATAAGAATGGAATAGGCTATCTCAGAATGCAGTAAATCCCCATCCTTATAAGTCTTGAAGTAGAGGTTGGATGAACTCACCCTATAAAGGGCACTTGATTAAAAAGAAGTAACGAAATCCATAGAGATACAACGAGTTCATCCACCGAGCCCAGGACTACATAAAAAGAATAGTCAGAAGTTTGCAGGCGCTGGTTGAGGAGTACCACTAGGGAAATAAGCAGCAGCTGAGTTACACAGGCTTGATTCCTGTCAATGATCTGACCAGGGGTACTCCTGGGAGTGATCCTGAAATCTGCAATGTTCTGAGCAGGGATGCTCAGGGAGACATGAAACCTTCAGCTCTATACTGGATTATACTGGAATCTGGCATTATCTTTCCTGAAATGTGGCACAAAGAACAAAACACCTTACTGGTGCTCTAACTAGGGCAGGGTACACAGGTGCTTATCAACTCCCTCATTCTTAACACTATGTCTCTCTTAATACAGTATAAGATCATGTTAATTTATTTAAAATTTTTTCTTCTTATTGTGAACTTAACAAGCATCAACAAATGTCAACATTTCTACATACAAAGAAGAATGAAAAAGGAGCATTATTTATGAAACCATGAATCTATAGCTTTTTAAAAGTATATAATAAGTTCCAGTACTATCTTGCTTGTTATTGTCGCATTCTGAGCTTCCTTCTCTTCCCTTCTTGGTAATATTTAAATGTTTCATTGACACTATTTCTTTCCTTTTCCTTTTCTTTCTTTCCTTTCCTCTTCTCGTCTTCTTTTTTTCTTTTGGAGGGGGAAATCGCAATTACTCCTTTTTGAGGTGGAAGGATGGAGCATAATTCCAAATTGCTTTCCAGAATGGTTGTACCAATTCACAGTTCTGAAGAGCAGTGCATAATTGTGCCTGTTTTCCTGTAGCCCAACCAAAAATCATCATAATTCATTTTTGTAATCTTTGCCAAATCCGATGAGTATGTGCTCCTTTAATTTGCATTTCTCTTATTATTACTGAATTGAAGCATTTTTTTCATATAGTTTGCCTTCTTTTGAGAACTGCTTGTTTATATCCTTTAGCGATTTATTTTTTAGAAAAGATTTTTGTTCTTACACATGCAAATCAATTTCCCACATGTCTTGGATATCAAATCTTTTGTCAGATAAGTTTGCGGCAAAGATGTTTTTTCCCCAGTTAGTCGTTTTCATTTTAAATTGAACTGCATTAAATTCATTTGTGTAAAAACTTCTCAATTTTATGTAATCAAAAGTGTTCCTTTTATCCTTCGTGGTACTCTGTATCCCTTGTTTGTTTAAGAATTCTTTCCCTATCTGTGACGTGCATCTTCTCTATCCTAGGTTAAATAATATCAAAGTTATGTATCTACACATCAGTTAATTTGGTAGATTGCCTAAATTTGGAATGTTGGTCTAAATCTAATTTTTGCCAATCTGATTTATGATTTCCCAGAAGTTATTGTCAAATAGGAGAGTAGTTAGGCTCTTTGAATTTATTGAACATTGTGCTATTGTGTTCATTTACTTCTTCGTCTCATGTACTCAATCTATTCCACTGATCAACTTTTATATGTTTTAATCGATCCCGAATCATTTTGATGATTTTTGTAATATATTTTAAGTTCTAATACTGCTAAGCCCCCTTTTCATTACAAAAAATCCCTTGAGATTCTTGATTCTTTATTACTTCAGATGAATTTTGTTATTATTTTTTCTAGTTCCAGAAAATAGCCCTTCTGTCATTTCACTGGTATGGCCACAAAATTCTTTAAATTAATTTAGTTAATATTGTCACCATTATTATATTGACATGGCCCAAACATGAGAAATTAATACTTCTCCAATTGTTTGTCTTTCTATTACCATAAATATCATTTTGTAGGTGTATTCATATAAATCCTGTGAATGTCTTGGTAGGCAGACTCCCAAATATTTGATATATTCTGTAGTGATTTTGAATGAAATTTCTGTTTATATCTCTTCCTGCCAAGTTTTGTTGGTAACACACAAAAATGCTGATGACTTGTGTGGTTTTAATAATCTTGTGTGATCTAGATGGTGGCTACTTCATACTTTTTTGGGGGGGTGCTATTTGAAGTATTTTTTCTTTAACCTGAAAAATCTAGATTTTGTCTGTGACATTTTGATGTGTTTTCAATTTGTATTTCTTTTAGGAAATGAATGATGAATTCTTTCTATCACCCTTTGATTCTCAAAGATTTGGGCAGTTTTCAGACAATCTGGTGATTATAAAATTATCTTTCCTTTGTTTTCTAGGTCAGTTGTTTTTGATAGTAGATAACATATTTTATTTTATTTTTCAATCTTTTGATATTGTTTTAATATTTTTTATATTTTCCTACTATTGTGTCCTATAGTTTTGAGTTCCTTTATAGCCTATTTTTCAGGGTGTTTATTACTGGGGTAAGATTTTTCACCTTCAATTCTAAACTTCAGAGCTCTAACTTCACCAATAATTGCATTTTTAAAAATCTATTGCTTCATTTTTTCTGGACTTCTTGGAATCCTGTAGCCAAGTATTGTTTTGCTTTCTTTTTCTGAGGCTCTGTTGTACTTGTGACAAAATTACTTTCTTCTTAGACGTTTATCTCTTAGGCTTCTCTTAACCCCATGGCATTTCTTCATTGTGTTCAGGGTTTTTCTTCTATTTGCTCATTCCTCTGACCTCATCCATTGGTTTGGGACTTAGTGTCTGGGCCAGGCTCCACCCCTTCTTGGATGCAGTGGAAAAGGCCTGTTTGACTTTGTCCTAATTTTCCAAGGTTCCCACTACTCTTGATGGATCAGTTTATAGTTTGAGATGGCTTCACACCCCTTTTGGAGCATTCTTGCTCAGAGCTGCAAGCTTTAGGCCTCCTTGAACATCCTGTCAGAATATATTTATCCCTTCCACATTATGACTTTCTCCATTGTGCTTTTGATATCTCAAGGGTTAGCATATGAAATTAAATAGAAATTTTGAGGGAGTTTTGCAGAAGCTACAGACAACACATGAAGGTCAGCAGACAACACAGTCTATGACCAAGTGTTTAAGACAAATTTTGCAATAAGGTAAATAGCCCAGAAAAGGAAAAGAAGAAAATCAGACTTCTTTGGTGTGAAGGGAGGGCCAAAATTTTTATGTGGATTTTCCAGATCACAGAGGCACTGTGATATGGAAAGGAGAACTGTATTCTTCAGACTTCAGGACTCCCAGGAGCAACCCTGGTCAGAGCACTGACTGGATTCAGGACTACTTGCCTATGCTGGTATTAATTTCCCTAGCAAAATCCCTCCCCCAATGTGTGTGAGCTTCTGGCTGCCTTTTTTGCAGCTCTGGGCCATGTGAAGAAGCTTACTTGTGCTCCCAATCCCCCCACCCTTTTTAAATATTTATAGGAATATGGGTGAAAAGAATTTGGCTTCTCTACAACCTTTCAAATCACCTTTTGACTTTTACATACCACCATAATTCACTTTTAAAAAAGTGATTTCCTGACAACAACTCTGTATTGTAGTTAGTCTGAATACTTTTATTGAGATCAGAACTGTGGTTTCATTGGTATAGGGAACTTTGAGTGAGAAAGTTTCACCTCCCTCACATTAGCTTTTTTTGGCTATCCTATACCATTACTGGCTTATATTGAGCCTAATGTCCACTAAGCCCCTCAGATCTTTTTCAGATAAAGGAATGTGCTAATGTTTAGCTTATCCCCTCTATCTCATTTTCATGCAGTTCATTGACTGAAGCTCAGCATCACCATCCACAGGTTCAGGAAGGAGTAGGCTATTAAGTCATCCATCCAGGTATATTGCTTTGGAAATTCAGGGCAGCTAGGTATCCATTCTTATCGCCACTTATCTTGCGTTTCTACTACTTGTGAAACATTTAAAAAAAAATTTCCTCTCTTCTTCGCAGTCCAGAGCCTGTTCTTCGTAAAGAAGACAAAACAGTAATCGGGGAGTTACTACTTCTCATAGTCGTCTCTTATCGCTAGAACAACCCAATTGGTGCTGCCTGCTTGTCCCCTTTGACATATTTGTGCCTCTCAAGACAGCTAAAATAAAGTCCTTTCATTGCATTTAGCCTTAGACTCCAATTTAGAAATCCATTTCTTTTTTATTCACCTTCAGTTCTTATCTTAGTTCCTGCCTTCTCCCTCCCTCACTTCTCTCCTTCCTCTCTCTCTGTTGAGGAGAAATAATTATTAGGAAGGGTCCCAACCTCATCTTTACCACCAGCAACAACTGCTAATCAGCTGGTACCAATAGGCAAACAAGTACGCTATCTCTCGAGGAGACAGTTCTCCCCACTGCCCCCCATATACACACCTGATTACCTGCTTTGCCTCTGGCCAGCCATAAGCACCTCCTGTGGAGAAGGGGCCAGCTATGCCAACTACCAGTCACAGAACAGGCAAGCCAGCTGAGTTGAGGCAGCAACACACACCATGTAAGTCGAACGATCACCACCACCTTGACCGCCATATTTCTTTAGCTTCTAATGGAGATATCCTAGGATCCTGAACTTAAGAGCCTTAGGAATATCATTGTCCCCCAAACTACCAGACCTGCTTATAGCTCAGTCACCATAGCCATTACTGACTATAGCTGACTCACAGGTGCAATCTTCCCTAATGTGGTATCTCTCTAATTAGAATCTGAGCTCCTTGTAACCCTAGTGCTTAGATCAGTGTAGTGAGTGTTTAATAAATCTTTCATTCATCCATTCCCTTCCTCCAAATAACTTCTCAGGATAAAAAGCTGGCTGGATGCTAGGCCCCTTTCCTTCAGGCTCAGTATAACTTGGCACCCTGCTGTAGGCTCCTCTGTTCTTTAGCTCTTTGACTGAATTTTACCTCCCAAGGCAGAAGATAGTTCATCCTTCCTTTGCTTCTCCCTCCTCCACAAGTTGCTGAGTTCTGCAGCTTTTGGTTGCAACAGATTTGGATGAGGGCAGGGATAGGGTATACTGGAAGAAACTGCAGGAGTAGCAGCCTCAATGATCCAGCTTGGCCCCACTGGACCATGAAGGCTAGTGGGAGGCAGAGGATGCTGGGTCACAAAGAGTCAGGCACAACTGAAGTTATACCCCGCCAATTGTATTCTAGTCTATATGTCAGTATGGAATCTTTAAAAGTAAGGGTTCTTGATCTTTTTTGGGCTATGGACCCCTTTGCGAGTGTGGTGAAGCCTATGGACACTTTCTCAGAATAACATTTTTAAATGCATAAAATAAAATAAAATATAATATAAGAATTTCCAAAGGAAACCATTTATATTGGGTCGGGGGGGAAGGTGTGTTTTCCTCATTCAAATTCATAGACCTCTTATAATTAATTAACTTTTGGTGATGGACAGTTCTTTTCTCTCTGACCAAAGATATGCCTTTCTATAGAATGATGGTGGTAAGTATGACATCATTTAGTATATTTACGATCTGTTGTTGTTGAGTTATTTCTGTCATGTCCAACCCTTTGTGACCCCATTTGGGGTTTTCTTGGCAAAGATATTGGAGCCATTTGCTATTTTCTTCTCCAGGTCATTTTAGTGATGAGGAAACTGAGGCAAACAAGACTAAGCAACTTGCTCAGGGTCGCAAGCTAGTATTGTTTGAGGCTGGATTTGAACTCAGGCCTGGCACTCTATCCACTGTGCCATTTAATTGCTGGCACATGAAATATGATTATTTTATCGATGTTCTGCATTAGTATACAGTTGAAACACAACCTTAGCATCATAGGGTCATCAATTTACAGGTGAACCTTGAATAACACAGACTGGCTAATGAGGCAAGGAGATCCCACCGATTATCTTGTCTGCTCATAATTCCTATGCTTTTTTCAGTCACTCCCTTAAGGCAACAATGAAACCTCCAGAGAGAGGCTGTTTTTTAGCCAACCCAGGCTGTGCTTCTATTTATCAGTCATTATCATCCTTATCTTCATGTGCTCCATCCAATGGAATCATGCAGTGCATCAGATAGGCTCCCACACATGCCCACCCACACCCAGTATGATTGTAAATTAGGGGGACTTTGTGGTTGCTGTTGCTATCTCAGTCTATCAGAACTTAAATGTTAAAAGCAATGTTCACCTTTTCACCGTCCCTTTGGGGGCAGGCTGTGCATATATTCCAACAATCCTGACACTACTAAAAAAATACATTATTGGAACCCCAAAGCCAATTTGTGTTGCATCTCCAATTGAAGATCTCAAACTGGATGTTTTATAGATATGTTAAACTCAAATTGTCTAAAATCAAACTCATTATCTTTCCCCTAAAACACTTCCCTCTTCTGAACTTCTCTGTTACTGTCAAGGGAGGTACATACACACACACACACACACACACACACACACACACACACACACACGTATTGTAGGATGTATTGTTTGCCACTCTTACAGATTATCAAAAAATGTGTTCAGGAAGGGCTCATTTACATTCTACTTTTTAAAATGTATTTTATTTTTAATTTATGGAATAAGACAAACATTTCTATAACATAGTATGGAACAAAAATAATTGCACATGAAATTACAAATCTATTATGTACAACTTGATATTCCTTTTAAATATATAAGAAAGTTATCATGTCAATTACTTTACTTTTCTTTTATTTTATTTTCTTCCCTCCTCCCTACTCCCTACCCTTGGAGATGGCTACCATTAGACACCAAAGAGCATAACAAGGTAGCTGCTGAGCTGAGCCGGTCAAGTTAGCTCAATAGTAGGGCAAGTAAAAATAAGTGTAAGGGGACTGGAGGCGAGAGGAGACCCAGAGAGGTGAAGTAGGTCAGTGACCCATCAATAAGTAGGACCCTCAGAAAGAATAGGGCAATTTAAGGCACAGGCTTCAGTCCAGGAAGAAAAATAGTGATTAAAAGAAGAAACAGGTTCAGCAGCTCTTAGAGCAGATCAGGCCAAAACAAGCTTAAGAGATGAGTAAGGGCAATAATGAGCGGGCCATTCTGAACAGGAAGAGCTTTCCATAAGGGGCTGAGAACTCTGGGCAAGGTTCCTAAACTGTCCCTTCCCACTCCTGATGAGTGTGGAACCTGTTAGAAACCATATATACTGGAGAGGTGGGAGGTAGGGGAAAAGGAGGGAATTCAATGAGACCTTGGCCAAGATGGAACTCAGGAAGAGTTGGTCTCTACTCAGGGATTCTTTGGCAGAGTCTCCAGCGGAGGATGCAGTACTGAGATGCTCATTCAGCCAGATAGGCAAAAAACCCAGTCTTCCTAATACACTCCGTGAAATACAAGATTTTAGGATGGCACCTCCTGTGCAGACTCATGTATAGCCATAATAAAGTTCTATGAGTTAATACTATCCAGCGTCAGCCTCACTTTGCTATCACAATAAAAAAAAGATCCTGCACCGAAGTACCTCTTAGACCCCAAGGCTGGGACAGAATCTTGGATCCTTCTGAGGCAATTGAGTCTTCCTTAGGATAACTAACACACCAGACCTGGGACTTACCCAAAGGGAAACCTGTCTTAATTCTCTGGGTTGATTAACCTAAGGACGCTGCCAACTGCAGAACTCCCAGGCTTCCAAGGGAACCTGGTGACTCTCTGAGCCCCTGAGCCTCTTAGTTCAGGTATTTGCCTTTTCTAGACTTTGATTTGTTTAACAGGGACCGTGTTTCCCTGGGTCATAAGAGCTTGTTAACTATGCTATGTCTCGTCATCATCTCTAATAGAGTTACGAAATCTGAGAATCAAAGGAATACACGGGATTCTGAAATTAGACATATCACCCATAGAACTAAGGACTGCTAAATAATCTCAGTCATTTTAAGTATAAGAGAGAGAAAAAAAACTATTCAGATGGAATAGCTTTTGAGAAGTCGATTAATTCCATCCTCAGGCCTTAGAATCTCTATGTTGTCTACTCACAGCAGCGTATTTTTTTCTTCTTGAAGTTGTATTTTGCCAGTAACTTAATATACAGTTACAAAATGTATAGCTGTAGAGATAATGCTTTCATCCCACATATAGAGATGAGGATATACCCTTTTGTATCACTAAGGTAGATGAATGTAGCAAAGAGGTTACCACCATCTGCGTGGTTAAAATAATTGGAATGATCCTAATAACCCTAAAATAACTATAACACAAGGCAGATTGTGAAAGTGAAATGAGGGATATATAAATATCTGTGCAACTTCAGAGAAAAGGGAAATTGCTTCCACCTTGGGGAAGTGGAAAAATGCTTCATGAAGATGGCATCTGAGCTAGGGCTCAAAGGGTGGGTAGGAATTTGGATCTGAGAGGACAGGGTAAGTACAGGATGATTGAATAAGGAAGGAAACAAGCATTTATTAAGTGCCTGTATGTGCCAGGTATTTTACAAATACTGTCTCACTTGAACATTACAACAACCCTGCGAGGTCGGTGCTATTATTATCCCCAGTTTGCATCTGAGGAAACTGAGACAGAGAGAGATTAAGTGACTTACTCAGGACCACACAGTTAGTAAGAGTCTGAGGCTGGATTTGAATTATGTTCTTCTTGACTCCAGGCCCAGGGCTCTAACCATTGTGCTACCTAGCTGCCTCATAATAATCTCTAAGGTTCCTTCCAGCTCTAAGATGTTATGACTCTGCCTGATGCAGAGTAAACACTTAATAAATAGTGTCTATCTATCTATCTATCTATCTATCTATCTATCTATCTATCTATCTATCTACCTACCTACTTGTCCATCTATCCATCCATCCATCTTGTCTGTTTGTCTGTCCATCCGTTCATCCATCTATCCATCCATCCATCTATCTATCTATCCATTTATCTGTCTGTTTGTTCACTTATCTCTGTCCATCTTTCCATCTATCCATCTGTCTGTCCATCCATCCATCCATCCCTGCCTGTCTGTCTGTCTATCCATCCATCTGTCTATTCATCTATCTGTCCATCTGTCTGTCCATCCATCTATCTATCTATCTGTCCATCTATACATCCTTCCATCTTGTCTGTCTTTCTATCCGTTCATCCATCTCTCCATCCACCCATCTACCTATCCATCCATTTATCTGTCTGTTCGTTCACTTATCTCTGTCCATCTTTCTATCCATCCATCTGTTCATCCATCCATCCACCTCTGCCTGTCTGTCTATTAATCTGTCTGTCTGTCTATCTATCTATCTATCTATCTATCTATCTATCTATCTATCTATCTATCTATCTATCCATTTGTCCATTCATCTATCCATTTCCATATCTAGATTAGTCACTATGGGTCATATAATAGACGATAAGATCCCATCCCTGACCTCCAGGAGTTTGTAGTCTGTCTGGAGAAATAAATCACACAGATATGAAAGGAAAAAAACATCCTAAAAGACAGTAAACAAAAAGTGCAGAATGAGCGGTAAAGACAAAAGTCATTTTAGGACTTGAGAAGGAGAGATCATTTCCCACTGATGTTGTTGCCAGGCAGCCAGGCAGCCCTAATTCTACCCTAGTTGCCTTGGTGACGGTAGAAGGAAGGTGGGGGAGGTTATGAGCTGATTGTGTATCAGCAACCTCAGGTCTTTTTTTTAGCACCAGCTGGTGGCATCACCTCCTCCAGCCTGCTGCTGCCTGACTCATGGTCCAGCTCCTGCCACCTGGTCCCCATTGCAGCTGTGGTTGAACTAAAAGCCTAGATTTGTATTGTACAAGCAGCTCTCTTCACTGTTTCTAGCTTCTACCAAGAATCAAAGGAACACAAAAATAATAGAATGCCCAAGCTGGAAGACACCTAAAGGTCATCCGGTCTAACCTCCTTGTGTTATAGATGAGTTAACTGAAGCTCAGAGAGGTAAAGTGATTTCACTGATCTGACACACAGCAAATTAATAGAATAGCTGAGACTGGAACACAAGTCTCTTGATTCCAGATCTAATGCTTTCCCATTGCACCATTTGCCAAATTTCCTTCTTGAAGTCATTGTCTGAATTGGTTTTCAGCTAGGGCCACTGTCATAACTAACCTGTTAAAGTTAAACTTCTTTTCCTCTTTATAGGAAAGAAGTGACCTTTAGATGAAAAAAGCCCACGTGGGCTAAGTGGCCAAGAACATATGTGAAAACCACACTTATGAGTTTCCTCGGGGGTGAAGATCTATCTTTTCTACCTCTGTCAACCAACACAACACAGTGGATAAGGCAGTACTCTGCTTTTAGGGGTCACCAACAAATATTTTAGATGATAATGAAGATTCATCTAAAGTGTTCAAGCAAGCCCTTTAGTAACTTGTCAAGATGTAGCTTTTTTGCATAGGTTGTTATTGAGTTCTTTTTCAGTCAAGTCCAACTCCATTTGGGGTTTTCTTGGCAAAGATACTGGAGTGGTATGCCATTTCCTTCTCCAGCTCATTTTACAGATGAGGAAACTGAGGCCACTGGGTTAAATGACTTGCCCAGAGTCATGCAGCTAGTAAGTATCTGAGGCCAGATTTGAACTTAGGAAGACTCATCTTCTTGATTCCAGGCCCAGTACTCTAGTCACTGAACCCCATAGCTGCCCTTTTTTGATAGCTACAGTACTTGAAGGGAAACTCAATAAGAAGTCCAGTGTTCACTAAGATTACTCTAAGAACTTCTGAAAAGGTGGGGATATGATTCATCATTGACAGCATTAGTTGTTCATCGGGGGAAAATCCAGGAAATATGAATGTTCCATAATTAAGTCCTTCTTTTATTTGCAACATTTGTCACCAGTGACTTGCAAAGTTCAATGAGCTATCAAAATGGAAGGTGGCCAGTTGGGGGAAGCAAGTCTCCAAAGTTGCAGAAGTTGCCAGCACTGAAAAGTGGCCAAAAATAGTTACTAGCACAGAAAAGTGGTGGAGAAGGCATCTAATGTCTCATTTTTTAGCCATCTGGTTCTTCAGCTCTTTTTCTGTAGCTTGATTCTTGCACTACTTTCTTGAGCAGACAAACAAGTCTAAGCAAAATTAGGAAGTAGAAGTGTGCTAAGGGCCTTACCACCTGTCTTTCAGTGCCTTTCTCTCCCATGTCTGCTCCCACTTGTAACCTCACACTCAGTCAAAATGTTCAGATCCTGTTCTCAGAACATACCAAGTAACCAAATAAGAATTCATTTAAAATAATCCCTAGATAAGAGATTGGGTGGAGTTTAGGGTTGCAGCTTGTCTTTCTTCTTCAGCTTTTCTCTTGCTTTTTGTGTATATGTGTTTTTGAAGGAGGAGAAAGCAGGGCCATGTGGAAAGAGGAGCAAGGACAATATAGAAGAGAAGGTTTTTTGGGTGTGTGTGTGAGAGAGAGAGAGAGAGAGAAAGAGAGACAGAGAGACAGAGGCGGAGGGAGATAGAGAGACAGAAAGGAATGTTGCTAGACAGGAAGTGAATTATTCAGATAATAATATTAATAGTAATAGCTAGCATTCATATAGTACTTTTAAGTTTGCAAAGCATTTTTATGTCTTCTCATTTTTAATGACCTTGTGAGGTAAGCGCTATTATTATAACTATTTTACAGATTAGGAAACAGGCTTGGAGAAGTGAAGTGACTTGCCCAAGGTCACAGAGCAAGTAACTGAGGCAGGATTTGAACTCAGCGTCCCCTAGTGTGCTACTCCAAATCTACCCATCTCTTCCACTGTGCTCTCTGGAATGTCTGCTCTATGCTTAACAAACTTGCTTTCATCCTAAACCCTTTTCTTTATCACTCTTTTCATCTTCTGGCACTCGCTGTGTGACCTGGCTCCCTCCTGATGACATGGCATGCCTGGCCACTCCTTCCAATACCTGCTGTCCTTTCATTTATACCCTCTGACTCACTGGTCATGTTGGGGAAGTCAAAATGCTTCTTACTCCCCATGGCCACTTTCATACTCCCCATTTACAATCATTACTCCATAATTTTTCCTCTCATGAAGCTCATTCAATCAATATTTATCATCCAAATAAGATTCTGGTAGTTATTACCTATAGACTCCCAGAACAGTCTCTTTCCTTCTTGAGTTTAGTGCCTGGCTGTTTTTTTTCCCTCTTCCCATCTCCTGTATTCATACTAGGGGACTTCAATATACATATTGATATTTCTTCAAGCACCCTGACTTCTCAGTTCCTTCATTTAATAGTTTCCTCATTTTACCTATTTTATGTGACCTACTCTTCCACTCCACCTCAGCTACACAGATGTCAGTCAATCAACCTTGATTAAATGTCCACAATGTTCCAGTCACTGTGCCAAGTACTGGAGATACAAATAAATATAAATGACGGTCCCTGCCCTCAAGATGCTCACAGTCGAACGGAGGAAACAACGCAGAAACAACTATATGCAAACAAGATATATATAGGATAAAGTAGAGATTAAACATTAGAGATTAAAACAGGGAGAAGGCACTAGAGTTTAGGGGAATTGGGAAAGGCTTCGTGTAGAGGGTAAGATTTTCAATGCGACTTGAAGGAAGCCATGGAAACCAGGAAAGGGAAATAAAGGAGTGGAGAATTCCAGGCATGAGGCAGAGCCAGCAAAAATGCCCAGGAGATGGACTATCTTGTGTGAAAATAGTAAGGAGGTAAGTCACTGAATCAGAATATGTGGTGACATGGAGAATGGGAAGGGAGGTGTAAGGTATAAGAATGGAAAGGTGAGGAAGTGGGTTACAAAGAGATTTGGATGGCAGATGATTTTATGTTTGATTCTGGAAGATAAAGAGAGCCATTGGTGTTCTACATCCATTTTCTTGATCTTTGAAATTCCTTTATCTGATCATGATCTTTTAAGCTTTATGCATTATGTTTCTCAATATTGTTCCTTTCTCTCAATACTATCTCTCTTGGCGATTTCATCAACTCGTGTACTCTCATCTTTATACGGATTATTCTCAGATTTATTTATCCAGCCCTAATTTCTCTCCTGACCTTCAAACTCACATCTCCAATTGTCTGTTGGACATCTTAAATTAAATGTTTTGTAGACACCGTAAACTCAGCATGTTCAAAATCTTTCCCCCTGAACGCTCCCATCTTCCTACCTCTTCTATCACAATCAATGACACCAACATACACCTAACAATTTAGGTGCCATCCTTGACTCTCACTCTCACTCTTCATATGCAGTCTGTTGCCACATCCTGAGCCTACCTTCGTAAATATCTGGCCACTGAACCCAGATGGCTCTGGAGGAGAAAGTGAGGCTGGTGACCATGCATAGCCCTCCCTCCCTCAAATCAAAGTCAACTGAAAATCATGTCGTCATCTCCCTGATGTCATGGTCCTCTTCAAAAATGAAGGACAAACACAACAACAACATCTCGTGTATATTCTCCCTCCTCTTCTTTGACTTGGCCTTACCCTCTTGAAGGTTCTTACCACCCCTCTCATCTGCACCATTGCATTAGCCTTCTGACTGGTATCTCCCCATCCCATTCAGTTGTCAAATTGCTCTTGCTAAAAGTCAGGTCTGACAATGTCACTCCCCTACCCAATCAACCTGAATGCCTTCCTTTTACCTCCAGGATCAAATATAAAATCTTCTATTTGGCTTTTAAAGCCCTTTATAATCTGGCCCTTTCCTACCTTTCTGGCCTTCTTATATTTTACTCCCCTTCTTGTACTCTATGATCCAGCCTGCCTTCTCACACATGTCCCTCCTTATCTTGATTCTGTACCTTTTTACCCGGAATGCTCTTCCTCCTTTTCTTCTTGGACTCCTGGCTTCCTTGAAGTCTAACCTAAAATCTCATGGCGTTTTCCCAATCCCCTTCCATGCTAGTGCCTTCCCTCTGGAACTACCTCCTGCCTATCCTGCATATATTTTGTTTGTGTATAGTTGTTTTCAAGTTGTCCGTCTCTGCCAATAAATTGGGAGTTCCTTGAGGGTAGGGACTTTCTTTTGTCTTCCTTGTATCCCCAGTACTTAACACACAGTGCCCATCACATACTAAGCATTTAAAATTTAAAAAAAAATTTATTGATTTTATTTTTAATTTATGGAATAAAGAAAGCATTTAATAGCATAGTATAATTATAAAAAAGATTGCACATGAAACTGCACGTCTACTATATACAATTTGCTGTTCCTTTGAAATGTATAATAAAGTTATCATGTAGATTTCTTTTTTTCCCACTTTCCTCCCCTTCATACATACTAAGTATTTGACATGACTCCAAATCTAGCACGCTACCTGTTGTGCCACCCAAATACCAGCTAGGGAGTGCCTTGTGTCCTAGGCTTCCCTCTCCACCACGGATCTGTGAGGACTTAGGGCAGAAATCATAACCAAAGTTGGGGAGGGGAGGGGAGGGGAGAAGGGCCTACAGTATGGCCCAACCCTTTCTTTGAACCAAAGTTCTCTCTTCTGAGTTACTCCTAAATTGCCCAATAGTGTGACAGTAGTCCAGGCCACAAGTATACTTGGTGGTTTTCTCAAGTGACATGAGGTGATATAAAAATAGTAGCACACCTAGCTCATATCCTGGCTTCTATAGTCTTACAGAAAGCCAAAATGATGGTTTTTACCTTTTACCAGAAAGCATATTGTATGATTTATTAATTTTTCCCAACCTCACCTGAGAGGTTCTTTTAGTGAGTATGAGCCAGTCATCCAGTTATAGACAACTGAATCAAGAGTTGAACAAAGGGAAAACCTCATTGGCCTAGTTTCTGAGTGACATTAGGATATGGTACAAAATTATTCCTCAGGCTTATATAATTAGTATATTGTATTATATTATATTATATTATATTATGCTATATGATGTCATGTCATGTCATGTCATGTCATGTCATATATTATGTAATTTGTAGTTCTAGACCCCTTGTGACCAACTGGCTGGGAAATTTTCTTCTCTCTTTCAAACAAATGCCATATTCATATGAATTAGGTATAGAGCATTTGGCACAGTTAGGCAGCACATTGGAGTTAGGAAGTCCTGAGTTCTAATGCTGCCTCAGATATTTGCTTATGACCCCAGGCAAGTCACTTAACCTCTATCATCCTCAGTTTTCCTATCTATAAAAACCAGTATGGGGTATGCTGGTAAATATTTAACAGCCAGCTCTCCAAAAATGTGCACAGAGCATTTATAAACTTAATCTTCATTATTAATGTTTTTGTATCACTTTCTTAAGTCTAGGCAGTCAACAAAATGATAATCAAGCTCTGGTATGTAGCGTTCGCTTATTTTAGGGTGTAAATGTTTGCACTGAAAATTTAACGGTCAGCTTAAAGGTCATCTCAAGCATGCCACCTACAGGGATTGGTACCAGGCCCTGATCTACAGGGTTGTTGTGAGGACTGAATGGTATGCCTATCAAGTGCTTTACAAATCTTAAATCTTATTCGGTTATTTTTCAGTTATGTCCAACTCCTCATGACCCCATTTGGGGTTTTCTTGGCAAAGATACTGGAATGGGTTGCCATTTCTCCTTGACCTGGGAGCTCTGGAATTTGGCTATAATATTGCTGGAAGTTTTTATTTTGGGATCTCCTTCAGGAGGTAATTGACAAATTCTTTCAATTTCTATTTTACCCTCTAGTTCTAGTTCAGGATACTTTTCCTTGATAATTTCCCGAAAGATGATGCCCTAGGCTCTTTTTTTTTTTTTGATCATGGTTTTCAGTCAGGCCAATAATTTTTAAATTATCTTTCCTGGATCTATTGTCCAAGTCAGTTATTTTTCCAATGAGATATTTCGTATTGTCTGCTATTTTTTCATCCTTTTGGTTTTTGTTGTTTCTTGGTTTCTCATAAAGGCATTAGCTTCCATTTGCTCCATTCTAATATTTAAGGAATTATTTTCTTCAGTGAGCTTTTGGACTTCCTTTTCCATTTGGCCAATTCTACTTTTTTTTTTTGGAGGGGGGAAGGCAGGGCGATCAGAGTTAAGTGACTTGCCCAAGGTCACACAGCTAGTAAATGTGTCAAGTGTCTGAGGTTGGATTTGAACTCAGGTCCTCCTGACTCCAGGACCAGTGCTCTATTCATTGCGCCACCTAGCTGCTCCCAATTCTACTTTTTAAGGAGTTTTTTTCTTCAGTGAATTTTTGTGTCTCCTTTTTCCATTTGACCAATTCTGCTTTTCAATGCATTTTTCTCCTCATTGGGTTTTTGGGCCTCTTTTGTCATTTGGCCTAGTCTTTTTTTAAGATGTTATTTTCTTCAGTATTTTTTTGGTGTCTCCTTTACCAAGCTGTTGACTCTTTTTTTCATGATTTTCTTGTGTCACTATCATTTATCTTTCCAAATTTTCCTCTGCCTCTCTTACTTGATTTTCAGAATCCTTTCTGAGCCCTTCCATGGCCTGAGACCAATTCGTATTTTTCTTGGAGGGTTTGAATGTAGGAGCTTTGACTTTGTTGTCTTCTTTAGAGTGTGTGTGTTGCTCTTCCTTGTCACCATAGTAACTTTTTATGGTCAGAATTTTTTTCTGTTGTTTGATCATTTTCCAGTCTATTTCTTGACCTTTCGCTCCTTGTTAAAGTACAACTCTGCTGCCAGGATGGAAGGGGCACTGTCCCAAGCTTCAGGGGTTTTGTGTAGCTGTTTTCAGAGATACTTCTAGGGACCTGTAAAGTTTTCAGTTATTCCAAGGTGATATGATCTGAGGAGAGGTGAATTTACTACTCTCCTGGCCTATGCCCTGGTCTGTGAGTGACCACAAACACTCTTTTCTGACCTGGAACTGTGAGAAGGGTCCCCCCTCCACTGTGGTTGCAAGCTGCGCTCTGCTAGAGCTCCTCCTCACCCTGGGACTATTACCCAGGATTGCAACCTGGATCTGAGTATGGGCAAAGCAAGAGTCCTGCATGAGTGCTAGCAATGAGACTCCTGTAATCTCTTTCTGATCAGTTATTCAACCCCCTTACTGTCTGTGGGCTAGAAGCTCTAGAAGTAGCTGCTACCGCTATAGATTCAGGGGCTCCTGAGGACTGTTCCTGATTGTCTGGGGCTGTGCTGGACTATGCTCCACGCTCACCCAGGTGCGACAGACCTTTCCTTCCAACCTTCTAAGTTGTCTTTGTCTGGAAAAATTATTTCACCCTGTCCTTTTGTGGGTTCTGCTGCTACAGGAATTCTTTTTTTTGGCATTATTTAAAGTGTTTGGAGAGGCTTGGGGGAGGCCTCAGGTGTGTCACTGCTTTTTCTCTACCATCTTCCTCTGGGTGATTTTCAATGTCAGTCTTTAGGACACTATCGTTCTGTAGATTTCTGACAGTGGACTGGGCTATCTTGGGGAGATGGTAAGTACTTCTTCATTGAAAGTCTTACAGAGGCAGCTAAGTGGTACAGTGAGTAGAGCACTGGCCCTGGAATCAGGAGGACCTGAGTTCAAATCAGGCCTCAGATGCTTGACACACTTATTAGCTGTGTGACCTTGGGCAAGTCACCCAACTGCCCTGCCTTCTCCCCTCAAAAAAAAAAGTGTTAAGTCCATAGGGCTGCCTTTCAGAGACACTGAAGAGGACACATCCTTTTTTAGCATGAGTTGAGTTGTGTGATCTTAGTCCGTTTCGATTGAGTCTATGATTCTGTGTGATTTTTGGTTTAGATATGTTTTGGAAAGTCAAATAAGAAATATCTGAGCTACCAATTCCAAGTCCTGGTTATCAGCCCACCCTAAAATGGCACAGAAGTCTTCTGTAAATTTTTTGATAGGTCTCATTTTATTTATTGCCCTCCAATCTCAACACCCTAGGGTAAAGCCTTCTTTGTCCCAAGCTAATTATACCCACAGGCAGCTAGCTGGTGCTGTGCATGGGGTGCCAGGCCTGGAGTTAGGAAGACTTGAGCTCAAATCTGGCTTCAGATATTTACTGGCTGTGTGACTCTGAGTAAGTCACTTTACCCTCTTTGCCTTGGTTTCCTTATCTGTAAAATGAGCTAGAGATGAAAATGGCAAACACACACATCTTTGCCAAGAAACCACAAATTGAATCACAAAGGGTTGGACATGACTGAAAATGACTGAAGAACAGTTATATCCATGAATAATAATAGAAATTAATAACTCATATTTACACAGCACTTTGTCTTTAATTCTACTTATAAACCTGAGATTATTATGTAGTTACCTAACTACTGTCTGCTTTAGGGAAGGTAGAAGAGGACTTGATCTCTCAAACTGGTAAATGGTTTAAGAATCACTTTCTCAGTTGTATAAAGTATTATGAAGAGGGCTAAACTTGGAGTCTGAGCTATGAGACCCAGCTTTTAAATGTCCTGCTGGTATGACTAAGGAAGCTACTTCATCTACTGCCTGTTGACTCATTTGCAAAAAGGGAATTTAAAAAACCAAACAAACAAAAATCCTTTCTCCATCTGCCTCATAGGTTTGTGCTAACGAAAGTGCCTTGTATATTATAAAGTAATATGTGAAAAAGATGCTCTACATCTGCAGAAGGAACCGATAAATAGAAATATGTATAGAATAATGTATATATTTCTGTCTAATGGTAGGCATCTCTAGAGCAAGGGAGAGGGGGAGGGAATAAAAAAAAGTAACAATGGGAAGCATTTATATAATGCTCTAAGATTTGCAATGCACTTTACATACATTACCTCACTTGATCTTCAAAACAGCCCCAGGAAGTAAATGCTGTTATTATCCCCATTACAGATGAGGAAACACACAGCTTGTATATGTCAGAAGCAGGATATGAACAGGTATTTGGTTCTAAAACCATCCCTCTATCTGCTGCACCATTCTGCTGCCTCATACTGGAGCATTTATGAGCTCCACTAGTATATTTCAAGGTCACGTGGCTAAAAATTATTTTAGGGAAAAGCTATGTTATAGTTTTGAGGGCCTTCTTTGTTTGTTTTTAAAGGTCAATAATAATGCTAATTGCTTCTGTAACCTATGGTAGGATTTCTTTCATCCCTCTGACTCTTAGCTGATTTAGAAAAAATGGACCCAGGGTGGTAACCATTATGGAGCTGGATTATAACAAGAGTTTACTCTGGAATAACTCTCTATGGGTACCAAGACAAGCATGTTCTGTGGCAAGAGAATAGACCGCAGATAGTAGGAAACTTTATTCTAGCGTTGCATTACTAAAGTTGTGAAACACTACATGGAAAGCTATAACAGAGATAGCAGGCTTTAATGCTAATGGACCTGTAGTTATCCCATGGGTGCAGGTATGGTTGTGTGTGGCAAGATGAGAATAGTACCTCTCAAGTGTTCTTGGAGGAAAACATACTAAGCCCCAACCCCTCAGCCTGCTACTGGCTCATTACCTTTTTCATTCTATCCCTGGGCTAAAAGATTATCTAGTAAGGATGAATAGAAATTATCACAGAAAGCACTTAAAAATAAAAAATTATTCTTGTTGATTAATTAATCAGCTTTGTGCCCCTCACCTCCCGGTTTATAAAAAGCAGAAAAAACCTCTTTCCCCATAAACTTTCTCTGTATTCTCATTCTAAAGCCCCAATTTCATAGGCTTAGAAAAACATCCACGTTAATGACTATGTAATTTATTAACAGTATCAAATAAGGCTGAGACATAGATAAGTATTTCAACAATATGTCTGTTGTGAGAAAGGTCACCTCTGTGCTCTTCAAAAGCAGGAAGACAAAGTTTTCAACAAGAATTCTCTCACCACCAGCTGTCACTGCTGACTCCTCCAGAAGACTGGAATTATAGTTCAAGAATTCAGTGCTCTAGGGAATGAAATACAGGTCAGCACATGGAGTTTCCCTCTGGAATGGCAGTTATATTCATCTCTCTTAAAATATCTCTTTAATTTCTCTCAAAGATGATAGTTAACTTTCCAACTCTTTCCCAAACGTGTTCTATCATTACAGTTAACTGTAACCTCTTACAGATTCTGCAGGACAGATAACTCTCCAAATCTTAGGAAAGAAGTTCACTCAGTCTCCTCTCAGTGATTCACTGACTCACATAGATTTCTTCCAAGGTAATAATTAACTCAGTCCCCAAGAATCTATCCTTTCTCTCAAGAGAATAGCAGCATCAAAGTTTCTCTGAGAGGGGCTATTCAAGGTGGAGTTACACAGAATAATTCATCAGAAATCTTTTCCTTTGTCGAAGGCTATATCAAAAGGGCTGTAGGAAGATCACTATACTGGTATATTATTAGTGGAACTGTGATTTTGTTCAGTCATTCTGGAAAAAAAAAAGATACTAGGAAAGATCCCATATATGCAAAAATATTTAAAATTATAATTGTTTGGAGTCATAAAGAGCTAGAAAATCCCAAGTCTATATCTGAAAGGGAAGAAAGGTCATTTTAGCACATTCTCTTCATTTTACAAGATGAGGAGACCGAAGCCAAGAAAGGCTAAATGACTTGGCCAGAGTCATACAGGCAGGAAGATGACAAAAGTATGGTTTTGTATTCAGATCTCATAACCCCAAGTTCAGTGAGGGAAATTCGGTTCTCATTCCGTTGTATCATACTATTTCTGAAGGCAAATGTATGCTCAGTGATCAGAGAATGGCTAAACCGATTGTGGTACATGCAAATAATTAAATAATTGAACTATTAAAAAATGACAAATAGGGAGAATCCAGAGAATCACAGAAAGAGAGATGACCATAACATCTTAGATTTTGAACTAGAGTGGACCTCAGAATTGAAAGAGTCCACTCCCATCATTCTAGTTTTGCCACTGAGACAGCTGAGGTCCAGAGTACTTAAGTGATTTATACATTGCACAACTAGGAAATGTCAGCTGAGGTTCTAAGACTGAATGTTTTAACTCCTCCCCATCCTAGATCTGTTCACTCTGCCTATTTCCCTATAGAAATCAGTGAAAACCAATAAAACGGCACTCATATCGTCATTTACCCTGGATGCCCCAAAATAAGTAGGATGGAGCAAAACCAGCTGTGGTGGTCTTAAACTGTAAATTCTTTGGAAAATGACAAAGGAGGTGGGGGGATGGCTGGAGGAGAGAGAAAAACAGAAATAGAAGCAAGAGACAGAGACAGAAACAGAGAGTTAGAGACAGAGACAGAGTGGAGGGGGAAGAAATCCAAGCAGGAGATGATAGATATGTCTACTTAAAAGACACTACAAGTTCAATTGTGCCCATTATAGAGGCTGATCTCAGTCTCATTCCCTAAGAATTTATAGGAGGACTGGGGCAATTCGGCATCAGTATTCTCTCCTTAACTGCATTTTCAAGAAGATAAAGTCATGTTGTGTATATTGATTCTGGAAAGCTTCCTAAGATTCTGATAAATAGCTGGCTAAGCAGACTGATAAATAGCTGGTTATAGCATGTCATAGGTGGGTTTTCTGGTTTTCACTTGGGCCTCTTAGCAAATGTCATCTTCACCTGAATGAACCATATCTAGATAATGGGATGGGGGAAAAATATAAAATAAGAAAGGAGCCCTTGGACCCCAACCTGGGCCTCTATAGGGAGGACCATATGAGGACAGGGGATCCAGAGAATCATTTAGTATTTTCCAGCTTTTGTCAGCTTGAAATTAAGTCACAAAAAATACCAAGATTTGTGACTCGGTTCCTTCTCTAAGGTCCGTGATTGGGTCTCTGGGACTGAAGTCAACAGTAAGGAAGGCATCCAATTCCAGTCAATAATGCTCATTACCTTAGTTCTCTGCTAATGGAGATAAAGGCCAAGGCAGACCAAAAAGTTAAGGCAATATGGGAAAATCCCTCTTTTTAAGACAGTAAAATATGATGAAAAAGGCAATGAACTTGCAGTCAGCCAGAAGACCTAGATTAAACAAGAACAACAGGCATTTATTTAGCAAGTTGAAGTTTGCCAAGTATTTTACATATGTTATATCATTTGATTCTTTTAATAAGAACCATTACTGTGAGACAGGTCCTATTATCATCTTCCCCATTTTTAGGTGAGTTAACTGGCCCAGGTGACCTTCCCAAGGTCACAGGATCACAGATTTAAAGATGGAGAATGTCTCAGAGTTTATCTTGATCCACTCGCTTTTATTTTATAGAGGAGTAACTGAGTATCAGAGGGGTTGTGTGACTTGTCCAGGCTCACATGGCTAATAAGTATCTGAGGCAAGAATTATATTTAGGTCTTCCTCACTCCAATTCTAACTCAGCCTTCTATTTATTTTGTGACCATGGGAAAGTGTGAGCCTTGGTTTCCTTACCTGTAAAATAGGGATGATAATATCACTTAGAGGATTTTTAAAGAATCCTGAACTTAGAGTCACAGGACCTGAGTTTGAATCCTAGCTCTGCCCTTTACTAGCTGTGTCACCTTAGGCAACTGGCTAAAACTTTTTGGGCCTCCATTTCCTCATCTGTAAGACAAAGGAGCTGGACTGGAGTCCTCTCAGTTCCCTTGTAGCTCTAGATTTATGATCCTACAATTATTCTAAGAAAGGTGCTTTGTCAACTGTAAGGTGCCATCTAGACACGAGCAATCATTGTGGATGCAACTGTACTGTTTGTGCAATTGTACATGCACAAACACTAGGGGTCATAGATCATATGTAGAGAATTGGAAAATAACTCAAAGGCTATGTAGTCCGACTCTCTATTTTATAGATGAGGAAGCTGAGACAGAGTGATAGTAGAGTGCAGAGAGTATTCCAATTCTCCTGCTTCTACCAGAGAGTTGGAGGTTATAAATGAAAATGCAACAAAGCTAGAAAGGGTGGTCAGGGAGGCTGTGTCATCAGGAGAGAGTCAGGTCTCAGGGAAGGCAGGAAGATTGAAGGAATGGGAAAGGAAAAGAACTAAGATAAAAGCAAGCTTATTACCTATGGAGTCATTACAGAGGCATTTCATTTGAGGGTTGGGGGGTGACTGGGGTGAGAGGGACGAGAATTAAGGAGCAGGCAAGTAGGGGATGGAGAATATGGTTTGAGTGATGAATAAATAGCCAGAGGCTCAGAATCACTGGGATTAGGAGGATATGGTGGAATGGGAGTTTGGTCATCATTGAGTTCATCTAGGTTATCAACATCCCTAGGGATTCAGAGGTGACAGGCACAGGAAGCATGGTGGAATGGTTTTTCTCTTCCTTGCTGCTAAGCTCAGGCTTGTGTGTGTATGTATATTGAGACATTTGCTTAGAGATGAAAGTTAAATTCATCGGAGTTGAAGGGAGAAGAGAAGACAATCTAGAACAGAACCTTGAGGAACATGCATGATTAAAGGCATAATATGTCAGCAATAGTCAGCAAAAGAGAATAAGAAGAGACAGGCAGATAGGAGAAAAGCCAAGAGATAGAGCAGCAGCATGAAAGCTTAGAGAGGAGAGTGCTCCTTACACTAATAAAAACACAGTTCTGAACACAAAAGAAAAGTTTGTTCATGGTTGGGTCATGTCAATACAATAAAAATGATGATACTACTTAAATTAATGTGCATAAGTGATGCCATGGCACTCAAAGTATGAAGGGGTCAATTTATATCAATACAAATGATGATGGTGATGGTGATGATGATAACATTATATGGAAGAAACAAAATAAGAAGATTCACATAGAAAAATAAAAGGTCAAGAGTCTGAATGGAAAGAATGGAAGAAAAGAGAAATGAAAGGAAGCAAGCACTTTTTCTAGTGGCAAAGAACTGGGAGGAAAATAGGGAGCCATGGACTGTGAGAATAGTTAAATAAATGTGGTATATGAGTATAACTTTTGTACCGTAAAAAGTGAAAAATACAAAGAATTCAGGGAAGCTTGGGATGAAATGATGCAGAACAAAATAAGTAGAATAAAGAGGTTAATTTATACAATGACCACAGTAATATAAGAGAAAACAACAATGAAAAACTCCTGATTTCTGAAAAATTAAATAAACAATCATGACAAATGGGGAAGCATTTCTTCCACCTCTCAGCAGGAAAGTAAAAGATTAAAGATGCAAAATGAGGTATCTTTTTTTCCAGTAAATCTAATGTGTTGATTTGTTTTATTTGATAAAATTTGTTTGTTGTAAGGGAAGAGTATAAGGGTGGTTGGATTCAGTGGAAAGTGATGGTGATTTTTTTAAAAAGAACATCGAAAAACTTTTTGTTAATCAAAATTTTAAAAATTAATTATGCTTTAACATTGATTTTTAAAAAAATGATAGTTTCAAATTTTCTCCTTTCTTCTATTCAGTTCCCCACCCATTGAGAAGGCAGTATGATAGCAATTATACATGTGAAGTCATGCAAAATGCATTTTTATATTAGCCATGTGTCAAAAAAAAGCAAGAAAAATAAATTTAAAAAACCATACCTTAATTTGTACTCAGAGTTAATCAGCTCTTTCTCTCTGGATATGAATAGCAATTTTTTCATTGTGACTCCTTTGGAACTGTCTTGGATTACTGTATTGACAAAAGTAGCTAAGTCTTTCACAGTTGATCATCATTACAACATTGCTGTTACTACTGTGTGCAATGTTCTCCTTATTTTGCTCTCTTAACTTTGCATCACTTCATAAAAGTCTTCCCAGTTTTGTTCAGCCATTGTCCAGCTCTTTGCCACCACAAAAGGAGCTGCCATGATTTTTTTGTACATTTAGCTCTCTTTCCTTTTTCTCTGATCTCTTTGGGATACAGACTTAGTAGTGGTGTTGCTGAGTCAAGAGGCATGCATAGTTTTTATAATCCTTTTGATCATGGTTCCATATTGTCCTCCAGAATGATTGGACCAGTTTACAACTCCAACAACAGTGCATTAGTGTATCTATTTTTCAACATCTTCTCCAGCATTTGTTATTTTCCTTTTCTGTCAAGTTAGTCAATATGATAGGAGTGGGGTGGTACCTCAGAGTTGTTTTAATTTGCATTTCTCTAATCAATAGTAATTTGGAACATTTTATCATATGATTATTGACAGCTTTCATTTCATTTTCAGAAAACTGCCTATTCATATCCTTTGACCATTTATCAATTGGGGAATGGCTCTTGGTTTTATAAATTTGGCTCAATTCTGTATAAATTTGAGAAATGAGAAAAAACCGTTTTAAAAAAAGCAACAAGAACCTGTTTAGATTTCTCCTCTGTCCTTTTTGCCAAGTTGTGAATTTTACTCTCAGCAAGAATAGCATTTGGTCAAAATGGAAAACGGCGAGAATTAGTTTCCTAAATAAAATGAAAAAGAAATTCTACAAATAACGTAAAATCATGTGTTTCCTGAAATGGCTTCAGAAGACTAGATCTATTTCCCTACAGAACTGCAATAATATAAATGTGATGCCTTTCATGTAGAAAAATAATGTTACAAACTCTCCATCAGAAGACACACATACTCAGGTGCTCTTCCAGGAATGGGAAATTGCCCAGCATTTTCAATGACCCTAAATTTCTCTCATCTTTCAAAATTTCAGTTTTTTCCTGGTGATGTTCTATGGCTGAAAACTAAGCATTATTAGAAGAATCAGATTGTTGATGATTCAAAGGGCAGTGGAAAGACTCATTGTGGATGTCCATCATGGACATGTTTGAGTAGAAAAGGATGTGGATGATCAACCATATCAAGAATGAGAAATAACAAATGGAATTCTCCAGAGTTGCATCAGTTTATTTTAGTCTGTGGATAGGACACTAAATTAGACTAGACTATTAGAAGCAGGAAGACCTGAGTTTAAATTCTGCCTCAGACACTTACTGGTGGTGTGACCCTTGGCAAGTAACTTAACCTCTCTGGGCCTCATTTTTCTCATCTGTAAAATGAGGGTGTTATAAATGATGGCTTCTAAAGTCCTTTCCAGATCTACATCAAAGATCCTACAATACTACGATCCTCCGATTTCATTCATGTGGGGAATTCCTAGTTTGAAAACTTCTACCTCTGATGCAGATATACGAGTTAGAGTCTTAGAGAGTTGTCCAGAGGCAATGAAAGGTTGTGACTTGTCTCATAGTCACATAACTAGTGTCAGTTAGAGGCAGGATTTCAACCCATCTTTCTGACTCCAAAGCTTCTTTCTATCTATTGTATCATGCTGCTTCTTGTTACGCTGCCATCCGTGAAACATTAAAAGACATAGAACAATCTTTCCCAATCTGGGGGTAATTAATTACTTCAAGGGTCCTTAAACCCATAAGTACATAAAGAACTAACCATTTTATCATTATGCATTTTCTGGAACAAAAGATACTAAGAGTACAACTACTGTCCTATAGAGGGTCAGTAAAAATTATTGACATTTAAAGAAGGGTTCTCTCCCTCCAAAAAGATTGAGAAGCACTATATAGAGAAACGCCTCTAGTATATTGGGTAACTCCTCTATGGTGCATTTATAGAATGACAAGGATAAGAATCAGACAAGAAGAGAGGTGTTGATGGGTTGTAATTTGCACCAGTGGAGAGAATTTAGTTGCTCAGTCATTTCTGTTGTGTCCAACTCTTTGTCACCCCATTTGGGGGTTTCTTGGCAAAGATGCTAGAGTGGTTTGGCTGTTTGAGCTCATTTTACAGATGAAGAAACTGGGGCACACAGGGTGAAGTGACTTGCCTAGGGTCACATAGCTAGTAAGTGTCTTGAGGCCAGATTTGAACTCAGGAAGATGTCTTTCTGATTCTAGGCCCAGTGCTCTATCCACTATGGTGCCACCTAGCTGCCCTAATGGAGAGAATACCTCCACTGATAAAATCTCAGATCCATTATGGTATTGAAATACATTCATGAGAGGATGACACCAAGCCATCCTAATCTCTCCATTTAAGCTGTCAAGATTAGCAGCACAATCTATCTACTCTATCCTCTCTAAGTTTTCTCTGCTCTAGACTAAATATCCCCAGTTCCTTCCATTGCTTCTTAGATCACAACCTGATTATTATCCTGTTCACCCTCCTCTTGATAAGTCCAGGTTTGTCAATGCCTTTCCTAAAATGCAATGCCAGGAACCAAATGAAATATTGAAGCATTTCCCACGTTATTTATTATTCCACATGATCACTGAATTGTATAGTACAAAGAGTGCTGAATATAAGATAAGATGACCTGGGTTCCAATCTAGGGAAGCTCAAGAAAGAAGACCTTAACCAGACCATGCTTATAACTATTTGAAATGCTGTGTTTCTTTCATTTTCCTGTAAGATTTGAAATGTCATGAGCTACAAACATTCAAGAGAAGTCTTTTATGTAGTCATTAATTTTTTAACTTACCAGCTGTGTGAATTGGGACATAGTCTCTGTTTTCTTATCTGTAATAAAAACATAATAAATTAGAGGACTTCTAAGGGTCCTTCTTGGCTCCAAAGCTATATCCATATGATCTTCTTAAACGGAATTTTCTGCTTGAACCATTACTGATACCGTCACAATATCCTTCTAAATGGATAGACTCCCTGCTGTGAATAGTGTTTATAGATATAGTTGCCCAGTGTACTGAAGGGTAGACTGTAGTTTGGCCTCACCATGAAGGTCTTATTACACATATCAGTGTCACTCAGAATCTACAGCAACAGGACCATCCTTAACCAATGTTGGGCCCTCGCTCTTCCTTTGCAGTATGTGCCAGTTCTTGTTAGAAGGGGGCTGATTACTGATAAGACCAGGAAAGAAAAAAGAACAAATTGGAAGCTACTCATCTTCCCTAGCCTTTCAGCTGTTCCAAGAAGGCATTTTAATTAGGTGGTGGGAGAACATCCTGCTACATTTAGAAGCGGGTCCAGAACGGAAAGTAGAACTTCTTGAAGCCAACTTAAACTGTCGTTCAAATTCATCTACTGTTCAAAAGATACCCTGAGAATATGAGAAATCAACACACACACACATACATACATACATACATACATACATGCATACATATATATATATATACATACATATATATATATATATATATATATATATATATATAAGACCAAAAGCTATTACCCAATGCATAAATGGTCAAAAGATATGAACGAAATTTTCAAAAGAAAAATTACAAATCATGAGCAACTTTATGAAAGACTGCTCCAAATCACTAATAAGAGAAACACAAACAAAAACAACTCTGAAATTTCATTTCACACCTAGAAAATAGGCAAAGATGACAAAAGATGGGAATAAACAATGTTGGAAGGGTTATGGAAAGATATACACTTGACGCAATTTTTTTGACGCAATCATTCTGGAAAACAATTTATGATTATGCAAAGAAAGTGACTAAAACATTTATGCCCTTAGATCCAGAGAAACTAAATATATCCCTGAAAGGGGTCAAAGATAGAAAGAAAGGTTCATTATACACCAAAATATTTGTAGAAATACCTTTTGTGGTAGGAAAGACTTAGAAACAAAATAGATGTCTATCAGTTGAGGAATGGTTGAACAAATTGTGGTACATGAATATAGTGGAATATTTTTATACCAATGAATGCAGGGAATACAAAGAAGCATGATAAATCTTACATGAACTGTGTCAGAGTGAAATAAGTAGAAAAAACAATAACACTATATACACAATGACTGCAACAATATAAATAGAAATAACAACAGAAATGCTAAATGAAGGCAGTTAAATTAAACAATCTTTGCTCTCAAGGATCTTACATTCTATTGGAGAAATAGTATGCAAAAAGATAAGTAAACAAAACATATATAAGAAATAATTTTGGTGGTGGGGGGGAAATTAACTGAGAGAGAATCAGGATAGGCCCCCAGCAAGGCACGGGACCCAAATCTGGAAGAGAGTTAAGAATTCTAAGAGACGAGTTGAGGAGGAAGTGCATTCTGGCATGAGGAATGAATCAACCAATAAATGAATGAACCAACCAACAAATGAATCAACCAATAAAAATTTATTTCAAGTAGTTTTTTAGTTGACTATATAAGATTCTCTAAATATGCCACCATATCATCCGCAAAGAGTAATAGTTGTTTCCTCAATGTCTATTCTAATTCCTTCAATTTCTTTTTCTTCTCATCGCTATAGCTAACATTTCTAATACAATATTGAATAATAGAGGTGATAATGGGCATCTTTGCTTCACCCCTGATTGCATTAGGAAAGCTTCTAGATTATCCCCATTACAGATAGTGCTTTCTGCTGGTTTTAGATAAATGTTATTTATCATAACCATATATTTATTAAGCACCTATTGTGTTCTAGGCATTGTGCTAAGCACCAGGGATTTAAAAAAAAGACAAAAGACAATTACTGCCCTTAAGGAACTTACAATGTAATGAGAGAGAGAACATTCAAATAAATATATACAAAGCAATCTATATACTGGATAAATGGGAAATAATTAACAGAGGGAAGGCACTAGAATTAAGAGTTTTCCTATAGAAAGATTTTTTCCGGAAATAGCTGGAATAAAGCAATGTTATAGATCGCAGGATTTTAGAGCCAACAGTCAAGGACACAAAGGCAGTGGTGCGTCAGAGTAATGTCATAGGATCAGCAGATCAAGCAATCAGTTAATAGCCATTTATTAAGCATATACTATGTGCATAGTACTGTGCTAAACGCTGAGGTTAAAAAGAAAGGCAAGGATAGTCCCTATCTTCTAGTAGTATACTTCCATAAATCCATACATATAAGATGTACAAAAAATAAATGCAAAGTAACCTTTAAGAGGAAGGCTCCAGTAAGTGAGAGGACTGGGAAAGATCCCTTATAGAAAATGGCATTTGAGCTTAGAACTGAAGGAAGACAGGCATTCTGAGAAATGGAAGTAAAAAGAGAGAGTATTGCTAACGTGGGGAATCACAGATTTAGAGCTATAAGAGACCTTAGAGATTGTCTATTGCAACCTCGTCACTTTACAGATAAGGAAACTGACAAATAGAGATAGGAATGGACTTGCCTATACTCAGCCAGATTATGCATCAGAGCTACACCTTGAACTCTGGTCTTCTTGTTGCCAAGTTCAGCATTTCCACTTTACTACTCTTCAGATCAGATACATCAACTTTTCACTTGGGAGTCAGGATGTCCACGGTCTGAGCAGTGTCTTTAGTGCATGTCACTGTAACTCAAGGCTCATACTTGGCTTTCGTGTAGCACCCTCATCATTGGTGGAGAGAATGATTACTTGATGCTCCATAGAGTTGGTGAGAGCTTGGAGAGGTGCTCTGGCTTTTATATTTGGTGCTCTGGCTTTTAGTTTTGAGAAAGGACACAGATGGTTGCAGGCTATCTTCAGAGAAAGGAAGCTTGGAAGGAGGGGAAAATGCCAGGAAGAAGCTGACAAGTAGAGGAATTGGCACCTCAATTATGTCCTTATTCTCAGGATACCACATTAGAGACTTTGAGGAATTTCCCCTTGGATGAGATCTAGGATACTCTCTGTCTTGATTGAGCTGAGATATCTTCCTCCCAGTGGGAGAGATTATTCACTTTTGTGTATTGACTGCTATATTCTAGTCTGTATAAGCTTCTCTGATTTCTATTGGCTTGGATAAATGTGTTTATTCACTATTCACCGTTTGTAATGGTCTATGCAAAACTCGTATTTGGTGGAGAGTCAAGGCTTCATACATAGCTTGGAGTATTGTTTTGCCATTAAAGGCATAACAATTGTGTGTGTATGTCTGTGTGTGTGTAGTTGTTGTTCAGTCATATATAGCTATATGTAGCAATTACATATAGTTGTTCAATCATTTATATACATATGTATGTATAGTTGTACATAGCAATTACACAGAGAGAGAGTTGTTCAATCATTACATACAGCTGTATATAGCAATTGTATATAGTTTAATCATTTATATATGTATGTATAGTTATGTATAGCAATTATATATATGTATATGTATACACACATACACACAGTTGTTGTTCAGTCGTTTTAAGTTATATCTGAGTCTTTGTGACCTCATTTGGGGTTTTCTTGGCAAAGATACTGTAATGGTTTGCCTGGCCTCATGGCCCTAAACTGCTTCTCTCCTCCAGTAGGAATAAGTCTCCCTTGGAAAGTGGGGCAGAAGAGACTTTAGAGCAGGAGTGGGAAACGCACCCTCAAGGCCACATGTGGCCTCCTAGGTCCTTGGGTACGGCTTTTTGACTGAGTGCAAGTTTTACAGAACAAATCCTTTTATTAAGGGGCTTTGTTCTGTGACTTTTGGCTTCAAAGGGCTGCACTTGAGGACCTAGAGGGCCACATATGGCCTTGAGGCCCCAGGTTGCCCTCCCCTGCTAGAGGTATCTATTCATACCTCCTTGCAAGCCATAGCTAGACAAATCCACATGGACGCATAGGAAACACACACATGATTAGCCACGTGAATGAGCTTTTATTGAAATAAAATTAAACCACCTAAGTGTTAGAAACAACATAGTGTTCGTGGAACAAGAGCCTTGACTTTGGTCTGAGCTCTGCCACAACTAGCTGAAGTTAGTGACCTTGAATGAGACCTATAATCCATTTAGGCTTCAGTTGTCTCAGCTGCAAAATGAAAGGTTCAAATGTGGACATTTATAAAGGTCCTTCCAGGTCTAAAATTCTATGATTCTATGGTTCTTTCAAATAAGCTTTCTTCTAGGAAATATGTCCTAGTTTAGCCTGTGTGGATAGATCAGCAAATTCTAAGGGAAGCTGAGGCCTGAGCAATTTTTCTGGAGAATTCAGGCTATAGGAAACTCTCCATCCATCTCTCCTAGACCACTGGAAATTTTAACCCAGAGTACAGCATCGCCTGACACAATACCATTTGCTTCTTTCTGGTACAGAAAATATTTCTATCTTTCTTAAAAGTTGGATTGCTATCTTCTCTTTTAAAATTGCCTACTTTTTAATATATTCTTGCCCCCTTCCTTGCCCTTGGGGCCATCCTCTATAACAGAATTTTTTTAAAGAACTGGACAAAAATAAAATTTAAAAAATTTTTTTAAAGAACTGGACAGAAAAAAGGTTCAGGGAAATAAATCAATCAACTCTGACAGTGTTTGTAATGTCTTTCACCCACAGCCCCTCACCTCTACAAAGAAGGTAGTAAGACATTTTTTTTTCTCCTCGCTTCTTTGGAAAATGTGGTGTCTAGGTGATGCAGTGGGTGGAACATTGGGCTCAGAGTCAAGAAGACCTGTGTTCAGGTCTAGCTTCAGATACTTACTAGCAAGTCACTTAAACCCTGTTTGCCTCAGTTTCCCCATCTGTAAAGTGGGTTAATAATAACACCTAGCTCCTAAGGTTATTGTGAGAGTCAAATGAGATCATAATTGGAAAGTGCTTAGTATAGCACCTGGCATATAGTAAGCACTATATAAATGTTAACTATTATTATTATTGACCTAAAAAGAGAAAGCACCAATAAAATGTACCTCTTTTGTCTCCCTCAATAGACAGTAAGATTCTTGAGGACAGAGACCATTTTATTTTTGTCTTGGTGTCCCCAGTACACAGCACAGTGCTGGGCATTTAGTAGGCACTTAATAGATGCTTGTTTATTGATTGATTTTTAAAAGCCAGTAGGCTTCTACTTAAGTCCCTTTATGGCGTGTCAGCATGGAGAAGATCCTGAGTTCACAAGGGCTATGCCTGAGAAGTACAGACTCCCTACCCAAGCTAGAAAAGCTTCAAATAGGGGTTATAGATCAGGTTGTACATGTCTTCTGAGAACCAATCTAGAGAAGTGGTTCGAGGCTTATCCCCAGAAAGATAACTATAACCTTCTTTTTGCTAGACTAATTCATGAATAACCATCTGCTAAGGCACAGAGGGTTGCTGTATTGGGGGAATGAGAGTGCATGACAATGAATAAGAGTAAAGTAAGCTACCTGAGGAAGTCAGAAAACTCACAGGCTATGGAACCTCTTGATTGTAAGGAACTGGGAGCTAGGAGGGAGGATGGGGGTTGGAGAGATAAGGGGAGAAAAATAATTATTAATTCAATTTGATTCTCTGTTATTACAAGGAAAGGAAACTAAAAATAGACCACCTTGTGTTAACTTCCAGATAAATTAGAATTATTGACTTACTCACACGGTTGATACATACGATTATTTATACTGTGACAGTTGAGATATAATTAAATTCTGATCTAGATAAATTCTGTATTCCTAAGAAAAGAGGCAAGGAGTTGGGGAGGGAGTAGTGAGGAAGGGAAGGTCAGTCAGACAAACAGTGATTAAAGCATGTCATTTATCATCTTCTGGTTCTCAGGGGACTAGAGAAAGTCACCTTGGAGACTTGGTGAGTTGAACTAAAAGGCACCTTGGTGATGACCTAAAGCATACCCTAAAGCATAAGGAAACTATTGTTTTGGGGCAGCTAGGTAGCGCAGTGAGTAAAGCACCAGCCCTGGAGTCGGGAGGACCTGAGTTCAAATCCAGCCTCAGACACTTGACACACTTACTAGCTGTGTGACCTTGGACAAGTCACTTAACCCCAATTGCCCTGCCTTCCCCCCTCCAAAAATAAGAGGAAACTATTATTGAAAACTAGAGAAGATGGTCCATGGAGAGTCTTGGAATAAGTAACTGGGGCAGTGCCAACCTATGAATGACTTGATTTTCTACTGTTTTTTCCTCATATTGTACTCTGTCAGCCATGTCGTGCTATTTAGAAAGATAGAATTAGGGCAATGTAGATGAAGAAGGATTAAGGAGAAAAAGAGAGGGGAGATATTTAGTAAAGATGCAGCATATATATATACACATATACACACACCCGTGTGTGTGTAGTACTTTTGCCTCTGAATTTGCCATTATGGCACACTGTTCTAGGATACATGGCTGATTAAATTATGTATCCTAGAACAAGGGGTGGAGTGTGTTGTTAAGCAACATTGTCTCATTAGCATGGCTTTTGTTTCTTTTGAGTGGAGGTACTTTCAGCTGTTAAGTGCTAAGCCCCAGGCC
>CM053623.1:197402046-197440704 GCA_028646595.1 Phalanger gymnotis
GGAAATGGGGAGAAAATTTGTAATTCAAACGCCTGTGAAAATCAATGCTGAAAACCAAACATGTCAAAAAAAAAAAGAGAAGGAAATCAAAGCTTTGTCCTTTCAGAGGCCTCTGCTGAGGCTGTGATACTTGACACATTGAAGTTCTATTGTATGAAGTTGCATATAAAGGTTGGCAGTAACATAATAATGTTGATGTCAGCTGCGATCAGCAGGTGCCTGATTCTTCAGAATTCAGAACAGTACAGTGAAAAGGTTCTGGACGAGTAATCAAGCAGACCCAGGTTTGATTCCCACCTCTGACAATTTCCATGTCAGAATCTTTGAGCCTTATATATAAGATGGAGATAATGGTGCCTGTAATACCTATCTCGTGAGATTGTTGTGAATGAGGTTCAAAGGAAGTAATGTATTCAAGGCACTCGGCTAAACTTAAATGCTATTTGAAAACGGGGCAGAAAATAGGACCTAACCTGTGCTATCATTGGCATCCGATGTCAGAAATGGCATTGAGAGCATCAAGGATAATTTCATCTAGAAGGTTAACCAATGTAAATTAATGGTCACAACAAGAAGGTCAAAAGGGCCCTGAAAATATCTTGGTCAACAAACATCTGGTAATTTGTCAAATGGCGAGATAGAGATGCCAACGGAAACACTAGGCTAGAATATAAAATTGTTTATAAAACCTTCATCTAGCTCACACCCACTAACCACGAGTGAACCCCAAGACTCTGTCCTGGATGTTCTTGTCTTCTGCCTCTATACCATTTCCCTTTGTAATCTCATCGGGTCTCATGATTCGATTATCATTCATCCACGTAATTCTCTGGTCTATTTATCCAATGCAAACCTCTTTGCTAACCTCCAGTTTCAAATCACCAACTACCTATTAAACATCTTAAGCTCAATTTGACCAAAATATTAACAATAAGGGAACCACCATCCTCCCATGTGCACAATCTAGAGTTCATCTTTGACACACCTCTCCCTCTCTCTCTCCCTCTCTCCCTCTCCCTCTCCCTCTCTCTCTCTCTCTTTCTCTGTGTCTGTGTGTGTCTCTCTGGGTCTCTGTCTCTTTCTGTGTATCTCCCTCTGTGCATGTCTCTCTCTGCGTCTCTCTCCCTCTCATCCCTGATATCCAACCTCTTGCCAGAGCCTGTTGATTTTACGTTTACAACGTCTCTTGTATATTCTTGCTTCTCTTCTCTAAAACTGTTGCCACCCTGGCACAGGTCCTTATCACCTCACTCCTGGACTATCGTAATCACCTTTTGGTTGATCTCAATACTTGAAGTGTCTCTCCACTCCATTCCCTTTTCCATTCATCTGTCAAATTGATCTTCCTGAAAGGCAGGTCTGACTATGTCACCCCCTAGCCAAAAAACACCATTGGTTTCCTATGACCTCCGGGATCAAAATCAAAGAGATTTTGATAAAAAGAGATAAAATCTCTTTGGATTTTAAAGCCCTTCATGACGGACCCCTTCCAAACTTTTTGGTCTTCTTACACTGTACTTCCCACTATCTATCCTTTGATCCAGGGACAATAATCTGTTTAGTCCTCCCCATACAAGACACTATTTGACTCTGTTCATTTTTACTGTCTGTCCCTCATGCCCAGAGTAAAATCCTACCTTCTTCGAGAAGTCTTTCCAGTTCCCTACAATGCTACTGCCTTCTCTCTAAGATTACCTCCAAGTTATCCTACATATACTTATATATATATATATATATATATATACACACACATACATATATATATGTGTGTATATGTGTATATATATTATTTGTACATAGTTATTTTCAAGTTGGTTCCCCTACCATATTGTGCATTCCTAGAAGGCGGGAACATTTTCTGCCTTTCTTTGTATCCCTAGGATTTAGGACAGTGTCTGGCACATATAGCAAACCTTTAATAAATTCTTGATGATTTGATGACTTATGGAGAAAGATGATGAATGATTTTGAACAGTGTTGTCTCAGAAAGCAAAGGAAAGCAGTGGGAACTCACTTTTACAAAGCTTGGGAAGATATTCAAGTAAGCAAAACCATTCCAAGGACATTCAAGGGTGAAGATGGAAGAGGATTACAAATAGAAGAAAAATGGGAAATAGTTGCGAAAAAATTTTTAACAAGCTTCTCTTCCCCCCTTTCTCCTCCCTCCCCCACCGAGGATGGTAGAAACACCACACTTGGACATCAACATCACAGCTTCAGATGTGCTCATAGAGGAGGTATAAGTGGAACTAAAGAGAATAAAATTGGAAAAAGCAGGTGAGTTGTATAAAGAATACGCAGAGAGGAGAGTAATGCTTAAGGTGATACAATTGTGAAGCCATGGAAGGACCAATATAGAAAGTATATGAGGGAAGGAATGATACCAACAGCATGCAAAAAAAAAATCTTGAATCTTATTAAAATAAAAAATGCGTGGGGCAGCTAGGCAGTGCAGTGAGTAGAGCACCAGCCCTGGAGTCAGGAGGATGTGAGTTCAAATTCGGCCTCAGACACTTGACACACTTACTAGCTGTGTGACCTTGGGCAAGTCACTTAATCTCAATTGCCTTGCCTTCCCCCCTCCAAAAAAAATTTAAAAATATCAATTATTAAGAATATCAATAACTACTGACCTATATAAGTATTCTCCTCTTTCCATAAAAAATCTTTGTGAGGGTCATCTATACAGGCACGCCTCATTTTATGGTCCTTCACAAATACTGTGTTTCTTACGAATTGAAGATTGTGGCATCCCTGCATTGAGCAAGTTTACTGATTTCGTTTTTCCAACAGCATACACTCACATCATGTCTCTGTGTGACATTTTGGTAGTTTTTGCAAAATTTCAACTTTTTCATTATCGTTGTGTCTTATGATGATCCGTGATCAACGATCTTTGATGTTACTATCGAAACTGTTTTGGGGAGCCATGAACCACGCCCATATAAGATGGTGAACTTGATAAATGTTACATGTTTTCTGACTACTCCAGACCAGCTGCTCCTGTCTCTCTCCCTCTCCTCAGGCCTCCCTATTCCCTAAGACACAACAATATTGAAATCAGGCCAATTAGTAACCTACAATGACCTCTAAGTAGAATCAATCGATGTGGCAAATTTCATTGTTGTCCTATTTTATGAGCTTGCCACAGTTTTTAGCAACCACAACTCTAATCAGTCTGCAGGTATCAACACTGAAGACCCTTTACCAGCAAAAAGATCATGACTTGAAGAAGGTTCAGATGATGGTTAGCAATTTTTAACAATAAAGTATTTTTAGTTAAGGTATGTATGCATATTTTTAAGACATGATACTATCATACACTTAATAGATTGCAATATAGTATAAACATAACTTTTATATTCACTGAGAGGCAAAACAATTCATGTGACTCATTTTATTGCAATATTCACTTTACCTGCAATATCTCTGAGATATCCATGTATATGCATTGAAGACATCCTTCATATATGGATGGAGGATGTTTTGCTGTAAAAGAGGGAACAAATAGGCTTTCACAAGTAATATTCAACAATTGGGCATATCTTTACCACTACACATTTCACTACAAGATTAAGTGAATATAAGATCTCATGGTGCTTATTATTTGTTGATTATCAAAAGAAAAAATGATTTAAAGAAAAACAATTTACAGACTCTTTTACAACAAAGCATCTCTCATTAAGATCATTTGAGATTCCTTGGAAGGTGTAACAACAAAAAAATCCATGTTCAATTGACCATCTGATACTAGATGAAGCATAAAATTGAGAGACATATGCTTATCAAAGGTATTTGCCTCTGTAATATATGGGATCCATAACAGTCCAAGTCAAAGAGAGATGGGCCTGTTCGTGAATGATATTGTGCCAATTGCACCCCTAGAACAGCGTAGAGCCTCCCAGAAGACATCTGTAATCATTTAAAGGACTTTAGTCTACCCAGCCACACAGGAAAGACCAAGTGAATGAAGAGTCGGTTGCCCAGATTTTAACATGTATTTGGATGGATACTCTATAGTTGATCAGGAGGAGGAGGAAAGTCTGGTTTGTTTTCAGGAAATTACAAAGCTCTTTTACTGACCACAAGTTCCCCTGACGGCAAAGTCCCATCTTTCCAACACAAATATTTTACCATTGTTGATAAATGACAGCAAGACACAGAAGACGCTGTCTCTAAAAATCTAAAGATGAGTATGACACAGAAGGAAATGGAAAGGTTTATGGTGGGTGTGAGCAGGCTGCCACAGATAACCAGTGAGAAACTCCATAGAAGAACAAGAGTAAGAGGCATCATCAAAGAATCATATGATGGGAAGAGAAAATGGGCTAGTTGTGTGGCAAGAGCAAGGGTTGACAGACAGAGTGCTCCATTGTACACTAGTGTTGTTGGAAGAAAGTAAGGAAGGCTTCCAGGCCATCGAGTGGACTATCCATGGTGAACTTTTGAAAAAACATTGACTCTTGCAAGAACTGGATGTCATGCATGGATGGGGTACCATCTGCGTCGTTGGAGGAGACTCGCAAATCAATGAGATCACAGATTCATTTGAGAGAGAAGGAACTTCCAGTGAGGAAATTCCATTTACTGATGCAGATTAGAGTCTTCTCTGAAACTTATAGCCTTAAAGAGTTGCTTGGGGCCCCGCGAAATTAAGCAACTTTCCCAGAAACATCTAGCCATTGTTCAAGTCCAGAGGTAGGACCTGACCTAGGATCTTCTTGATTCTGAGGCTGGTTCTCCATCCTTTATAACAAGTTGCCTCAAAATCCTATATGTATATATATATATATACTATATATATATATGTATATATAAATTATTATTCTTACACAAGTGAAGTCTTTTAATTATTTATAAATTAATTATTCCAAATTAATTAGAATTTAGGTATTTAGAAATATAATCAAATTTAATTATTTAGAAAGTTTTGTAGAATTGTTCTATTTCTCCCTTAAGATAGTCCTGCTAGAACTCAAAGAACAATTTATATGACAACATTATAGAGAAAAATAATTTTGAAAGACTTTAGCACTCTCATAAAAGTAATGATAAACTATGAGTCTAGAAAACCAAAAACGAAACCCACCACTCATCTCCATTTAAAGAGACGATGGACTTATATTGCAGAATGAGACATACATTTTTGGACGTAGACAACGTGGTCATTTGTTTTGCTGGACTCTGCCTATTTGTTATGACTTTTAGGTATCATTTTTTAATTATTTGGGTGAGATGATAGGAGAAAGAGATAATAAATGCTTGTAAAAATTAATTTAAAAAATATGGTCCTGACAGGGAGAGAGGACAGGGATATCACTCTTCCCAGGCATAGAGAAGGAAGCAGAAATTATGAGTCACTAACAGAGCTGCAGGTGATTTCTAAATCTCTTGACTCTTCCACCTTCTCCCTTGTGTGATGAAACCAGACACTACCTCTTGAAAACACAAAAGCATTTTCTCTCCAAGAGATCTGAAGTATTATTACCATGAAAAGATAGTAAGTGATGTTCGCCTTTATCTTGTGGCTGTGATGGGAAAAGGCTTACTGTGAGGTTGGGGAGAAGGGTACCCTCTTGTTTCCTGGAGCTACACCCCTCCAAGTACCTAGCAGCTTTCCCTTGCTATTCATTCCACCTATAATTAACACACAGCTGCCTGGTTGCAGCTGCTCTGATGGGGATCAGATGTTATATAGCAGAAGTCCTTGGTGAGAGAGCTAAAAAATAAAGCAGGTAGAAGACTCTTGGGGAGAGGGGCTGCTGGAGGCAAGCTTTTCTGAGCTGGAGAGCTGCATAATTTGCAAGCCCTGAGTGTCAAAGGAGATATAAAGTCGGCCAATCTGAGAGAGGAAGGACTGGTTATCAGTCTCAATTTTAAAGAGGTGAGATCTTTTTCAAATTCTGATCAATGCAATAAACCATGAGTCTAGAGGACTGAAAAAGAAACATTTCTTGCCAGAGAGGTGATAGACTTAAAGTGCGGGATAAGATATACATTTTGGGACATAGCCAATGTGGGAATTTGTTTTGCTGAACTATGCATTCTTGTTATTATTTATTCATTTTTATACTTAAATTGGCAGAAGACGATGAAAGGGAGGGATAAATGCTTATAAAAATAAGTATTTTAAAGTAAGATCCTGTACCTCTTAAGTTGCTTAATTCATTTATTTTTTGATTAGTCAATCCCAATCACTAATGAATAAGGGTTTGAATATTGGCTCTGCAACTTATATGTCTATGGCCAAGTCACTTCCTCTTGCTGGGACCCAATCATCTCATCTGTACCATGAAAGGGTTGGTCTTGATCAAGAATGTAAAACTCAAATAGAAATGGGGGCCATTATACTGCACAAAAGGCCATATATTACCTTAGAAAACCATGTATTTGTATATTTATTTTTATAAATACGTCAATACATTAAAAGAAGACAGGAACTGCTTAATCTGGCTTGGGCCACACAGGAATGTTGCAAGCCAATGCCTCCTGGGGCTGTATGTTTGATTTCTCAGGTCAAGATGACTAAAGTCACTAGAGGCTATGAGCCTATGAGACTGTGAGAATATAAAGATCTTAATGATGGTGAAAGTTCGGATCAAAAAAGAAACTGACAAAAGCTTGCACTTTTATCGTTGGTTATCCCCTTCCTCCCCCTCCTACACACACACTTCTTTTTTTATCCCTGTTTATCTTTTATTTAAGCTTATCGTTGTAGTCACTGTCATGGCAGATGCTTTTGTCCCTGTAGCAACGCTGAATCAAAATTTAGAAGACTGAATTTCACCCCCATCTCCACTGATAACTCGAAGTGAACCAGCATGAGGCAAACAAGGGTTTGACCAGGTTAACAATATCTAGGGTAGTGGCTTCCTAGTGGGACGTGGACTTTCTTCTCTATGGCGATTACCAATCCCAGCATCTTGCCAGATGGTCCTCTGACTATGTATCCCTGCGTATTACCCCACCCCAGGCCCTGTGATACTATCCCCCTCTTCTAGAGCCATATTTTCCTAAAACACCTATGGGGGTGAAAGCCTTCTCTCTGGGAGACAAAGTACTCTATCTCTTTGTGAAACTGCACCTGTGGTGGGAACGTTCTCTGGGCCATTGCCCTCTGCAATCAGCTGAGTTTGCCCCAGGCACAGTTACAACTATACGGTGGCTTTGCTGACTGGCCATGTGACCATGGGGAGCTTACTCTGTGTTTTAGTTTAAAAAATACCTACCACCTGCCGCACAGGAATGTAGGAAGCACTAATTAAGGTTTGCTTGCCAAGAAGGCAGATTTCTTTGAATGAGAAATACCCAGAACAAAGTTATATTGCTGACAAGGTTGAAGATTAGTTTAGCCACCAGACTAATGAGGCCCTTCTGTGGGCTTTCAACCTGAAAGTAATTCATGTAAATGTAGATGAAGCATTGTGGAATGGAATATTAACTGGACTAGGAATCAGGGAAGATGAGTTCCACTCACGGCTTGGTCACTAACTGGCCATGCAACATTAGACATCATGGTAGGAGCAACATTTACTAAGGTCCCTACCGTGTAAGCTAGGCTAGTTTTGCAATATCTACTCAGACTGGAAGATTCCTGCCATGTAGGCTAGACTAGTTCTCCCCAACCCCCCAAAAAAAGAACAATGAAAGTGTCCTGAAGAGCTCATGTGATGTGTGACTGAATCCCTAGAGGTAGCTAAGTGGTACAATAGAGTAAGAGTTGGACCTGGAGTTAGGAAAATCTGAGTTCAACTCCAGCTTTAGATACTTCATAGCTGTGTGATCCTGGGCAAATGACTTAACTTCTGTCTACCTTAGTTATTTACCTCATCTGTAAAATGGGATTATAATAGCATCTACCTTTCAGGGTTGTTGTGCAGATAAAATGAGAAATTTGTAAAGAGCTTAGTGTAGTGCCTGGCACAGAGTAGGTAGCTGATAAGCACTATTTCTTTCCTTTTTTCTATCTGTTTTCTCCTCCTGTGGTAAATAAACAGCATGGAGAATGAGAGAGAGACCAGAATCCACACTAAGGGATGAAACATTGGGAAGACGTACTGGACTCTAAGTCATTGAGAGTTGAGGTAGAGACTAAAATGGTTTGAGAAGTGAGATAAAATTTATGGCCATGAGTGAATGGTCTAGGGGACTGAAGCTTTCATTGTTATGCTTCTGGGGTTGCCTAAATATAGAAGCCCAACTCAGGATGAGTGAGGACTTCTAAGACTTCGTGGTGCTGTGTATCGCATATACTTCAATACGGAAACCAAGGGTGCTGTGTCTATTAGAACCAAGAGTGGGGAACCTGCAGTCTCAAGGCCACAGGTGGCCCACTAGGTCCTCAAGTTCGGTCCTTTGACTGAATCCAAACTTCACAGAACAAATCCTTTTATTAAGGGGAATGAATCTGAACCAATCTGAACCAAAAGCATGTCCTTGTTGAATATCCTTTCCATACTATTATTAAGTAAACCTTTTTTGGTTAAAAGCTAGTTGTTCCATGAGTATCTCATTTTATTATAGTTCCAAGTCAAAACCACCACACTGGACTGAATCAGGCCTAGCCCCAAACAAAATAAATCCCTTAATTATTCTGGGCCTTTATCCATGCCTAATAGATATCCTATATAGTACTTTTATAGCAAAAATTCTTAACGTAGGGTCCACGAACCTGTTTTTTTTTTAAAAAATTATAATTGTATTTCAACACAATTGGTTTCATTTGCAATCTCTGTGCATTTTATTTTATGCATCTGAAAACATTTTTCTGAGAAGGGGTCTTCTCAGGCTTTACCAGATGGCCAAAGCGGGCCATGACATACAAAAAAAAAAAAAGTTAAAAGAACACCTGTTTTACAGGAACCCATTTTCCTTGGGCATGCAACAGGACTTGAGACAGATGACTGTTAATCCACTCAGCATCATTACCCTCCAGTCTCTGTAAAACCAGAGACTGAAGCCAGATAATTTAGAAGGCCCCTGCCATCCTGAACAGTCTATGATTAGCTGTTTTCTGGGAATGAGTCAGGATTGAGTGATATCATTACAAAGAAGAGATATGCGTGGGATCAGTCAAGGAGGAATGTAAAATGCCAAAATGGTCAAGAAATGCTGTCAGGAAAGTGTGGGAGGATATATTTTAGAGAAAGGTAGTTAAGAGAAAGTGAATAAGCAGTAGGTATGTACAGAGAAGGGTAAGGACAGAAGGAGGACTTGATGAAAGGGTGACCCAGGTATGAAAATTTGTTGATGTAGGGTGAGAAAGATGAAGGCAACATATGGGAATTGGGGGCACATGGGAGGGTCTGAATGCATGAATTGGAGAATATTTCTATTTTTGGAAATACATCAGCTACCACTCCTTCATGATCATAGGCAAGTAAAGGACTTACTTGTTCTGTGCCTGTTTCAATCCATTAGATCAGTAAGTATCTTCCTGGAGTGGTGATGAGGTTAAGAAAATACAAAGAGCATTTATACCAAAAAGTACTTCTCAGGAAATACAAGGCATTGTGAGTATACGGTTGTGCAAAGCATACATCGAGAGGTTAGCAATGCCATAATAGGGCGAATATCCTGCTAAAATATTGAAATCCTTCATTTGCAGTGTCTTCATTCCTAGGTCTTTCTGGAATGGCCCAGATTACAAATAGAGTTAAGTCAACAAGCATTCATTAAGAATCTACTATGTGCCAGGTACTGAACCAAGGTCTGGGGATACTAAGAAAGGCAAAAACAGTCCCTACCCCCAAGGAGTTCTCATTCTAATGAGGTACATTATCTCTTCTTCTCATATGGCTGGTATAGTAGATTTGCTAACACTAAAGCAGCTTTCTTGATTGAAAAGACACGTTGATAAGAAAGATCTAAATAAATGCAGTCCTAGATTTATCTGGGTGGTATTTTCTAGTGGCTAATATTAGTGGGAAATTTCCACTATAGTCTTTTTTTCAGCCTAAGGAATCTTAACACCAGAGGGACTAGTGACCATATTGGTTAGCAGGGTTGAGGGACAAGGTTATAGACTTAGGTATAGAGGAAACAATACCTCCTTGTGACCAAACAGCTCATAGAATCACACATTTAGAGATGGAAGAGGTATCTGAGGCCATAATCTAGTCCAGGGGTGGGGACCCTGTGGCCTCAAGGCCACATGTACTCTAGGTCCTCAAGTGCAGCCCTTTGACTAAGTCCAAGTTTTATAGAACAAATCCTTTTATTAGGGGGATTTGTTCTATGAAGTTTGGATTCAGTCAAAAGGCTGCACTTGAGGACCTAGAGAGCCACATGTGGCCTCAAGGATGCAGGGTTCCCACTCTTGGCCTAGTCCAACAGTCTCATTTTATAGACGTGAAAACTGAAGCCCAAAGAGGATCAGTGAGTTATTGAAGGTCACAAAGGTGCCTTTGACAAGGCCAGGATTTGAACTGAGGTTCTCTGACTACAAACTGTGTCCTATCTAGTCATGATGACACAGGGTACCATGAAACACAGAAGGAAGTATGAGGAAGAAGAATATGTCTTGCAACCATCCAAGGATTTGCTTGTGCTTGAGATCTTAGTTATAACTGAACTTTTTTTCTACTGAGATCTTTGATAATTTCAGTCTTTTTTCCTTATATTCCCCTGTTGTTCACTTTCTGACTCCTTCCTCTTTGATGACAGTTTCTCTAGGAGCTAGACCTCAAAGCAGCCTCAGTTTCCTCCCATGATGGACAATTCATGTTTCATCAGCCTTAGCCTCTGCTGCATGTGACTTCTGGGTGGACATAACTGACCCCAGCCAGATACTGGGCTTTTTCATTCTTAGTGTCAGGAAGCCACACCCTCATGTCCTGCCTCACTTCCCTTTATTCCTGTTCCCTGGCTGAGCTCTGTTGCAGCACAGAGCCCTCTCAAACTGCTCTTCCAGTCAGGATGAGTTTCTGCCCTTGCCTCCTTGACACTGGGAGGAAAGCATGTGTGTATGTACATGAGAGTTGTGTTCTGTTGCAGAACCCTCTTTGCTCTCTTGTTGTGTGTCAGCTAGTTCAGTTCTATCTGAGGTGGTGGACAGTGTTAGGGATTATTGCTCTTGGCTATTTGTCATCTAGATAGTTACCTCATTGAGGTTCTTATTGTCCTAGACCATGGAGACAGCTTTATCTCTTGTGCAAATTCCTTTTTCTGGAGAAGTTTGAAAGACAGAGAAGATCAGAGAAAATGTCACCTTGTTGATCACATTAGGGACTCGTAGAATGATGATCACCACACCTTAAAACCTGTCACCAAGCTGTCAAAACCATTTATATATGTAATTATCACATTTTCCCTTTCATATTATGTCAGCAGCATAATGAACTAGATTAGGCTACAACTTAAGGGTGGAGAATTGGGGACAGTCATTGAGGGTTGGGTTAGAAGAGAAAAGGGTTCGGGAATTGGAATGAAATTGGAATGTTATTTGATTCTACTCAAGATTGCCAGGGTTTCCTTGGTAATTAATTATCTTAATTAAACTACTTTTCTTTAATTAAATGGGTTGTCTAATAATTTGTTAGATAGCTGGATCCAAGAAAAGAGATTTTCCTATGGGATAGGGGCCTGAGCCAATGTACTTTGAATCTGGGATCCAAGTAAAGTTTCAGTGAGTAATGGGAAAAAAATGACATTGCCTTTAACCTACTAAGAACCAATTTGTAGGACAATAGGATCACAGATTTGGAAGTAGAAAGAATCTTCAAAGTCATTTGATCCAACTTTTTAATTCTGTAGTTGAGGGGAACTGAAGACCAGAAAGGTTAAGCAACTTGCCCAAAGTCACACAAGTACTAAGTGGTAGAACCAAGTTTTGAACTTAAGTTCAAAGCCAGTATGTTCTTGACAAACCATGCTATTAAACTTTATAAAAGAATGAAGTTTTTGTTGCTAAATTTTAATTACATCTCTATAATTAAAAGCTATGTTTTTATCTGAAGAATTATTGCTTGTATCATATTTTTGTAAAACTAGAATTTGGGTGTTGACAGCTATTTTACTCACCATTCCAACTTCTAGTAAAATGTAACTAATGGAAGAAACCATTTGATTAAATGGCACTGAAGAGCTTTTTCCTACAGCCTTTTACAGAAATATGTGCCTCAAATGATAATATTTTGCATGCAAGTTCCCACTTGTCATTAAGAATTAGACTGTTTTTGAAGTGCTCTTGTCTTTGCAAAAAGAAAAGAATTGGCATTTGATACAAATAGAATCATTTGAGGCTGGAGCAAATGCTTTATTGTGGTTATTTGTTCTAGATGGGGAGTGGATGTTTTTGGCATGGTCACCTGAAGCTGCTAATGTCCTGCTGAGCTAGACTTTTGTAGTTGACCTGCAAGATGAAACGATTCTCTCATTTCTAACTTTTGCTTTTCCTTCCTTCCCAGGGAATAGGTAATTTGACGACTTACTTGAATGTCGTTTTGGTAGAATTCAGGGCCAAGGATAGAATTCAGGCATTTCCTCTGGAAATATAAAGCAAACTTTTAGCATCACCAGTGCTGTCAAGGTGATTTCTGTTCTTTGGGAGGCCATGATAGCATGGCCCTGGCATGCCTCCATGACTGGTTAGTCTCTTTCCTTACATGCTCACTCATCCTTTGCCCCTAAAATCTGTAATTGGTCAGCACTATCACCACCCTGAGCTCCAGGGGCATTCTGATACTATATTGACCTAAATCAGAAATCTACTACTCCTTCTCCCTGACAAACTTGAACTAAAAAAGGATAATTTTCCTAAAAAACTAAGGTTAAATGATTTTTTTTAAAAAATTGGAACAAAAGCAAAGGTTCATAAATGGAGGCACAAGCAAGAAAAGCTTTGATGAACACAGATTTTTGATTTGTCTTAATACCAACCAAAGATAGTTCAATTTTTAGAATACAAATATAAAGATGAAAGGGACTTTAGATATTATCTAGTTTATGTCCTCATTTTACAGATGAAGAAACTACTGAGGCCCAACTACTGCCAGAGACAGAATTCAAACTCAGGTTTTCCTAACTCCAAATTGTAACAACAATGTTGCTAGCATCTACTGTGGCTGTGTAAGACCAATAACACCAGCACACAGAAGGGCTGCTAGCACAAGTTCTTCGATTTGCTTTTCTAAGGAAAGCAACTTTAAGGGGTTAACAATCTCACTTTAATCAGACATACATATATCATTCACTTAGTTCAGGGGGAAAAGCCAGCACCCTGAACTTCAGAGCAAATACAAACAGAAATTGCAAACATACATTATATAAACAGCAAATAACACAAACCAGTCTATCCATAGCAATACATAGTTACCAGAGAAGCACCAATATCTGGGTTTTCAAGCCAGGGCCTCCTTTAAAGGCTACCCGAGTCTCCACAACAGCACTCTTCCAGTGACTGAGAACCCCAAACAAAATGCTAACCTCTGAATTTATATACCCTTCTTAGGGCCCCAAGGCTTCATACCTAATCAGCAAAAGGGTGTGGGCCTGGTATTTCACACCTAGTAAGACTTGAACAAAGGCACTTGATTATTTTAGCATTCTCAAAGAGAAAAAAAGTAAAAAAAAAAAGTCTCACCTTAATTAATATTATACTTTTATCCTCAATCCTTCCCAGAACCTGCTTGCTCACCTTATTTCCAGGTGTGGATCACATTTCCCTTGAGCTGTATTCCTATTATATAGCTTCTCTTGCCCTTGTGGGTAATTTCCTACCCCCTCTTTTCCTACCTACCTCTGTCTCCTGAGCTTTAGGCTATCCTTCATTGATATGACATTGTCATGTCATGACATGACAATCAACATTGACAAAAACTTGCCTTTTTTGTCCCTTCTAGAAGATTCTAACTTAAAGATCCTAGAGACACTTTCCTTACTACTGACTAGTTTCTCTCTGGCCTCTTTAGGGTGTCTGAAGTATATTCCCTAGGCAATAATTTGGCTAGCGCTATCTATCTCTTGATAGATTTCATCACCTATTGTTTGAGACTAGCATTTTGATTTAATCTTGGCATTATAAATGCTTCTTGACTAATTGAATGATTGATTCACTAGACTCTTTAGAGACCATATGACTTTAGTCACGAATACCACATTCATTTGGAGATCTTTACCAGTCCCCTGATCAGCTGTTGATGATTTGTGCATATTCCTCTTTTGATGAAATTACTTCCTTTTGAGCCACCCACTAAATTCCCCTATCATGTCATAACCTGGGATTCATGCTTGGATCACTTGAATAAGGTTCTCTTTAATGCAGTCATGCAATATTGTATCATCACTCTCTCCACCAGTGAAGAGAGTCTTATGCAAATCCTCCAGGCTTAAATCCAGGGTTACATTCCTTCACGTGATACTCTGCTGGTTGGTGGACAATGTAGCCTCAACGTTGCATGTCTTTTCAAGGAAAGTCTTATGCAGATACTCCAGGTCTGGAGCCAGGGTTACACACCTAGCTCATTTGCAGAGCAGGTATGAGGGGCATGGCCCAAATTCACCAAAAGGCCAAGCTACTTTAACCTCTCAGTTCAGATTGCTTCCCCATATTCCTTTGGATGATTCGAGTATTCCCAAGGAAGAAAATACTGTGTGCTGTATTTCTGATCTTTGTTACAAGTATGTAGAACCAAAGAATATTAGATTTGAAAGGGAACTTAGAGATTATCTAAGATGTCTAAGACTTTACAGATAAAGTGATTTTTTTAAAAATCATAACAAATTTATATTATATTACATTCATATTATATTGCAAATTTATTACTTAATCTAACAACCATAAAAACATGCAAAAATAAAAGATAAAACTTGACCTAAAATTCTTTGCATTTAAGATAATAATAACAATGATGTTGCTACTTCTTACGTAGCACTCTGAGATTTATAAAGTGTTTTACATATGTTGTCTCATTTGATCTCCCCAACAATTTTGTAGGATAGATAGTATTATTAGCCCTATTTTACAGATAAACTGAGCCTGAGAGATCAAATTACTTTCCTAGGGTCACAAAGTTAGTAAGTGTCTGAGGTGGGATTTGAACTCAGATCTTTTGACTCCAAGTTGAGTGCTCTGATAGAAAGCAATCAGAAAATGCATGCTTTTTGTGTCACCTCCCACATTTGTCTGAATTTCTATTGCTTTGGTTTTGTTTTATTTTTAATACACAATTACAAGAAGTGTGCATACACTTCCTGGTTCTGCTCCTCATAGCCTTGTAGAATCATGTAACTCCTTCCATTTTTTTCCTTCTATTCTTCGTATTATAAAACTATTTCATTACATTAACATAATTTACTTAGCCATTTTCTACTAGTTTAATATATAGGTTGTTTCCTGTATTTGGCTATTATAAATAAAATGATTATTAATATTTTAAGGGGGCCCTGGTGTAGTGGAGAGAGTGTTAGAACTGGAAAAAGGAGAGCTGGATTTGAAACTCACCTTAGACACTTAACTAACTTTGAACAAATCACTTAATTTCTCAGAGCCTCTGTTTCCTGATCTGTAGAAAAAAGATAATGATGCTTCCACAGTGTTGTAAATAAAATGCTTTATGAGCCATAAACCACCATTACTGATATGTGTTATTATTCCTACTGTTCAGAGAGATCCTTAATTTTCCTTCTTTTTAAAGTGATGTATTTAGACTAAAGTCCTGGCAGGTAGAATGACTGGGATGAAAAGCACAAGCAGTTTTGTGACTCTTATTATTGGGTATTGGCATATAGCATTCTGAAATGAAACAAATGACTCTTTAACATATAATCCCCCCCTCCCCACAAAAAAAGAGCAGTTCCATCACAGAGCGGAAAAAAGAGAGATTCCAAGCACACAAATAACCTTCTAAAATTCTGCCAACACTAATATCCAACAAATAGCTCTGTAATAGGATCACAGGAGAAATCAATCAACAAGCATGCTCTGGAGAAAATAAAAGTGATTTTGCTCATTTTCATAAAGATGCGGTTTTATGTGACCCTATCAAACTCTCAAAAGGAGCGTGGCTTAGTCACATTTGTGTAACCCATTTCTGTACAGCCTAGAGCACTTCAAAACCAAGAAAGGGTTTCAAAGTGTAGCAACTCATGCTTATAATCCCTGCTAATAAGGAGTCAGAGGTTGGTAGATTCTTGAGCTCAGGAGTTTTGAGCTGTAGAGGGCTACACTGATGGCACGAAATTCATCATAAATTTGGTGAGCTCTTGAGGGAAAGGAGACTACTAGGCTGCCCAAGAAAGAGTGAAAGTTCTCATGCAGATCAGTAATGGGAGGAGGAAGAGGAGGAAAAGGAAGAAGAAGAAGAGGAGGAAGAGAAAGAAGAGAAATTGTTACTCATCTGGTTGGTTAACGTGGCATACTCTGAAGGCAGATTAACTAACCTTCAGATGTTCCTTCCAGACTAAGTGAAATGGATTCTCCATGTAACAGAGGTCCAAGGTGACTAAAGTCATTCTCTCTCACTAAGGGGACCCACCTCTGGGACTCACGTTTAGATTGAGTTTAGTCCTTAGTGGAGTCTACCCCTAAAGAGAGTGTTAAATCAGGCTCTTTCTCATTGTCTCTGGCTTTTTATCCCCCTTCTCAAAGCCAGGGGGAAAATCACTTGCTTTTAAAAAAGGCTTTTAAAAAGAAAAAGGTTAATTTAGCACCAAAGAAAAGAAGTGGGGAGATTTTCCTGGATGTTCTTTGTGAAAAGGTTTGGTCCGCGACCCAGCTCATGAAGTGCTTTTTAGGTATTGTAATATGGAAGAGAGCTCCTGGCAAGCTGACCAATTTAAAATATAGTTGAGAGGCAGTGCGCACCCAAGAGCTTAGCTGGAGAAGCAAGACAAAGACAACAATATAACAAAAGAATGTCCCTTTTGCTTCGAGCTCTTTGTACCTTATGGAGTATTCTTTTTGCCTGTGCTCTCCAAGTGCAGCATAGGGTAGACCAGGGTCCCACGTGAGAGAACCACATTAAGCACTAGAGCAAGGATTCTTAACTTGGGGTCCATGATCTTGTTTTTTAAAATGTTTTGAGAACTGTGTTTCAATGTGATTGGTTTCCTTTGAAATCCAGTGTATTTTATTTTATTCTTTTAAAAATATTATTGTGAGAAGGGATCCCTGGTTTCGTTATCTGGAATAGAAAAAAAAGTTCCAATGATAAGGCGTGTTATTGTTCATCCTCCATTTTTGAAGAGGACCAGTGACATCACAAGGTGATGTCATCATTTGAGTAAATTGGATTTGTGAAGCAGAGTTTCATAAAATTGACAGCCTCACTCTCTCTGTTCTGGAATCACTGAAGTCCAGTGGCAAGATAAAGTTAGGATAACTGTTAATAATTATAATGATAACAACAACTAGCATTTATATGGTACCTACTGTGTGCCAGGAACTGTGCTAAGTACTTTACAAACATCTCATTTTATCCTCACAATAATCCTGGGAGAGAGGCAATACTTTTATCCCCATTTTACGTGTGGGGAAACTAAGGCAAATAGAGGTTAAGTGATTTGTTCAGTGTTATACAACTAGTAAATCTCTGAACCTCAATTTGAATTTAGGTTTTCTTGACTTCAGTTCAGAACCCCACTCTATCTACTGTGCCACCTAGATGTCAGGTTAAGAACTCCTGACTTGAAATGCCATTCTCCTTCTTGTCTGGGTCTCCTGTGTAAGGAAGATGCTTCAAACTGGGTCTTAATAATATGCCCGAACAGGCAAGAGGTAGTGACTTGACATGGCAGGATATATAAAAAAGATCCAAGGTGGGTGAAATATGCCCTGCCTATAGCAGCATACATTTATGTCTACCCCCAGGCAAAGTCTGATGAGGTCTGGGTTTAGATGCTAGAAATCCTTCCAGCTAAAGCAGCAATTCACCTCAGCAGCTGCAGAACCAGTTTCCCAGCCTTGGTAGCCCATATCCCTGTAACCTAGGAGTCCTGTTCTCTCCTAAGTAACTTGTATTAGTTTGATGGGGGAAGGGGGATGATTATTACTGTCTCTGTTCCCTTTTAACAAGGATTCTTAACTTTTTTGTGTGTTGTAGACCCCTTTGGCAGGCTGGGGAAGCCTATGGAATACTTGAGATAATGCTTTTTAAATTCATAAAATGACAAAGGATACCAAAGGTTAGGGGAAATAAAACATATTTTTTCCATACACGTTCACAAACTACCTAAAATCTTTCCATCGACTCCAGACTGAACCCCTGACTTTAGTCGGTCTCTCTCTCCCTCCCTCTCCTTTTCTCCCTCTCCTTCTCTCCCACCTCCTTCACAACTCTCATTGATAGGAGTTAAAAGTCTCTGTCTCACAGAGGGCAAAAAAAGTTCACTCCCCAGATCTTATTTGGGTGTCATCTTTAATTACACTAGGCAAAGATTTGATGGCCCCCTGATTTTTTCCATATATAAAAGGGGAATAGATTAATAAGTAATATCAGTAATGGTAAACAATTACAGAATACATTTGTAAATTTTTCCAGGACTTAGGGTTGACAAATATTCTAGGTTGCTTTATCATCTCTATAACTGCTATTGCCCCGTTTCCCTTATTAACTCTTATCCCAGGTTATTTTGTTGTTGCCGGTATTCTGAACTTAACAAACATGAAATAAAATTAGTATTTCCATATGCAAAGTAGAACAGGAAAATAGATTGTAGACAAAACTAGATTTCTGTTATATACAGCTTGCTTTTCCTCTTAAGGATATGATAAATTTGACATGTAACTTTGAAAGCTATCTTGCTTGTCTATGTTTCTTTTTCGACTTTCTTCTGTTCTCTTCTTTACCTCTTTAAAAATACTTCAGTAACTCTCTTTTCTTTCTTTCGTTTTTCTTTTTGGCACCTCTGTTGCTAGCCCCGCCCCTCCTTCAACCTGCCCATCCCACCCATTTAAAATAAATCTAAACAGTATAAAATACATGGGAATATACCTGCCAAAACAAACCCGAGAACTATATGAGAAAAATTATTTTTAAAAGTTTTTTACAAATAAAATCAGATTTAAATAATTGGAGAAATATTAATTATTCATGGATAGGCAGAATCAATATAATGAAAATAACAATTTTACCTCAATCTATATATTGAATGCCATTTGGTAATAAAATTACCAAGAATTTATTTTACCGAGTTAGAAAATATAATAGCAAAAGTCATTTGGAAGAACAAAAGGTCAAGAATATCAAAGGAACTAATAAAAATGTAAAGGATAGAGGCTTATCTGCACCAGATCTTAACTATATTATATGGCAGCGATTATCAAAACTATCTGGTACTGGCTAAGAAATAGAAAAATAGATCAGCAGAATAGAATAGACATACAATCTACAACAGTAAATGACTATTGTAGCCTTCTGTTTGACAAATATAAAGACTCAAGTTTGGGGGATAAAAATTCTTTATATCGTAAAAATTGTTGGGAAAGCTGGAAAGCAGTCTGGTAGAAATTGGGCATAGACCGATGTCTTATGCCGTTTACCAAGATAAGGTCAAAAGGGATACATGGACTAGATATAAAGGGAGATATTCCAAGCAAATCTGAAGAACATGGGACATATGACTTATCGGACTTAAGAATAGGTGAATAATTTATGAATAAACGAAAGAGAGCAGTGTGATGTATAAAATGGATAATTTCAATTACATTAGATTAAAACAGTTTTGTACAAATAAAACCAACATAGCTAAGATCAAAAGCAGAAAATTGGTGGAGAGGGGCGGGGAATTTTTAGACAGTGTCTCAGATAAAAGTCTTATATTCCAAATATATAAAGAGCTTTGTTAGATCTATAAGAATACAAGTCATTCCCCAGTTGATAAGTGGTTAAAGTATATGGACAGGCAGTTAGAAAACTGAGATGAAGAAATAAAAACAATTTATAGTCACATGAAAAAATGCTCTGGATCATTATCGATTAGAGAAATGCAAATTAAAACATCCTTAAGATATCATCTTGCACCTATCAAATTGGCTAAAATGATCGAAGGGAAAGTGACAAACGTTCAAGGGGATGTGGAAAAATTGGAACACTAATACGCTGTTGGTGGAAATGTGAATTAGTCTAACCATTTTGGAGAGTAATTTGGAATTATGCCCAAAGAGTTATAAAACCGCCTATACCCTTTGACCCAACAATACCACTTTCAGGTCTGTTTCTCAAAATGGTCAAGGAAAAAGGAAAAGAATTTACATTTTCTAAAATATTTATAGCAGCTCTTTTTGTAGTGGCAATAACTAGAAATGGAGGGGATGCCCATCAATTGGGGAAGAGCTAAACAAGTTGTGGCATATGATTGCGATAGAATACTACTGTGCTATAAGAAATGATGAGAAAGTTGAGTTTAGAAAAACATGGAAAGGCTTGCATGAAATAACGAAGTGCAAAACAAGTAGAACCGAGACAACATTGTATATAGTAAGAGCAACATCGTTTCAAAAATAACTTTTTTATTATAAATGCCCAAATTAACTACAAAGGATCTATGAAAGAAGATGCTATTTGCATCCAGTGAAAGAACTGATAAATAGAAATATTTATAGTTTGGATTTACATACATATGTGTATGTATGTGTATACATACACATGTTTGGGTCTAATGGTAGCTATCTCAAGGGAGGTGGAGAAGAGGGAGGGAGGAAAAAGAAAGTGGCATGATAATTTTATATTTAAAAGGAAAAGCAAGTTGTACATAATAAATTTGCAGTTTCATGCGCAATCCTTTTTTTTCCTATTCTACTTTGTTATGGAAATGCTTGTTTTATTTCTCAAGTTTAGAATAATTTTTAAAAAGACATAGGAACTCTGATGAGCGCAATGACCAACCATAAGTCCAAAGGACTGATAATGAAACAAACTGCCTACCTCCAAATAGAGAAATGGTAGACTCAAAATGCAGACTCAGGTTTTTGCTTTTAGTTTTGGGGAGCACGTTCAATATTAGAATTTGTTTTGCTTGAATATATATAAAGGGTTTTATTTTTCTTGCCTTCTGAATGAAGAGAGGAAGGTCATCAAGGGAGAGATTTTAGAACTGAAAATAAATAAAATTAAATTGGAAAAAATAAGGAAGCAGCTGCTTAAACTGCTTGAAAAAAGGAACAAAATTAGCTCCACTCCTTAACTGCACCCTCTTCTGAAGGGTGGGGTGACCAGGAGTTGGTAGCTTGAACAGTTAACAATATACTTCTCTGGCTAGGGATAGAAAAGGTAGGTGTCAGAGTCTGTGTGTGTGAAATTGATTAGCCCACTCTACAACTAGCTGCTTCAACTGTTGCCACTTATAGCACACACTTTCTGAGATCTAAAGCACCAACCTACAAAAGTACCATTGCACAGGGGACCAAAGTGTGGGGAGAGGAGCGCTCTATGCCAAAGTATAGCTTATAATATAATATATAATAATATAATAAAGCAGTCCCTACACTTCCATGCGGTACTGAAAGACGGAAGGTCTTCCTCCATTTTCTTCCCGGAAGTCTCTCTCACAAAAACAAATTCCCTCATCATCAACCTGGTGAATTCTGGAATAGAAACGGCTCAGTTACTTCCTGACTCTCATGTCTCCATAGCAACACTTGCGGAGCAGGAGCTGCATCCACTTAGAAAGCACAATGGCATTGCTTGCTTTCCACTTTAATATCACTCTTTCTTTTGAGAAATATGGTTGTGTTCTCAGTCCCGAAACAAACATTTCAGAAAAGTTTCCTTTGAGGACATAAATGGCAATTACTGGGGCAGCTAGGTGGCACAGTGAGTAGAGCACTGGCCCTGGAGTCAGAAGGACCTGAGTTCAAATCTATCCTCAGATGCTTGACACATTTACTAGCTGTGTGACCTTGGGCAAGTCACTTAACCCCAATTGCACTGCCTTCCCCCCTCAAAAAAAAAAAGAAAAAAAGTCTTTAAAAATAAAGGAACTATTCTCCACCTTACATCTTGGAGACTTGCATGGGGGCACTGCTAAGTAAGCTCATTAGACTGGGGTTAAGTCAAGTCAACAAGCATTTATTAAGCACCTACTATGTGCCAGCCATTGTGTCAAGTACAGGAGCTACAAAGGTAAAAACAAACAAATAAACAAAAAACAATCCATGCTCTCAAGGAAATCCCAGTCTAATGGGGAGGCAAGATGTAAACAACTTTGTACACACAAGATATAGACAGGATAAATTGGAGATACTCTTAGAAGGAAGGCACTGAGATTAACAAGAATTAAGAAAAGCCTTCTTAGAAAAGATGAGATTTTATCTGAGACTCAAGGAAGTCAGGAGGTAGAAATGAGGGAGGGAGGGAAGGAAGGAGGGAGAGAGAGAGAGAGAGAGAGAGAGAGAGAGAGAGAGAGAGAGAGACCGACCGAGAAAGTGAGTGTGTTCCTGACATTGGAGAAAGCTTAAGTAAATACCCAGAGTTGGGCAATGGAGGGTCTGAGTGATGAATAGAAAGGAAGCTGTTGTCCCTGAGTTGTAGATCACATAAACAAAAATAAAAGTGTCCCTTCCCTTGGTAGTACTCCTTGAGATGCAAGGACTGCTTATACAATATTTATGCTTAGAGAATTATATATTTCTAATTATATAGATTATATAATTTGACTACTGGTATTAGACTTTTTAGATTTTTGACTTATTAGCATTCAATTAAAATAAATATAAAATGTTAACATGTTGAAATGTCGAGTCTTCTACTTGGTAGAATTTAAGAATCTCTTTATGGTCATTATTAGATTGAGTACCCCATTACTCCCCCCTTTTAAGCATAATATCCTGGCAAAAGAAAGAAATAATTATAATACCCAAATGAAACTAATCCTGTCACAAAAACACATTTGGTAGAGATCAAATGAGAAGCTTGAGTAATTTCCAAGAGGAATGAATCATTGAAATATTGCCTCCATTGGTAAACATCATCTCAAATAGAAAATGTAGCCAACCCTATGAAAGACAGAAATGGGGTCACATCCCTAGACTAAAAAAAAATTAAATAAACAAGAAGAAATAATTGGTTAATATATAGTTGAGCAAATAAGTAGATGGGTGAATGAATGAATATATAGATGGATAAATAAAGAAGTAAATATAGTGAGTGAATAAATGAATAAATGAAAAAATCGATAAATGAGTAGGTAAATAAATGATATAAATAGGTAAATTCAGTGTCAATAAAGTGTTTTTCAACACAAAATAGTTAAATAGAAGTGGAAGACATAACTTTTATGTAATGCTTTACGTTTTGAAAAGTATTTTCAGGAATTGTCTCATATAAGTTTCATCATGAACTAGGCAAGCACCACAGGTCTCATTATCTCCTTTCTTTAGAGGAAAGAAATGAGACTCAAAGAGATTGTGATTTCCCTGTGATCACATTAGTGACAGAGGCTATATGTCAACCCAATCTGAAGTGTCCTAGTTTTAAGTCTAGGATTCCATAACTGAGCCCCTAGATACACTCATATGGCAATCAGTGCTATAGGAATGTTTGAAGAAAAACATCACAATGGGATAGTGGCTAGAAAGGGTTGCCTAGAAAAGATCATCCTCAGGCTTAGTCCTGAAATATGGGTATGCCTTGGATGGGTGGAAAGGACTAGAGGGACACTCTGAGAAGAGGAAGCAGTATGAACAAAGAAAACTAAGGAAGAATAATAGAATATGCTCATGAGAACACCAGAATGAAAGTAGCTAGTTAATATGAAGAAATGGTGGAAGGTGAGGTTAGCTGGACCAGCCAGGGCTAGAATCAAGGTAGGAGTCACTGATAATAGGCTGACGGATTTGAACTTTCTTTTTATAGCAAGGAACCTTTGAGAAGGAGAACATTATTATCAACTGGAACCAGCTTTTACTGTGTGATGGGCTGGAGAAAAAAATGACACGATCCATGCCATCCTGGACCTTGAAATCTCTTAGGGGAATACAGTAATACACAAACTGACCATCTTCTTATTGTGAATAACAGTAGATTACAGAGAGATGGCCTAGATCAGAAGGAGATGGCTCAAGTTGGGGGAGGGAGAGCTTGGGAAAACCAGGACTAGAAGGAGAGCTAAAAGGTAAGTTATAGGGAGGGGACTAGGCTTATGGACCACCTGAGAGCTCAAAGGAAAAGATAAGGGCAGGGGCCCAGCTGAGTGGTCCACATCTGAGCGCCAAAGCACACACAGCTTACCACAATAATGAAAAACTCATATTTCTCTAGTGCTTTCATATTTACAAAGTATTTTCTTTACAACATTCTGGTGAGACAAGAAGAGCCATTTTATGAATAAGGGTAAAAGAAGAGAAGGAAATGAGTGTTTATATAGTTGCTACTATATGCCAAGCACTATGGTAAGGGCTTTCATAGAAATATTATCTCCTTTGATCCTTATAACAGCTCTAGGAGATAGATATTATTACTTTATCCCCATTTTCCAGCTGAAGAGACGGGGGTAAACAGAGGTTAAGTAACTTGCCCAGAGTCTCAGTTGGGTTTGAACTCAAGTCTTCCCGATTCTACACCCACTGTTCTAGTCACTGCACCACCAATTACCTTTCTAAATAAGAAAAATGAGACTCAGAGAGGTTAAGTGATTTATCGAGAGTCACACAGCAAGCTTTAGAGCCAGAATTCTAAGCTAGGTCTTTCCTGATCTCAAGCTGTACGTTTTAAAATAAATCTATATGTGTGTATATGTATGTATCTACACACACACACACACACACACACACACACATATCTGTCTCTCTGACTATAAGGTCAATTTATTTTATTTTCAATTCATTGAACAAAACAAGCATTTCCATAACACGGTACAGTAAAAAAAGATGATTGCACATGAAACTGTAAATCTACCATGTACAACTTGCTATTCCCTCCAAATATACAACAGAATTATGGTGTAAATTTCTTTTTTCCCTTTTTCTCTGTCCCCTTGACATATGTGTATATATGTCTACATACATATATATATTTATATACATATATATTTATATATATACTTATATATATATGTATATGTCTCTCTGACCATAAGGTTGAAATATGCTAGTGAAGACATTGAAGGACAAAGAATGTAGAGCAAGGCACTTAGGATCCTAACCTTAAGACTGAAAGGAACCTCTGAGTTCATCTGAGTCCATCTCACTTGGTTTCCCTCTTTGATAGGGAGCTAATGCTTAGAGAGATGAAGAGACTTTTCCCAAGTTCTTACAGAGAATAAAGAGTGGAGCCAGGATTTTGAATGGATTAAAGTTTTGGAATTTGATTTGCTTTTTATCTGTTTTGTTTTCCTGCATGCAACTTATTTACTCCCAGGAGAATTTATGCTGTTCGAGGCCAAGGACTGTTTTTCTTCTGGGGTGAAGAGGAGAGAGGTGTATTTTTTTTTTTGCTTTTTTTTATCCCTAGTGCACAGTTACCTTCACACTGTAGATGCTGAATAAATGCTTATAAATGATGAGAAATGCACCTCATTCTCTTCATTGGGGAGATGAAATACTATTAATATGGAAGGAACACTATATAGGAGATCCAGGTTTTAAATCCCATCTAACCATCCATTCTAACCACCTTGCCAATCACTCTGCTCCTACTTCTCCTTACCCGGAACAACACTTTCAGAGAGATCCTCCAAAAAAATTAACATTGTCTCTGGAGGAGTTAGCTCACTCAGATTTGAAACCACGATCCTGGGCTGAGCAGAATTTGTAGAATACAAATCAATTAACCCTTTAGATCTAGGCATCCCCAATTACCAGACCACATTTCACATCCTATCTCAGTCCTAACCCACCTTCCTTTCCACTTCTTATTCTAGACAAGAGTAAATGAATCAATACTACCCCTGATAGTCTGGGATCAAATACAAAATCTTCTGTTTGGAATTTAAAGCCCCTCATAACCTAGCCCTCTCCTACCTTTCCAGCCTTCTTACACCTTACTTCCCAACCCAACTCTTTGATGCAGTGACATTAGCCTCCTGGCAGTTCCATGAATAAGTTGCTCCATCTCCTGGCTCTGGGCATCTTCTCTGGCTGTCTTCCATACCCAGAATGCTCTCTCTCAGCTCTGCCTACTGACTTTTATGGCTTCCTTTAAATCCCAACTAAAATCTCATCCTTTACAAGAAGTCTCTCCCAATCCCTCTTAATTCTAGTGTCTTTCCTCTGTTAATTATTTCCTATTTATTCTGAATATAGCTTGTTTGTATATATTCGTTTGCATGTTGTCTCCCCATTAAAGCTCCTTAAGGGCAGGGACTGCCTTTTGCCTCTTTTTGTATCCCCAGCACTTAACACAGTACCTGGCACATGGGGCAATTAATATTGATTGATTGGCTAGTCTTGGAAAAGCATGTGTCACTTGACTTCTTTATGGATTAATTCATCATCCCTGTGACTCCCTGAACCAAATCTTGGCACTCAGGTCCCCTACATGTTTTCTTCTCTTAAAGTGTAAGCTCCTTGGGGGAAACGGACTGTCTCACTCATGTATTTGTGTTCACACATTTAACAGAGGCAAAAGAGATCAAGAAGTAGCAAGAACACCCAAAAGATAGAACTTAACATCACTGATAACCACAATAGTGTGGTTGCTGATCTAGAGCCAGACATCATGGAGGATGAAGTCAAATGGGCCTTGGGAAGCACTGCTAACAATAAGGCTAATGGAGGGGATGGCATTCCAGCTGAGCTATTTAAGACCTAAAAGGCGATGTTGTTAAAGTGCTGCACTCAACATGCCAGCAAATTTGGAAAACTTAACCAGTGGCCACTGAATTGGAAAAGATCGGTTTGCCTTCCAATCCTAAAGAAGGGCAAGGCCAAGGAATGTTTGAATTGCCAAACAATTGTGCTCATTTCACACACCAGCAAAGTTATGCTTAAGATTCTGCAAGCTAGGATTCTGCAGTATGTGGACTGAGAATTACCAGAAGAGCAGGCAGGTTTTTGGAGAGGCAGAAGAACTAGAGACCATTATTGCCAACATTCACTGGATTGCGTAGAAAGCAAGGAAGTTCCAGAGAAACATCTGCTTCTGTTTTATTGACGACACTAAAGCCTTTGACTATGTGGATCACAACCAAATGTAGCAAGAGCTCAAAGAGTTGAGATTACCAGATCATCTTGTGTTTGTCCTTCGGTTTCGAAAAGGACCATGGCATCAGGGAAATGATGACATGACTTGCAGTTGACTTTGATTTGAGTGAGGGAGGGCTGTGCAAGGTCACCAGCCTCACTTTGTCCTCCAGAGCCATCTGAGTCCAGTGACCTGATATTCAGCAAGAGGACTGGAGATGGCTCAGCCCTTTTAGGCTAAGGCCTTCTCATGTACTCACTTAGAGTGAGGTAACGCCCATTCAGTGATTTGGACAATGAATTTTTTAGGGAAATCAGACATGGCAAGAATGAATACGTATGTAGCCGGGGAAGAAAAACAAAGGTTAACAGGCAGTGTTCTAAATCACTTGGTGGTGAAAACTTGACTTGTAGGGTCAAGAAGCCGGGACTTTACCTCTCAACTCATCCACTTACCAGACCTATCAAGGTAACCAGCTTACTTATCCTGTGTTATCTTCTGGTCTCTTCCTTCCTGAAGAACTTATATGTGGGCATAGAAACAACAGTTAGAACTAAACATGAAGCTGATTGGTTTAAGATTGGAAAAGGAGAATGACAAGACAGTATACTGTCACCTTATTTATTTAAGTGCAGAGTACATCATGTAAAATGCCATGCCGGATGAATCAAAAGCTGGAATTAAGGTTTCTGGGAAAAATATTAACAATCTCAGTTATGCCATGATACTACTCTAATGGCAGAAAGTGAAGAGGTATTAAGAAACCTCCTGATAGGAGTGAAAGAGGAAAAACTGTCTTGAAGCTTAACATCAAAAAATTTAAGATCTTGGCAACTGGTCCCACCACTTCCTGGCAAATAGAAGAAGAAATGGAAGCAGTGTCAGAGTTTATATTTCTGGGCTCAAAAATCAGTGCAGAAGGCAACCACGACCGTGAAATTTAAAGACACTTGCTCCTTGGAAGGAAAGCTATGGCAAATCTGGACAGTGTACTAAAAAGCAGAGATGCCATCTTGCTGACAAAGATCTGGACAGCAAGGAGATCAAATCACTCAATAATTAAGGAAATTAATTCAGACTATTCACTAGAAGGCCATATACTGAAGCTAAAGCTTAAATACTTTGGCCACTTAATGAAAAGACAGGACTTGTTGGAAAAGAATCTGATATTTGGAAAGATTGAAGGCAAAAGAAAAAAAAAGACAGGAGAGGAGGAGGTAGATAGATGGTATCATGGAAACCACAAACATGAACTTGGACAGACTCTAAGAGATAGTGGAGGATAGAAGGTGTGCCCAAAGAATCCAGCTTCTGGGCTAAGAATTCACTATTTCACAAAAACTGCTGGGAAAATTGGGAAATGGCAGGGCAGAAACTGGGTATAGACCAATATCTTATACTGTATACCAAAATAAAGTCGAAATGGGCACATGATTTAGGAATAAGGCCTGATACTGTAAGCAATTTGGGAGAGCAAGGAATAGTTTACCTCTTAGATTTGTGGGAAAGGAAAGAATTTATGACACAACAAGAGATAGAGAGCATTACAAAATGCAAAATGGATGATTTTTATTATGTTAAATTGAAAAATTTTTGTATAAACAAAGCCAATGCAACAAAGATTAGGAGGGAAGCAGAAAATTGGGAGAAAACCTTTACAACTAGTGTCTCTGATAAAGGCTTCATCTCTAAAATATATAGGAACTGAGCCAAATTTATAGGAATACAAGTTGTTCCCTGATTGAGAAATGGTCAAAGGATATGAACAGGCAGTTTTCTCAGAGGAAGAAATTAAAGATATCTACAGGCAAATGAAAAAATACTCTAAATCACTACTGATCAGAGAAATGCAAATCAAAACAACTCTTAGGTACCACAGTTCTCCTGTCAGATTGGCTAACATGACAAAACAGGAAAATGATAAATGCTGGAGAGGATGTGGGAATATTGGAACATTGTTACATTGCTGGAGGAGTTGTGAATTGATCCAACCATTCTGCAGAGTAATTTGGAACTATGCCCAAAGGGCTATAAAAATGTGCATACCCTTTGACCCAGCAGTACCACATCTAGGACTATATTTCAAAGAGATCACACAAGTGGGAAATGGACCTGTATGTACAAAAATATTTATAGCAGCTCTTTTTGTGGTGGCAAAGAATTGGAAATCAAGGGGATACCCTTCAATTGGGGAATGGCTGAACAAGTTGTGATATATGAATGTAATGGAATACTATTGTGCTACAAGAAATGGAGAAGATATGGACTTCTTAATAACCTGGAAAGACTTACATGATCTGATGCTGAGTGAGAGGAGCAGAACCAGGAGAACATTGTACACAACGACAGATAAATTGATTCTGTGATGACTAATTTTGATAGGCTTGGCTCTCCTCAGCAATACAAGGCTCAGAGACAGCTCCAAAGGACTCATGATGGAAAAAGCTATGCACATCCAGAGAAAGAACTGTGGAGTGTGAATGCAGATTAAGGCATACTGTTTGCTTTCCTTTTTTTTTCTTTTGTTTTTTTCTCTTTTTGTTTTCATCTTTTTGGTTTTGTTTCTTGTTTCTCATGATTCATTCCATTGGTCATAGTTCTTCTTTAAAAAAAAAAAAAAGGGCCTGGTGTGCTATGACCCATGGGATCAGAAAGAGTCAGACATGACTAAATGATTGAAGAACAAGAAAAACAAAGCATAGCATATAGTAAGGATTTAATAAGTGCTTTTTCATTCATTTATTCATTCGGTCCTACACCGTCAAACTCAGTTAACGTGATGGCAAGTTTTGTACAAATGCTTTTTGTTAAAAAAAAAGATTGTTGTCTGGGTAGGGGGTGGTTGTTGTCGTTCAATTGTATTTGACTCTACATGACCCCCATGGGATTTTCTTGGCAAAGATACTGAAGTAGTTTTTTCTGTTTCCTTCTCCAGTGTGTCCCCATTTTACAGACGAGGAACTGAGGTGAATAGGAGTTAAGTGACTTGCCCAGGGTTACACAACTAGTAAATATCTGAGGCTGTATTTGAATTCAGGTCTGCCTGACTCCAGGCCTAGCATGATATCCACTTCACCACCTAGCTACCCAGGGGATGGTAGGAGAATATATTTGGAAATGAATGTTGTTTAAAAAAAAACCACTAGAAAATGCAAATTAAAGTTAAAATAGGAGTTGGATAGAACTGAATATGATAGATCAAAGACACAGCAAGGATTGTAGTCACCAACCAGGAAATGCATAGAAATCAAAGGGCAAACAATAGAAGAGACAGCAGAGAGTCCTAGTTACTGAAACAGTATTCTTCTCTCACCAGGAAATTTCTTGCTTGCCGGGGAGGACAGGAAATAATCCCAGGGCATGGCCAGCCACCAATAAAGCAATGACGTAACCTGGCTGATACTCTTACAGGATTACTGCAAGGCTTCATCTGACCACACACAGCAGACCCTGATAGGCGTAATGAAAATGGTGTTTTAAAAAGATTAATCTGCTGGTGGCTGGCTGGAAGAGTTTACAATGCATCCCCAAGTCTCTGACTGGCCATCAGACCCAGTCATTAGTAGAATGGTTTGAAACATTTGGGAGTTTAAAGCTGAAGCAGAGATATTTTACTGCTTAAACTGGTCCAAGGAGGGGGCGGAGATAAAGAGTGCATTTACACTGAGGTAGAAAATAAATATTTTCAACATTTGCCAACCATATGCTTAGTTCTAATCATTTTCTCAAGCTGTTTTGCCTTTTCTGGATTGCCTGCCCTCTGCTTCCCACCTCCCTGAGGATCTTCCCCTCCCAGATCAATTTTTTTTGACTAGGTAAAGAGGTCATTCTCTGCCTTATTTATTATTAAGCCTTAATCACCGAATGGGGTTGCCTCAGTCAAACTGAGACCTGTTAAAGACCTTAGCTTGAAAAAGCCACGGTCTCCCACTGCATCCAGGGCCATCTCCAGTCATCCTGATCTATATCTGGCCACTGGACCCAGATGGCTCTAGAAGAGAAAGTGAAGCTGATGACTTGGCACACAACCCTGACTCGCTTAAATCTAATCCACTTTCAAGTCAAGGTATCACCTCCTGATTTCATGGTCCTCTTTGAGAATGAAGGACAACCAAGTCAAGGTATCCCCTCCCTGATGTCAGGGTCCTCTTTGAGAATGAAGGACAACCAAGTCAAGGTATCCCCTCCCTGATGTCAGGGTCCTCTTTGAGAATGAAGGACGAGCAAGTCAAGGTATCACCTCCCTGATGTCAGGGTCCTCTTTGAGAATGAAGGCCAAGCAACAACAAATCCTACCCTTATTTCAAGACTCAACTCCAGCTCCAGTTCCTCCAGAAAGTTCCCCCTGATTTTCCCAGGCCACTCTGATTTTTCCCTCTTTTTTCCCTTAGAGTCACTCTAACACCAACAACAACAACACCCTTCTTGCCTACTATGTGCCAGCCATTGTGCTGAGTGCTTTAGAAACATCTCATTTTATCCTCATGACAACGATTAGACGTAGATGTTATTATTCCCATTTTTACAATTGAGGAAACTAAGGAAAACGGGAGAAGGGACTTGCCCAAGATGATACAGCTAGTAGGTGTCTGAGGTCAGACCTAACTCACGTTTTCTTGTCTCCAAGTCCAGCACTCTACCCGCGGTGCCATTTCACTGCCTGGTGTTCAATTGCATACTGCTTTGTTTTTTCATATGTGTTTGTGTCTTTTCTTCCCAAGTGGACTATGAAGTACCACGAGTCAAGTCAACAAGCATTTTTAAAGTGTGTATTATGTGCCAGGTACTGTGCTTAGTGCTGAGGATACAACAACAACCACGAAAACAAAACCAAAAGCAGTTCCTGCCCTCAAGAAGTTCACATTCTAATGAGGGATATATGTTATACAACTGGCACAAGACAGGTGGCACTATGGTGGATAGAGTACTGGGCTTGGAATTCAGGAAGACTCATCTTCATGAGTTCAAATCCAGCCTCAGATACTTCCTGGCTATGTGACCCTGGGTAAGTCACTTAACCCTCTTTGCCTCAGTTTCCTCATTTGTAAAATGAGATGGAGAAGGAAATGAAAAATACTCTTATAGCAGCTCTTTTTGTGGTAGCAAAGAATTGGAAATCAAGGGGATGCCCATCAATTGGGGAATGGCTAAACAAGTTGTGGTGTATGAATGCAATGGAATGCTATTGTGCTATAAGAAATGGGGAAGATACGGACTTCATAATAACCTGCCAAGAAAATCCCAAATGGGATCACAAAGAGTCACACATGACTGAAAATGACCTAATAATAACAAATGTACTGCTGATGAAGCTGTGAACAATTCGTCTTTACAGCACAGTCATTTCAGGAAAAAGATGCCCCTCCTTGTGAGCTCTGCCTTGTGATAACGGGGCAGCCAAGTGGCACAGTGGATGGAGTGCTGGTCCTGGAGTCAGGAAGACTCATCTTCCTGAGTTCAAATCTGGCCTCAGACACTTACTAGCTGTGTTTGTCTAACAAAGAGTTGGACATGACTGAAAGCCAACATAGAAGAGAGATACAGGGTAAGTTAGAGGTAATCTCAGGAAGAAGGCACTAGCACTGAAGGAGCCTGGAAAAGGCCACTTGTAGAAGGTGAGATTTGAGGTGAATCTTGAAGGAGTGAAGAGGACAGAGAGTATTCCAAGCATGGAGGACAGACAGTGGAAAGACAGAATTGGGAGATGGTGTGTTGTGTGCAAGGAACAGTTACTGGATCCTAGAATACCTGGAGGAGAGTTAAGGAATTTTAAGAAGGGGGCAAAGTTGTAAAGGGCTTTAAAAGCTAAAAGAAGGATTTTATATTGGATCTTGGAGGTAATAAGAGTCACTGGTGTTTATTGAATTGGGGGAAAGGGGTGGGAGGGAGGATTCTCTTGTTATACCTCTCTTGTATTCGCCCACAATATCCATTAAAATGCTAGACACTTAATTAATACTTGTCCATTGATTGACCACAAAATCACTAGCTCCCCCATGTTGTGTTTCACTTTCAAAATGTTAAGAGGCTATTGTGACATTTTTTCTCTTTTTTGCTTTTGTATTCCCAGTGCTTAGAGGGCAGGTGCTTAATAAATACGTTTTGAATTAAATGGACTTGTGGAGACACAATGAAGACTCCAACCTTCTTTGAGATTTGCTCTCTGATCATGTAGCTTAAAAAAACGGCCCCACCGAATTAGTTCAGCCTTATAATATTTCAATATGTATATCAACCAATCAACAGTTATTTATTATATGCCTACCATGTGCCAGGCCCTGGGCTAAGTGTTGGGAATACAAGCTCAAAGAACCAAAAAATCTCTACTCACACTGAACTGTCATGTGGCTCAAAGGGTAGAGTACTAGACCCAAAGTCAGGAAGATCTGACCTCAAAGCCCCCTCAGCCACTTACTAGCTGTGTGACCCTGGGCAAATCACTTAACCTCTCTCAACCTCATTTTCTTCATCTGCAAAATAGGATGATAATAATAGCACCTGCCTCCCAGCATTGTTGTGAAGATAAAATGAGATATTTGTAAAGTGCTTTCTAAACCTTAAATTAAAGCTTTGCATAAATGTTAGCCATTTTGATGGAGAAAAACAAGTACATATTAAAATGTGCACAAATATAAAGTTAATATATGGATATTCAATGTAACTAAATATAGGGTAGTTTGGGAGGGAAGACACTAACAGATAGAGAAAGGGAATCAGAAAAACTTTCATTTAGAGGATGGTGCCTGAGTTACATCAATCAATAAACATTTATTAAGCACTTACTGTATGCCAGGGAAAAGACAGGCCATTCCCTGGAGGAGCTTACAGTCTAATGGTTGAGCTAACATGCAAACAAATATATGCAAAGGAAGCTATATACAGGACAAATAGGAAATAAGTAACAGAGGGAAGTCACTGGAATTAAGAGGGTTTGGGGAAGGCTTTCTATAGAAGGTGAAATTTTAGTTGGTACTTAAAGGAAGCCAGGGAAGTCGGTAATCAGAGCAGAAGAGGAAGAGTGTTTCAGGCTTGAAGGACAGCCAGAGAAAATTCCCAGAGCAGACAGAGGGAGTGTCTTGTTTGTGGACCAGGCAGGTGGTCAATGTCACTGGGTAAAAGAGTATGTGTCAGGGAGTAAGGTATAAGAAGACTAGAAAAGTAGGAGGGGGCCGGGTTCTGAATGGCTTTAAATGACAGAGCATTTGACATTTGCTCCTACAGGCGATATGGAGCCACCTATAGTTTATTAAGTAGGTGGCTGGTATGATAGGATCTGGGCTTTCAGAAAATCACTTTAGTGGTGGAAGAGAGGATGAATTGGAGTTGGGAGAGACTTGAGGCAGACAGATCCTCCAGCAGCTATTACAGTTATCAAGGTGTGAGATGATGAGAGCCCGAACCAGGGCAGTGGCAGTGTTGGAAGAAAGAAGGGGGCATGAATTTGAAAGATGTCACAAAGGTGAAATCAGCAGGCCTTGGCAACAGCTGGGATATGGGAGGAGATAGAGTTTGAGGAATCCAGGATGACTCCTAAATTGTGAACCTAAGAGATTTGGGGGGTTGGTGTTGCCTCTACAATAATAGGAATTAAGAGATGTCATGAAGCAGTGGTAAGAAGGAAGTGCCTTCCAGGCATGGGGGTGGCTTAGAGATGGAAGATGGAAGTGGTATGAAGAAAAGAGAAGGCCAATGTAGCTACATTACTGAGGGCCAAAATGTCCTTTTTGGCTAGAAAGATAGGTTGGGTTGAACTTCTAAGAAACCAACTTAAATGTACCAAAGGAGAGTGCTTTAAAGTACTCCAGAGCCTTCACAGCCACTTTGAATTCTAGAGATCAAGTCCAGAATAACAATGCACAGAACTGAGCCATAGCATGCCCTAATTCTGTCTAAACTATCATAGCTTTATGTATGACATGGCAAAGCATCTGAGGGGCATCAATAGCAAGCCCTTACCTTGTTTTTCTATTGGATATGAAAAGTCTCTAACATGGTCTCTCTTCCTATTTTAACAGCATGTTCTAGGTGAACTAGGACGTGTCTGCTGAATGTTTTGAGCACCTAGGAAGAAAGCATTGCCTAAGCATTAATAATTAACAGACAAGAGACTTTTATTTGCTCAAAGCAATGACATTTTTGTTATGTTCATAACTTATCGCCATCAAATTCTGCCTAATGTGTTTATTAAGTGAAGACATCTCATGAATACATTTTGAATGATCATTTTGAAGTGATGAAAGAACTCAGCCCCTTCACACTAACACTGCTGTTTCTGTGGCATGTATTGTTAACTGCGCTGAGAGATGAAGACTGATAGCTTTTTACCTTAACCCCCAGTGATATGCACCTAGTGTACCGACTGGACTTTGATGGAGACTCAATATGAGAGGCCTCTCAATAAATCATGTTAGCAAGTAGAATTTAGACATGTATTTCCATTCAAGTTTTTTTTTGCTCTTTCATGCCCTTTCTTTTATTCCTACTTTAGACCCTTATTCATCACGGCTTGCCTAAATTATTATGTAGCACTGGCTGGGGGTTAGAGGGGTTTGGCTTAGCAGGAAACCTATTAATCTCTCTTCAATGGCCCTCACCCTTGTGTAGACAGAGTCACTCGGTTTGGGGATGACTTTCTAGTTATTGACCTCAGGTCTCCTCCCTCCCCACCAAGGAAGGGGTTTCTTTAAACTTGCATATGAGGAACAAATAAAATTTCAGAGGTATCCAGGAGGTACCTTTGCCTCTGAAAGAAGCAACTCCTACTCCTTATTTATCAAGTCTCTTCCTCCTCCTCCTCCTTCTTTCTTCTTTTTGTTCTTTCTTTTCTTTCTTCTTCATTTTCAACATCATCAACTGATATTATCATATATGGTCATTATAATTATAATGTGATGTTTAAAAATTCAAGTGACACAGTCTCTGGGCAAATTAATCAATTTTTATGAGACCGGCATGTTTATCAATAAAATAGGTCAGCGGCACTCTCAAATGCCAAAGACCCTTCCTGGTGGTGGGCAAAAAATTTATTTGCCTTTGGAAGAGCAGATGTTCCTCAGGGTGGCAATCAACTCTGATTGATTAACAGTGAATGAGAAAATGGATATTATAATGATATGTGGGATCATTCTAATTTGGACCACCCAATCTTGGTCAAAGAGACTTACCAAGTTCCATACCAATTGCAATAATCTTATAATTGGTCTCCATTCTTCTCATCTCTTCCCTCTGCATTCCATCCTTCATACAACTAATAAAGTATCCTCTTAATGTACAAGTTTTAATATGCTCCTTCTCAGGTTAAAAACCTTCAGTGGACAATTATGTGAACATCACGCTAAAAGGCAGCTGAGATCAAATTAGTTGTGAAGAATAGATAGTGAAAATCTTCCTTCCTCTCAGTAGAGTGTTAAGGGCAATGTGTGGGTTCTTGCATATGTTGACAGACTTGGTCATTTTGTAAGTCAGCACTGATGAGCTGTTTTTCTTTGCTAACGGGGAGGTTGTTAAAGAGGAGGAAATAGGCATTGAAATGAATGTGAGGGAAATACATAGTAATCATAATTGTGAAAAAAAATACAGCATGTTTCTCTGATAAAGACCTCATTTCCCAGCCATATAGAAGACAGAGTCAAATTTATAGAAATGAGAGCCATTCCTCAAAGGATAAATGGTCAAAGGATATAAACAGGCAGTTTTTAGACAAAGTATTCAAAGCTCTCTATAGCCATATGAAAAGAAATACTCTGAATCACTATTGATTAGAGAAATGCAAATTAAAAACTCTGAACTACCACCCCACACCTATCAGATTGGCTAATATGACAGAATAGGAAAATTACAAATGTTGGAGGGGATGTGGGAAACTTGAGACACTAATGCATTATTGGTGAAGTCATGAACTGATTTGACCATTCTGTAGAGCAATTTGGAACCATGCCCAAAGGGCTATAAAATCATGCATACCCTTTGACCAAGCAATACTTCTACTAGGTCTGTATCCCAAAGAGATAAAAAACAAAAAGGAAAAGTTCCTGTATGTATAAAAATATTTATAGCAGCTCTTTTTGTAGTGGTAAAGAATTGGAAATTTGAGGGCATGTCTATCAATTGGAGAATGGCTGAACAAATTGTAGTGTGTAATTATGATGGAATACTATTGTGGTTTTTTTTTTGGTTTTGTTTCTTCTTTTCCATGATTCATTCCATTGGTCATAATTCCTCTTTACAACTTGACTATTGTATAAATAAGTTCAATGCGAAGTTATATGTAGAAGATATACCAGATTTCATGCCGTCTTTGGGAGGGAGGGGGGGAGTGGGGGGGAAGAAAATCTGGAACTCAAAATCATGTGGAACTGAGTGTTTTAAACTAAAAATAAAAAATCTTAATTTAAAAGAAACAACACAATTAAGCCAAGGTCATTGAGTAGCATTCCTTTTGTTGTTGTAAATACTAAGCTATTTTGAGACATTTTATGAAATGAAGAATATCTTCATGGCAAAAAAAAAAGAAATGACAGGCAGGATACTCAGAAAAATCTGGAAAGACATGCATGAACTGATGCAAAGTGAAATGAAGAGAACCAGGAGAACATTGTATACAGTAACAGCAACATTGTGTGATAATCAACTGTGAATGATTTAGCTATTCTCAGCAATAATGATCCAAGATAATTCTGAAGGACTTACAATGAAAACTGTTATCCATCTCTAGAGAAATATCTGATGCAGTCTGAATGCAGATTGAAGGATACCTTTTCTTTATTTTTTCTTGGGTTTTTTGAGTCTCTTTTCTTTCACAACATGAGTAACATGGAAATGTGTTTTGCACGGCTATGCATGTAAACCTATATCAAATTGCTTGTCTTCTCAATGGGGGGTGGGGGGAGCAGACAGGGAAAAAGAGAGAGGGATAAAATTTGGAACCCAAAAATTTTAAAAAACGAATGTTGAAAATTGTTTTTACATGTAATTGGGAGGAAAATTAAATATTAAATTAATATTTAAAACAAACTTTCAGTGTTTTTCCATGACAGGATAAATTTTTGTTCAGTCATGTCTGACTTTTCATGAACTTATATGTGTTTTGTTGGCAAAGATCCTGGAGTGGTTTGCCATTTCCTTTTCCAACTCATTTTACAGATAAAGAAACTGAAGCAAAGAGAGTTAAATGACTTGCCTGGGGACACACAGCTAGTAAGTTCTTGAGGCTGGATTTGAACTCAAGTCCTCTTGACTCCATGGTTGACACTCTATCTGCTATGCCATCTAGCTGCCCCTTACAGGATAAATACAAGTTCCTTTGCCTGACTTTCAAGGGCATTTTTACAGCCATGTTTTACATTACTCACCTTTGTGCATTCTACATCTGTGCGAAACTGAACTGCTAGTTAGTTGTGCTCTGTACTTGATATGACATCTCTCCCCTCTATGCTTTTGCACAGACTGTCTCCCTTGCCTTAAATGTTCTCTTTTCGGGGGGCGGAGCCAAGATGGCGACTGGAAAGCAGTAACTGGCGTGAGCTCCCCACCAAGTCCCTCCAAAAACCTATGAAAAAATGGCTCTGAACCAATTCTAGAACTACAGAACCCACAAAGG
>CM053623.1:197441204-197492437 GCA_028646595.1 Phalanger gymnotis
GAAAATCTGTAATTCAAACGCATGTGAAAATCAATGCTGAAAACTAAACATATTAAAAATAAATTTAAAAAAAAAAAAAGAAAAAAAATGTTCTCTTTTCCTGGATGCCATCACCAATCGTTTTGACCTATGTCTTAGCACTGGATTCTGGTGACTGGAGGAGAGAGTGAGGCTGATGACTTTGCACAGCTCTTCCTCACTTAAATCCAATTCACTTGCCAGTCAAGGCATCACTCTCTTGACATTATTGGTCCTCTTCAAGAACAAAGGACAAATAACAATAATCTATCTTCCCACTGCCCACTTTCAAATACCTTATCTTCTTTCAACACTTGGCTCAGGAACTCCCTCCAAAGATTAACATTCTTTGATACTCCCGTCTCTTAGTCTGTTCTCTGTCCTCAAATATTCTGATTACTACTATTACTATTTCTGCTGCTGCTACTACTACCACTACTACCATTAACACTTTTCATGTCTAACCTGACTTTAGAGGCACAGTAATGCCAAATTACTTATTGGAAGATGATAGATTTAGTGCTTGAAGGGAACTTAGAAACCATCTGGTCCAACCACTTCATTTTATATATGAGGAAACTGAGTCCCAAAGAAATTAAGTGATTGGCCCAAGGTAAAAAATATAGTAAATATCGGGGGTGAGATCTGCCTCCCAATCCTCTCATTTTACATATGAAGAAACTGAGTCCCAAAGAGGTTAAATGATTTGTCTAAGGTCAAAAATGTAGTAAATATCATGGGTGAGATCTGCCTCCCAGACCTCTCATTTCAAATCCAGCACCACACAATGCCTCCATTGCCTATTTTGTATTATCTTCATTTCAAGTCTTATCTATTCTCAGTTGAATGTGAGCTTTGAAAACTATGCTAGTTTTCATCATTGCCCTTTTAGCACCTCGTTCAGTATTAATCAATGTTTGTGGAGCATCCATTACTAAATAAATATTTGTTGAATTGAATTGAATTTGTTGAACTGTTGGGCAAACCAAGACACTCCCTAGACAAGCTCTAAAGAGTTCTGGATGCCCTCCTAAAGTCCTCAACTTGAAGTCCTGCTTAGGGATTTATTTAGCCTCTCCATGGGCCTCCACAGCCCACATTCTTGCCAATGCTCAAGCTGTCAAAATTAATTTCTTTTTCCTATTTGCTAACAGTGTTTCTCTTTTTTAAAAAATGAAAGAACTCAGGCTATGAGCTATGGGTTGCAATTTCAATCATAAGGGTCAGTGGAGCCAGATTGCCATCTTGGTTCTGTTCCTGTTTTCATCTGAACATCTTGGGTTCCACTTTTCAACCAGTCAAGCCACATACAGCTTGTAAACTTCAAAACCAAACCTGGCAAGTGCCGCCCACAAAATCTGAAGTCTGTCCAAGTTTGCATGACTGAACTGGCCTTTTAAGATCTGAGAAATTGGTTGAGTGAGAGGAGAGGTAGCTGGTAAGTCTCTGAGGCCACTCTGTAAGGGTCAATACAAAATTATCTTCTGTACTATACTGATTTCTTCAGACACGTTTCCATCAACGTTTTCTGTGTTACAAATACAAAATTAATGTGTAGTACTGTTGTAGAGCCATTATAAAATTGAAAATAATAATCCTTAGATTATGTGCAGAAGGTTTTGATGTTCATTTTGTCAAGGATAAATTTGGTGAAATAATAGATAAAATACTTTTGTTGCTCAATTGTTTCAGTCATGTCTGACTCTTTGTGACCTCATCTGGGGTTTTCTTGGCAAAGATACTGGAGGGTTTTGTCATTCCCTTCTCCAGCTCATTTTGCAGATGAGGAAAATGAGGTAAACCGGGTTAAGTGACTCACTCAGGTCACACAGCCTGTAAGTATCTGAGTACTGAAGTATTGAATTCATGGAGATGGGTCTTCCTGCTTTGGCGCTTTATCCACTCTGCTGCCTAGCTCTCCCAGATGAAATGTAGAAACGATAATTGAGTAGTTTATGGGCCATGCTATGGCCCAATTTGTTAATGTCTGGATCATTTTGCTTCTGCCCACTGCCGGTGATTGAGAGTGGGTGTGGGCCATTGCTCTCAGGATAATTCAAGGAGCAATAACTCGAAGGGGAGTTTGTGACACATTCCAATGAGTTATGCTGCATAGTGTCCTGCCAGTCTATTCCCTTGCTTTCCCCTTTGTGGCCTAAGCAATGGCAAATGCAGTTCAGAACTCAGCTTGACACAGCCAGAAATTAAACCCAAGATCAGTTCCAGCAATAACAGTGCCTGCCTCCAAGAACTCTGAACCCCTGAGTGTTCTGTGTTCATGTCATTGCAGGTTAGCCACGGAAACTGAGCTACAGATAGATAATAACTCGCTTTGCAAACTGAAAAAATGATAGCCCAAATGACATTCCTGCCTTCTCCAATCTCTCTTCCTATCATAGGTGTAAGATGTATGTGTGTATTTCAGTGTGTTGTTGAGTTCTTCTGGTTGAACTGTCTCTAGATTGAATGGATGGCTGAAAAAAAACCCCAACAGCCCTTAAATGTCATTTTTAAGACTTGTGAAATTGAAAGGAAACAAAGCCAATGCAACAAAGATTAGGAGGGAAGCAGAAAATTGGGAGAAAATCTTTACAACCAGTGTCTCTGATAAAGGCCTCGTCTCTAAAATATATAGGGAACTGAGCTAAATTTATAGGAATGCAAGTCATTCCCCAATTAGGTCAAAGGATATGAACAGGCAGTTTTCAGAGGAAGAAATTAAAGATACCTACAGGCATATGAAAAAATGCTCTAAATCACTACCGATTAGAGAAATGCAAATCAAAGCAACTCTTAGGTACCACCTCTCTCCTGTCAGATTGGCTAACATGATAAATGCCGGAGAGGATGTGGGAAAATTGGAACACTGTTACATTGTTGGTAGAGCTGTAAACAGATCCAGCCATTCTTGAGAGCAGTTTGGAACTATACCCAAAGAGCTATAAAAATGTGCATATCTTTGACACAGCAATACCACTTTGAGGGCTGTATCCACATAAATGGGAAAGGGATCCACATATACAAAAATATTTATAGCGGCTCTTTTTGTGTTAGCAAAGAATTGGAAATCAAGGGGATGCCCATCAATTGGGGAATAGCTAAACAAGTCGTGGTATATGAATGTAATGGAATACTATTGTGCCATAAGAAATGGGGAAGATACGGACTTCATAATAACCTGGAAAGACCTACGTGATGTGATGCTGAGTGCAAGGAGCAGAACCCAGCATTGCACACAACCACAGACATACTGCTTCTGTGATGACTAACTTTGATAGACTTGGCTTTTCTCAGCAATACAAGGCTCAAAGACAACTCCAAAGGACTCATGATGGAAAAAGGTATCTACATCCAGAGAAAGAACTATGGAGTCTGAATGAAGATTGAGGCAAATTATTTGCTTTCTTTTATTTTTTCCCTGTTCTTTTTTTGGTTTTGTTTCTTCTTTCTCATGACTCATTCCATTGGTCATAATTCTTCTTTACAACTTGACTATTGTGTTGAATGCAAAGGTATGTATAGAACACATCAGATTCCATGCCGTCTTGGGGGGGAGGGGAAGAAAGTTTGGAACCCAAAAACATGTGGAACTGAATGTTGTAAACTAAAAATAAAAAGTCTTAATAAAAATAAAAATAAATAAAATTTAAAAAAGACTTCTGCTACATTTCTGGTGGCCTTTCTCAGATAGCCAAGTTCTCTTTGGTTGAAAAATATTCTTATTCTATTTGCTGTGTGAATGAATCTAATCTAACATTGAGCTCTAATTAAACAAGGACTATGCCCCAGGCATTGTGCTAGGTAACCAGGATGCAAATACAAGTCTGACAGTCCTTGCACTCAAGGAGCTTACTTTCTAACAGGAGGATCAACACAAACAGGAGAATGATGGTCAATGAAGGGAGTTTTAGAACCACAGATTATCAAGCCCTTTCCAGCAGCATCAGTAATATATATTTTCATATTATGCCTAAAGAAAGGAGAGGCAGAAAGAGGTGGGCTGTATATACGTGCACTCCAGGGAAAATGGCAAGATGCCCGTTGGGCTGGATGGCATCTTATTCAGTTCACTGTGTCCTTTGCAAGGCATATGTATGCCCATTTGAAAAATATTTCCCTTATAAATATTTTACTAACTCACAGATTTAGAACTGAAAGGAGCCTTAGACATCATTTATTCCAACCTTTTCATCTCAGAGCTGTGGAAACTGAAGCCCATGGCAATAAAGAGATTTGCGCAAGGTCACCCAGTAGTAAGTAGCACAGCTGGGACCTGAGCCCAGATTCTCTGGCTCCAAATCAGGGCTCTTTCTTCTAAATCACTATATGCTGCTGCTTTGTTGCTCTTACTCACATGCTGCTCATACTAACATGTTTCTCCTGTTTGATGGTTTCTGATTTGTATGCTTCATGATAATGAATGCAAAGACAGAGAGAAGGAGGCAGCAACTACTAGCAGGGTATTCAGAGTAAGAGAGAATGAGACAGAGAAAAATAGACTATCTTGAAAAAAAAACCTGTTAGGTTTTTGCCTCAGCTGAGGGCTACAGAGCTAAATGAAAGAAAATTATTGGGATTTTAATTTTTTTAACTCCTCAAAGTGGGATTTTCTGAACACAAAACCAAAACTCAATCTAGGGTTTTCCCTAGACAAAAAGAGTAAGCCTTGAATAAGCAGAGTTAAGTGGTAGAAGGAGGCTTGGTGAGTAAGGAGTTGAAGGTACTTAGGCAGTTGGTCTCCACTGAATTTTCTTTCCCGTTTTTCCCCTAAGATTTTTGTTGTTGATATTGAGTCGTTTCAGTCTTGTCTGACTCTTCGCGACTCCATTTGGGATTTTCTTGGTAAAGATACTGGAGTGGTTTGCCATTTCCTTCTCCAGCTCATTTTACAGATGAGAAACTGAGGCAAACAGAGTTAAGTGACTTTCCCAGGGTCACACAGCTAGTAAGTGTCTGAGACCAGATTTGAACTCATGGACATCAGTCTTCCTGGTTCCAAGGCCAGTGTACCACCTAGCTGCCCCTTTCCCTAGGGAAATGCAAGTTCAAAGGTCCAATCTGCTCCTAAGTGAGGGACTTCGTGAAAATGTTGACTAAGGGAGAAAATATCCTCATTGGGACAGCTGACAGAAGATGGGTGGGAAGCCATGGCTCCACTCACACAGAGGAGAGAACCATCTAAAATGGAATAGCTAGTTTCCTGCTAACTATTAGAGCTCTGCTGTTGTACATGGAGATCAAATCCTTGGTTTGTTGTTTGACTTTTAACTTTTCTTCTAGTTGGGGAGTTAAATATTATTAACAACAGCAACAATAAGATTCTCTTTCATTTAGCTCTGGAGCCCCCAGCCAGAAGGATCCTGGCAATCCTGTTTTTCTGTTTGGTTCTCTCTATTGTCTCAAACATGATCTTCTCTCCGCCTTCCCATTCATAGTAATAAAGCATACAATACAGATATTGTTGTGAACAATTACTTTATCCTAAACTGGCATTTAATATTAAACAGAAACTTAAATAAACTTCAAAGAATAGTTAAATTTTGGATTGGAAGAAAATGGAGGAAGACAGATATCACTATTTGCATCAGTTCTCTCATAGGGATACTTGTTCAGCAGTAAGATTTGCCATTAGGGTTTAGCTGGTAAATGTTGAACAACCAGCTGTCTGAGAAAAAATTATATACATGATACACTTTAATTTTTAATCTGTTTTATTAACATTGTCTCCATCACTTTTTTAAGTCTAGACAATACACAAAACAATAAATCAAGCTCTGATTTGTAGTGTTTGCTGTTTGCTATGATATAAATACCCACACTGAAAATTTAACAATTAGCTCCAGCCAGAGGCAGCCCCTGTCTGCCACTAACCTCAGCCTCAGACTGTTCCATCAAACTGTGTAAAGGAAGGGGTCAAAGACCAACCACAGCAGCTACTTCCCTACATCTCTCTCCAGTCATGCACTGAGCAGCTCTCCTCACCCACATTCCCAAAGACTTTATTTCTGCCAACAAAAACTGACCTCTAATGCCTTGTTACATTCAGCCCAGTAAGTATGAGTGCACTGGAAAGAGTGTTGAATTTGGAATCAAAGGACTAGAGGTCACCTTTGTGACCTTGAGGAAGTCCCATAACCACTCTTGGCCTCAGATCCTTCATCTGTAAGGAGTCTGGGCTGGAAGACCTCTAAGGCCTCTTCCAACTATGCATCTCCAATCCGATCCAGTAAACATGTATTTAGCACCTACTGTGTGCTGCTGATAACAATGAATAAAAAGAAAGACAGTCTCTGTTTTCAAGATGCTTACAATCCAATGGTGAGGAGATAATACACAAAAAGGGGCAGAATGAAGGAGAGAGGGAGAGGACACGAGAGAGTATCTTGTTCCAAGGAGTCGAAGCCAGACAGAGCAGCAGATGTGAAGTGGAGTGTGGATCCGTGATAATAAGTCAAAATAGCCAAACTGGTTTTTACCGAGATTATTAACCTCTCGAACGCTGTCCAGCTTCCAGATATACTTTGGGTCGTCATCCACTCAAAATCACAATTCATGAGACCCTGTTGGTGTTTCTTTTATCAGACCAACTAAATGACATGCTAACTCAAAGCAAAAGGCAATTAATTAAATAATGTGGCAAAAATAAAGAACAAAGAAAATTCTTCCCTTATATATCAATTTTCCATGTATTATCATCACACCTAGAGGAAAGGAAGCACATTTACAAATAGTCAGGGAACACACATGATCAGGGAACTCGCATGAAGAGGGTACATGCCAGGGGAAGTGGGAAAAGGCACACACAAGATAACATGTATGACCAAAGCAGCAGATGTGAGAGAGGACATATACTTAGGGGACATGTGTGACCTGGAAATATGTAGCCAGGGTAATACATGCTCCCCTTTCCCAACCCCTCCCATTAACTCTTTTATCTCTGATGCTATTACTAACCTAGCCACAGAGATGCTGATGTCATCTGCTGGTCTAGTGATGTCAGCAGGCTGTGATCTACTTTCTCTTCTGATGTACGTTGATGGGGGAGGGGAGAATCTTTTCTTGGCTTATTTGTCATCCATGTGCTGCCATCTCTTGGTCTCTTGGCTGAGCTGGTCTTGGCTGGATTTTTGCTGTTACTTAAGTGCTCATTTTTTATTGAATTGTAGTTAATACACAGTTTCTTTTTTTCCCTTCAAAGGGAAGGCTTAGGTCTTGTAGCAACTAGCTAGTGGAGTCATTTCGGCTCTTCTGTGGTTTGGACTCATGACTATAGCCAGGCAGCCAATCAAAGAAGCCATCTTTTTAATTATTTTAATTCTCCTTCAACTACCATGCTTTCATTTCAGTCCCCACCTCCCCCATTAGTTAGATGGGAAAATTCCTTTCAATCACATCTTGCTCCTGGTTGCTGCTTGGGTTCGAGAAAGTCACCTCAGGTCTTTCTCTTAGCATAACTGGGAGGGACTACGTGGAATGAGTGACTTTTTTGTTCTGTATTCCTCCAGATAAAAAAAAAAAGTCTGGATTTTTCTTCTCTTATTGAAACAGCAGTCAGAGGATCAGTGCTATCTGAAAATACAAATTAACCCTCTTTTTTTGGCCTAATAACGAAATGATAAAATCATCTTCCCAAGGACAGTTGTGTGAGTACAGGTTTTTAGAGTGCAGTGCTTGAAATTCATTTTTCTATTCTGAAAGGGACAGAGAAAGCTAATTGGAACTCCTTGCGGGGAAAGGATCTAGTGACATCTTTCTGGATTTTCATGTATTTGACTCATGCTTTGTCCGGATTTTCAAGACGTTTGCCTTCCATCTCCCCAGCTTTTTGGCTTACCCTTGCTTCTCGATTGAATGCTTTCTAAAGAAAATGAGCACCAATATCCTGACCACATGCTGGAGTAATATTGTGGGTTGTATTTCTAACCGAAATTCCTACTGCCCACAACTAAATTTCTTTTAGCCTTAGTCTAATTTTTCTTAGATCTAAACAAGTTTCCTGAGTCAATAAACAATGACTCTCTTTATATGGTTTTCAAGGCTTGGATACTTTGCCTGCTTGCTTGTTTGGGAACAGCTTTTCACTTGTACGGAATGAAGAAAGAGTTTATGGGTGCATGCAACAGTGAGGCCTGCTTGTGTTGGGGGCCAACCACATTTCCATCAATATCTTCCTGGATGTCACGATGCTGCATTGTGGAGATAGGCAAACTAACAGAAGGCAACAGCTGGTCTGGAAACTTCTCAGAAGTAAAAGAGAAACAATTGATATGAAAGGTTCTACCACTTTCAAAAGGAAACAGTGCAAACATCGTGATCTTATTTTAAGTCTTGCAAAGCAGCGGGCAACATGCCTGCATGGCATAGGAACCTATGGCAGCAGAAGAATTAAGAGAGTCACATCGATCAAGCACAAGCCTGAAGACAAAGCATAAAAAAAATAAGTTGGGTAGTAAAAAAAAGAATTTTCAAAATGGAAAGTGTTAATACACTAAATTCTATACTTCTCCAGTCTCCTATTGAACCTGGCTGGCTTATCACCCTTATCATTACCCTTACTGAGCAGCATATCTTTTTTTATTTTTAATTTATATACATTTTAACATTCATTTAATTTTTTTTGAATTCCAAATTCTCTCCCTCCCTCACCTATTGTGAAGGCTTGCAATATGATATCAATTATACATGTGAAGTCTTGGAAAACCAATTTCCATATTAAGCATGTTGCAAAAACCAAGCAAGAAACAAAGAAAGTTTAAAAAAAAAGATGTTTCAATCTGCATTCAGAGTTCGTCGGTTAATCTCCCTGGAGGTAGATAGCATTTATCATCATGTGCCCTTTGGAATTGTCTTGGATCATTGTCTTGATCAGAGTAGCAAAGTCTCTCATAGTTGACCCTTGTTATGATACTGCTGTTACTGTATATAATATTCTCCCGGTACTTACAGTATTACCTTCAGTGTGTGTATGTTGCCAGAACTATAGTGACCACTAAAAAAAAAAGTGAGCAGGCCCATCAAGGCCCTTCTTGAAATTACAATTTGAAGATAACTTTGACATGGCTCTGAGTTACAGGAAATTTAAAGGGGAAAGTTAGTAGAAGGGAACAGAGATATATATATATGGCAGTCAGGAGCAGCCTGTGATGTTTTACAAAGAATTGTGCAGAAAGCTATACCCCACCCACCTACCCAAATCACCAAACTATGCATACACCAAACTGATCCAGTGATACCACTTACTAAGGGATATATCCCAAAGAAGTCAAAGAAAGAGGGAAAGGACCCATGTGTGTAACAATAGCTCCAATAATGGCCCAGGCAACTGAAAGGCTTCCTCTTCTACTAAGGAAGCCCAGCTCTGGGCTCAGGCATAAATGGATTCAATGTTGAGGGAGTCTCAAATCGAAAGAAAGAAAGAAAGAGAGAGAGAGAGAGAGAGAGAGAGAGAGAGAGAGAGAGAGAGAGAGAGGCTCTTTTCTCATACTATCTGACTCTTTATACACCAACCCCACAGCTTAAAGGCTCATGTTTAGTGTCCCCCCATATAAGGAGTGGAAAGGTACTCAATGGAATGTTGGAAATTGTTTCTACATGTAATTGGAAAAAATAAAATATTATTAAAAAGAAAAAGAAAGATATTCAATATACAATGTGGAAGACATATAGGAGAGCTATTTCTCTTCTCCCCTCAAAAGAAATAGTAAAAATACAAAAGACACACTTTGACACATATTTAAAATATGATACAACTCTCAAGGAAGGTTGAAAACCAACTCAACTCTGTGCATTCTGGGAAATTTATCTACCCTGAACTGATGGGGGGAGAGGAGGTAGTAGTGCTGATTGTCCATATTACATGTTTACCATAATATTGATAACAGCACTTAATGCTGTAGCAAAGAACTGGAAATAGAATGACTAGAAAAATTATGGTATAAAATTATGGTATATTAATATAATGTAATATTATACTTGAGACAGTTAGGAGGCACAGTGGCTAGTGCTGAGCCTAGAGTCAGGAAGACCTTAGTTCAAATTTGGCCTTAGTCACTTCCTAGCTGTGTGACCCTGGGCAAGTCACTTAACCCTGTTTACTTCCATTTTCCTTATCTATAAAATGAGCTGGAGAAGGAATGATAAAGCACTCCAGTACCTTTGCCTAGAAAACCCCAAATGGGGTCACAAAAGAGTCAGACAAGGCTGGAATGACTGAACAACAACAAATAATTACACTTTAATAAATGACAAATATGGCAGCTTTGAAGGTACCTAGAGGGAATTATAAGAACTTATACAGAGTAAAATGAATAGAACGAGGAGAAGAAATCGCACAATGTCCACAATAACGTAAAGGGAAATAACTCTGGAAGACTTAGGAAATTACCAATCATGACTTCAGAAGACCGATGATGACTCACTCTTCCCACCTCTTGTCAGAGAGCTAATGGACTAGAGGTATAAAAGGATGTGTGCCTTTTCAGACCTAGTCAATGTATTGATTTTCCTTGACTATATTCCTTTGCATTAGGTGTGAATATTTTATGCAAGGTGATGCAGTGGACTGAGTACTGGACTTCATCTCAGGAAGATCAGAGTTCAAATCGTGCCTGAGATGCTTACCAGCTGTGTGACTTTGGGCAAGTCACTTAACCTCTCTCTGCCTCAGTTTCCCTCATTTGTAAAATGGGAGTAATAATAGCCCTTGCCTCAACAGGGTTATTGTAAAGATCACATGAGATAATATTATGACAAATGTTTCACAAACTTTAAAGCGCTGTATAAATGGAAGCTGTTATTATTATATGTTATAAGGAAGAGCCTCTATTTGAGGTGAGCGGAGTTAGTGGATAGTGGCAGTGACATAAAAGAGAAAGGAAAATAAGAAAGAAAGAAAGGAAAAAAAGAAAGGAAGGGGAAGAGAGGGGTAGGGAGGAGAACAGAAGCTCCAATTAAACATTAAGGCAAATGCACAGAAGAGAGCAAAGCCAAGTTCAGAAGGGGATGTAGATGGCCAGGCAATTGTATTGTTTAGTCGTTTCAGTGACTTCCGACTCCTCATGACCCCATTTGGAGTTTTCTTGGCAAAGATACCGGAGCAGTTTGCCATTTCCTTCTCTAGAAGGAATTATATTTATGTTGTTTAAAATCGAATATGCACTTTAAAACACCATGTAAAGGAAGCTTACATTTTCAGCTACATTTTTTTCTGTTCTTTATATATTGAATTTTTCAAGTTCGTTAATGTTCAGTAAATTTATAACAAAAAAAGAAGAAAAAATTAAGAAAAAAGAATGGGGCAGGAGAAGTGGTATAGAGAGTATGTCATTAAAGAGATGTATGACCAGAGAAGCAGCTAAGTAGATTACATAGTGAGAGTGGAAAAGAAGAGATGGAAAGCTTGTGTATTCCCTTCGTATTTAAGCAATGTCAAGGCAACTAAAGGAGCTCTTCCTCTCCATTAGATTGGGCAGACCCACTATGGAAGATTTATGGGTGAACGTGAAAGTCTCATAGGATGGGCAGGTGTAAATGGATTGCAATTCCTTGTAAGGAATACACCCATCAATGAGATCACATATCCATCCAAGAATTCCTAATTATCTGTCTAGTGGATTGCAAAGATGGGCTTATGCCTAAGTTAAACAGAATCACATAGAACTGCTTGTTTGAGGGGGACTGCAAAATGGTGTGATTTTGTGTATATGTGGCATTATTCATGAAGGGCTTTAATGGGAGGAAGCAGGAGTTAAGTAGTTTTTGAAGGAGGGGAATGCCTGGTGGATTTGCATAAAGGGAATATTCCAGATGTAGAAACACCTATTAGATTGGCTAAAATAATAGAAGGGGGGGCAGCTAGGTGGCGCAGTGAGTAGAGCACGGGCCCTGAAGTCAGGAGGACCTGAGTTCAAATCCAGCCTCAGACACTTGACACACTTACTAGCTGTGTGACCTTGGACAAGTCACTTAACCCCAATTGCCCTGCCTTCTCCAAAAACCAAAAAAAAAAAATGCTAACCAACAAATTTTAAATATGTAAAAAGGAAATGCTATATTATAATGTATAGTCATAAGTGAAAGAGTGGAATCAGGCAGAGAGAGATTGCAAGTTGGTAGTCATGAACCAGAAGAAGCAGTAAGGAATACAGAAAGAAATGAGAAAAAAATTAGAGATGAAGAGGATTAAATAGTTGTGGGTTGGTTGGTAAAGGACCTTGAAGCTGGAAATCAGCAGCAGGTCAATTTGTTCATGAGGGATGGTGGGTAACAAGGTCAGCTACAGAAGCAAGAAGAATCGTAGATGCCAGAATTTTGATGCTTCTCATTTTATAGATGAGGAAAGCAGGGTCCGGAGAGGTTCAAAGACTTGTTTGAGGATTCGCAGGGAAGAAACGGTAGAACCGAGACTAGGACCTGTGATTTGGAAGTAGGAAGACCTGCTTGATTGTAAGGAAATGGTGCTAAATTTAAGGAAGTGCTAGGAGACGGGAAGCACTTTTTATTAAGTGCCTACTCTGTGCCATACAGTACATTTTGTGGATATTATCTCATTTGGTCTTCACTGCAACCATGAGAGGTAGATGCTATTATTATTTCTGTTCGACAACTGAGGAAACTGAGGCAAACAGGTTAAGTGACTTGCCTGGAGTTGCATATCTAGTAGAGTCTGAGGTCAAATTTGAACTCAGGTCTTCTTGTGGCCTAGTGTTTCGTCTGCTGCACCACCAGGAAAAGTTTGGTATAATATAACCCTGTCTTAAGAGCATAGAAGAGACTAGAACTGAAAGGGATCTTAGGGGTCATGTAGTCTAACTCTCTCATTTTACCAAAAAAGAAGACTGAGGCTCAGAAAGATTTAATGATTTACCAAGCATCATGCAGGCAGTAAGTGGCAAAGGTCATTTAGACCCTCACTGAAATTTTGTGGGATTGGAAAGTGAAAATGCTTAATCACACACACACACACACACACACACACACACACACACACACACACACACACACACACACACACACACACACCCCTTGAGGAACCTGTTGCTTCTCCATCACCACCCAGATGATATGAGAGCTTCAGTACTTCCTCTTCCCCTAGCGTGGCATAAACTCCCAATTTGAGTATGCAGGCTTAGTTCTGACCATGAACTGTTTTTACAATTCAAGAGAAGCAAGTTTAATTCTTACAGAGCCCATAGAAAGTACTGATACCCAAGACAAGAGTAACAACCGTCCTCACAGAGAAGGAAGAGTTTCCATTGTTGAAGCACTACCTCTGAACAGTTCATGGCTCCCTGTTGCTTTTCCCTGTCCCTTTGCTCTGCTTCCTGCAGTTCTCCTGTGGCTGGCAGTCAGTCAGTGGCTACACTCTGCTTTTCTTCTTTCTTTCATCTTCTGTTGTCCTGCAGTTGTTTTCAACCTCCAGCAGAAGGGACTTGTATCCTTTCCTAGGGGATGGTTTAAAGCAGGGGTGGGGAACCTGCAATCTCAAGGCCATATGTTGCCCTCTAGGTCCTCAAGTGTGGCCCTTTGACTCAACCCAAACTTCTGGTCAAAGGGCCATATGTAAGTTCCTAGAGGGCCACATGTGGCCTTGAGGCTACAGGTTCCCCACCCATGGTTTAGAGCATTTAGAAGAAAGTGAGCATAAAAAGCTGGTATGACTTCAGCCAGAACTCATCATGCCAGATAGTATACTCAGATTCCTGTAGAATATTTGACAAAATCTCTCATGATGTCCTTAAGGTCAAAATAGATGTAGGCTGAATGATAATGAAGTTATGTGATTCAGAACTAACCAGACTTAAAACGTAGTCATTGGTGGATCTATGCCGGCCTAGAGGGAGGTCTCCAGGCATCTGTCTTTGGTTGTGTGTTCTTTGGTATCCCCCCCCCCCCCACCGCAATGACTTGGATGAAACCCTAGAAGGCCCCCTTGTCAAATAAGCAGATGTCAATCAGTCAATAAGTATTTATTAAGTGCCTATTATGTGCCAGGTAATGTACAAAGAAAGGCAAAAACAAACAAAACAAAAACAAAAATTCTCCAGGAGCTCACAATCTAATGTAGTGATGATACATGTGCCTGGCACTATAATAGGTCTGAGAATACAATTATAAGGAATGAAACAATCCCTAGTCTCAAGGACAATTCTACCCTTGCACAATATATTCTGTTACATTCTAACAGGGGAGGTGGCAAGTACAAATATAAATATACAAAGTATAAACATAAAGTAAGTAAATACGAAGTTTCAAAATATGAGTTCGATGACTTTGAATTTAAGAAATCTGATCAATGAAATTATAAATCATGCTTCCAGAGGACCAAAGATGAGACAGGCTATGCACTTCCTGACAGAGAAAGATGAACTTTAAGTTGTAAAATGAGAAATATATTGTCAGACAGGGCCAATATGGAAATTTGTTTTACTAGACTAGGCACATTTGTAATGAGGGGGTGGAGGGAGTGGAAAGGAAGATGGAAGCTAGAGATAGGGCTGCCAATTAAAAAAAAAACACAAGGTAATTAGGGAGGGAGAGCACCATTAATTGAAATTAGAAAAGGCTTCACGAACAAGGGGATAGTTGAGATTCATCCAGAAGGAAGTGAAAGATTCTATGAGGCACAGAGGAGGAAAGAGTGCATTACAGACACGGGACATTATCATCTCCTTTTTTTTCCCCCTGCACACTATTAATGCAGTCTAAGATCCCATTTACAATTGGAGATTCAATAATATGACCCAATACCCCCTTCATTCAATTGAATTTTGGATCTTCATGTTGACTGTTGCTAAAACTAGTTGTCAGGACTAGCTGTGTGGAGCACAAACACCTGGACCAATTGAAAGTAACTCCATATCAAGGAAGTAAGAGATCACAAAGTGTATAAGTCTGTAAAATAGCTCTCAAAGTGACCAAGATGCTAAAGAAATAATTCCTTTTTACGACGCATAGGAGAAAGAATGACAAAGGAACAGATCCAGCCAAGCCCTCATCCAAAAATTAAAGTCAAATAACTTGTCTTTAGAGGATATCTAAGGTTTATGGTGGAGCCGACTTGGTGCAAGAGTATGGTGACGATGACCCCAAATAATGATTGAACGAATTTTGGCAAATGAATGGAGCATCATTGTACTATAAGAAATGACAAAAGAGATGTCATCAGAAGAACCTAGAAAGACTGCCATGAGCTGATTCAGAGTAAAGCAAGCAGAATCGGAACGATTTATAGGATAACATTGTACAGAGAGACAATTTGAAAAGACCTAAAAACTCTGGTCAATAATCAACCACAACTCCTGAGAACTGGTGATGAAGTATCTCTTGACAGAGAGAAGACTTCAAGTTTCAGAATAAGACATAAAATTTTGGAAATGACCAACAAGTGTTTTGTTTGACTATGTGTATTTGTTACAAGGATTTTCTTTATTTCCAGTGGGGGGAGGGAAATAAACGTTTGTTAACTGAAAAAAAACACATTTAAAAAAAAAGATGAGTCTCAATTCGGGTATACCACAAGAGCATACAATAACTACCAAGACCAGTGTGATGGTGTGACCCTTAGGAGGCCACTGCCTCAGGAGAAAGCAGAAACTAAATCTAGGGGCAATGATTTGGCTGTTGTACTCTCACTAGAGCTGTCAAAGTGACAGAGGTGCATCTGGTGACTACCCGGATAGCAATATCAGTCAATTCTCATTGCCCTCAAATGTTAATGTGCCTAGAATTTAGGCCACTGGCTAATGCATCCAAGAACAGCTTCTCCCTCCCTCATAGAAAATAAAGAAAGCTGTAACAGCTAGTTGCAGAATGTGGTCAATGGTATAAGTATAGACACATTGTTGTCATTGTATTTTGTTTCTTTTTTTTGAAGCTATTTTTCTTTGTTACAAGGGAGAGTTCCATGGGTGGGTATACATGAGGAAATACCTAACATGTGAGAAGAAAAGGCATAAAAAAACTTTTTAAAAATCATCCTGAGCCCTTTGTGTTGAAAGAACCTCTAACACAAGAGTTATGACAACAATGATATCGATATTTAAAATAATTATTATTAGTGACAGAGTTAGGAGTAGAAATATGTTCTTTCTTCTAGACTACAAAATGAACCATGAAAGAAAGGATGACCAAGTAAAGCATAATAGAACCATCAAGTGTGAATGTTTTCATATTATCTGTTTGCTCTGGTAATCATTAAACAGTTTGCAATTATTTACACATGCAAAAATGTCTTCCGAAATTTTCATCACATACAATGAAACAGTCACAGATGGTGAAGTAATTAGGAAACAGAAATTCACAAATTAAAAATAGAAATAACCACAGGCCTCAGATACAAATATTTTGTAAAAAAATTTTTTTTCTTCTGATTTCGTGACATCAGGTTGGTTTTCAATCATTGCAATATTGTTAAAGAGAGGAAAAGGAAATAACTACCATAGATGACTAATTTCTCAGGGAATTGAAAACACCTAGACTGATTATAAGATGAAAAATCCATACACAAAGGCTACACACATGCACAGAGAGAGAGAGAGTGAGTGATAGTGAGAGTCAAGGATAGAAAGTCATTTTAGCCAATAGGAAAGTAAGAGGGAAAGGGGTTAAGAGAAAGGGATTGTTATCATTCAGTCATTTCAATGGCAACCAACTCTTTGTGACCCTGTTTGGAGTTTTCTTGGCAAAGATACTGGAGTGATTTGCCATTTCCTTCTCCGACTCATTTTACAGACAAGGAACTTAGGCAAACAGACTTGTGACTTGTCCAGGGTCACACAGCCAAGTGTCTGAGTTCAGATTTGGACTCAGGTCTTCCTGACCCCAGGCCTGGATGGGAGAGAATAAAAGGGACGGTAGATTAAGGGAGGCAAGAGTCAGAAGCAAAACAGGTGGATTTTAGAGGGAGTTTTATAAAGAGATCAGCAGGACTAGTAATGTAAAAAGTCTCTTAGTATGCTTTATAACTAACTTATAGCCTGGTGATAGATAGCTAGTCTTGGAGTCAGAATTCTAATCCTTCTTCTGACCTCATGGAAGGTATGTGCAAGTCATAACCTCTTAGTGCTCAGGAAACTCTCCCAAACTATAAGATCATCCTTACCCAGCAGCTTCCTATGTGATAAAATCACAGGAGAGAGAGAGAGAGAGAGAGAGAGAGAGAGAGAGAGAGAGAGAGAGAGAGAGAGAGAGAGAGAGAGAGAGGGAGGGAGGGGGAGGGAGGGGGAGGGAGGGAGAGGGAGGGAGAGAGAGAGGAAGAAGAAGAAGAAGATTTCAAGGAGGAGGAGGAGAAGAGGAGAGACTAAATCAATGGACTGTCTATCCAACTGCATGCCAAAATATAAACAATAAGTTTTTAAAATAATCCAATTAGCTTTCCCTCTGTGCATCTTAGGACCATAGATTTGGAGCTAGAAAGGATGTTAGAGGTCATCGAGTCCAATCCCTTTATTTTAGAAATGAGGAAATTGAGGCACAAAGAAGTTAAGATTATGTATTATTAAGTATCTGAGAAGAGATTTAAACCCTGGTCTTTCTGACTTCAAGTTCTGTTCCTAATCCACTAAACCATGCTGCCTCATCAGTAGAGTGATCTTTTTGTGGTAGTTTTAGATCATGTGGAAGAGGCTCCAAAATATTCTGCATTCAACATTATGTCATCCTCAAACAGAAGCATCTGAAGGACCTCAACATCCATAGGAAATTGCTCTTTCCGTTGGACTTCGTACAAGACAGGCTTCATGACAGTAGCAACACCTTTGGCAAGAAGGCATTTCTCTGTCTTACACCTCATGTGATGTTGTTCATCAGAAGGCTGTCAAATAAAGTTACTTCTGTGGTTGCATTGATCAAGGACTCTTTCATAAAATTAACATGTGCGTAGGAGACATTTGATTGGAGGAGAGCCTTTGAGGCTGTTTTCTGTTTTATGGTGTCAAATTCTTCTGTTTTTAAAATCATGAATAAACATTAAACACAGTGAGATTCAATTCTTTCAGTCAATTGTGGGACTATGGAGATATTGTTATGAAGTGAATAATTTCAAAACCCTGTTTCCATCTCATATTTTCACCAAGGGTCCACTTGATATGATAGGTAAAACTTATAAAGAAAATAAAACTGTCACAGATGGACTAATAGTTACTAATATCCTCTTGATTTTCTTTCTCTTTTGGAGTAATAATATCACTATGATTGTTTCTAGTTATTTTATATATTTTTGTCCTCAGAAATCTTTTCAAAATATTGCTACAAAATTGCGTCCTCCCCTGCTCTACACACAGATACCCTCTGTACTTAATTCATCTGGTCTAGCTGTTCTTCTCAACCTTATTTTCTTAAGTGCCATTCATACTTTCTAACACGAGTTTAACTAGGCTCCAGAACATTAATGCTTAAACTTGCAGGAATTATATTCCAAAGAAACAAGGTGAATCCCTCTTCCTTGAAGGGGAAGGTTCTCAAGAACATGAAAATATAAACACAGAAGCCTCTGAGATTATACATACTGAGAGGCCCAGAGGAAGGCAAGTAGCTGTGCAGGGATGCTAGGGTATTCATATAGACATCTGCACATGTTAATTATATCCTGGGATCTGAGAGAATATCAAAGCATTCTCACACTGGTCTTGGTGGTATGATGTGATGGTGAAAACCAGTCCATGGCTGTGTTTGTGGAAGAACATGGAGCACTGATTGAATATAGTACATATTGGTTATGTTTGTGATGAAGTGAGCATGGAGCAGTTACTGGGTGAATGCTTACAGAATGAGAGGGGGGAAGTAAGAAACAGACAGAAAGAAAGAGACAGGGAGACAGAGAAGAGTGAAGAGAGCATAGATTAGTTATCAAGTGGATGGCAAATATAGAAGAGTGAGTATAATGAAGAGATCTGTTATTCTGCTCCCTTGGAACTGGATGAATGGATGAAGGGCATCTGAGTGTAGGTATTCAGAGCGTATTCTGTGTTGGGTGTTTGGGGAATGGACCACCAACCAATCAACAAGCATTTATTAAGTGCAGACTATGTGCCAGGCGCTGTTCTAGGTGCTAGCAATACAAAGGCAAAAATGAAACTGACTTTGCCCCCAGAGTTTATACAGGGAGGCTACACACACAGAAATATGTACAAAATATATACAAAATAGATTTGAGGTAGTTTCAAGGGTTGGGCAGAGGTGGTAGCATTTGGTGGGGAATCAGGGAAGACCTCATGGAGGTATTGCTTGAGCTGAGTTTTGAAGGAAACTGTGGATTTTAAGAAGTGCAGGAGAGGAAGAAGTACAAATGAGATATAGAAGGCAATCTGTATTAAGGCACAAAGCCTTGGAACATCATGCATAAGAGTTACCAAGAAGACTCATTTGACAGGTTGATGGAACTCATGAAGGATCTCTCTCTCTCTCTCTCTCTCTCTCTCTCTCTCTCTCTCTGTCTCTCACCATCCATCAATGCATCCGTAGGTGTATCCATCTGTCTATCTATCTTTATCCATCCATCAATGCACCCATCTATCATTGTATCTATCCATCTATCTATATCTATCCCAGCCTATGTGTGTTTGTGCGTGTGCATGCGCATGTGCACATGTGTGTGTATCTGTCTATCTATCTATCTATGTATATATAGGCTGCTCCTCCCAGAATTGCTCTAAGACTCTTGGGATTATACTGTATAATAAGGCTGAGAAGACAGGTTGGAGCCAGATAGCGAACGGTTTTAAATGCCAAATAGAAGAGTTAGTTTTTGCTTGTAGATGTAATAAGGAGCTGCTGAACTTTATTGAGCAGGGAAGTGATTTAGGTCAGACTTGTAATTTAAGAATATTATTTTTGCAGCTGTGTGAAGAATGGATTTAATAAGAGACAGACAATGCTTGCCTTTGTAATTGATCAGAGGTGTTTTGGACCCTCAGCCCTTGTGCCAACCTCCATGGAGCAATGGCAGCATTTGGAGAGCTGATATTTGATGTCTTGACTATTGTAAAAGTCTAACCAACCTTTGCACAGGCCATCTTCCAGGATTTGCACAAACATATCCCAAATCTATTGAGTTTCGGAAGTCTCTGCAAAAGAAAAGAAAATACATGGAGGGAAACCATTGAACCCAGAATCTTCATATAAGCATTATTATTACTATTTCTATAGTAAGTAGGAAATGCTTATGAGTGTCTGCGGGTCTGGATCCATCCCATCTGAAAGATGGTAGGCTTTAACATAATCTTTTTGTCATCATTGAAGATGAAAAGAGAACACTATTTTTAACTTTTTCTTTTTCTTTCTATTTCCCACCTAATTCTAGACCTCCTAGTTCCATGCATGAATGCTCTTGGGATGATCTGGTCAGTTGGGTGTCACATCAAAATTTCTTCTAACTCATTTTCTGTTCCATCTCTCTTGGCTCTTTTTTTGGGGGGTGGGGGAAGATAAGGTGATACTGCTTACTATCTCCAACAACCCACTCTGTAGGTTTTACAAATGAGTGTCACCATTGGCAACTATTTCTTCTTTGCCAAAGACATTAAGGGTTTGCTAGCTGAGATGATTTTTGGGCTCTTTTAATTTCCCTGTTGTGGCATTTGTTCTGTATCAGATAAGCTTCTTTTGTAAGTGGTGGTAAGAAAATCAATGTCTTTTCTTTTGTCGCTTCCCCATTTTTCAGTATTAATAGTTTACTTGTGCACAGGAAAGGTAAGAGCTATTGTAATCATGACCAGTGTCTTATCATCTTTATCCTTTCTTCTCGTCTGCTTATGATTTTGATCTTTGGTCATCTGGTAGTCGCACGTTTCCTGTTAAGATACAGTCCATTTTATTTTTCATGTTGTTTGGTGCTTGCCATTATCCTGCTTTATGACTCTCTTCTTGAGGAAAGTATTTGATGATCCATAGACATAAGACTTCTAAAGAGTCTATAAGCCTTTGGCCTCTTTCACTTCTTAATCCTTAAACATATTTCCCAACTTTTGGGGTTTTTTTTTCTCTTCTGCCCATCTTTGTGTCAAAGACACCATACTGTGGTATAGGCCTATATTCTTAATGCTAACATTTTACCAGTGTCAATATTTTACCAGTGTCAATATATAGCCACAAAACCTGGAACACCACTGCCTCTGGAGATCTACAGATGAGTTATACACAGAAGGTAAAAGAGAGGAGCATGGTGGATATGAGTAAGCTGCAACAGGTAATTAATGAGGAATTCTCAAGAAGAACAGGAATAAAATCTATCCTCAGGAACTGTAGGATAGGAAGAAAAGATCAGTTGACAGATGGAGATAAAGGGTGGAAGGCCTTTAGCACGTTAGATGGATTCATTTGCTTATAATTTGTACATCCCTTAGATTAAAATATCCTCTTGGGTGAAATATAAACTCCTCAGCCTAACACTTACAACCTTTTGTTCTGATTAGTTTCCACCTACCTTTCCATTCTTATTTCATATTAATCCCTTTCATAAAATGTGCTACAGTCAAACTGGGTTGCTAGCTATGATCCCTTATACAGCTTTCCATCTTCAGCCTCTGTACCTTTGCATAAAATAGTACTGTTGCCTATTGTGTCTCTCCCCACCCCCCCATAACCCCTAGAGTGTGACCAGCTTGTGGGCAAGGTCTGTTTTGATTTTTGTTTTTGTTTCCCCAGTGTCTGGAACTGGGCTTTATACATCATAGCCTAAGTCTTAATAGTTTGCTGAATTGAATTGGTCACAACTGACCAAGGTGATCACAACTAACCAAAAAATTTACCAGAATGTTCAACTGAATTATACTTAACCTCTCTGTTTTATCTATATATTTTTTCCTCCTGATAAAATATCGATAATTTTTCCCCTTGAAGTACTGTTGTCATCTTTCCTCTTTGAAGCTGCCAGTGAAAAATTGAAAAAAAAAAGAAACAAACCTTACTTGATTGATTGAAAAAAATTGCCCACCTTACAGTTAGCATTGAATATTACTGTAGAAAAGAATCAAATGAGGACTAAAAATACATTTGCAAGAGCAAAACATAGTCAGGGAACTGTGAAGTTTCACTATTTTTGCAAAACAAAGTTAGAATAAGAAAACTGAACCTGCACTGTGGAAAAAAATAACTGCCTGCGAGTCAAGATGTATCTGTGGTCTACTACCAGTTCTGTTATTATGACTGTGTGAAAGTTAATTAACTTCTCAGAGCCTCAGTTTTTTCATCTGTAAAATGAGGGGGTTATATTAAATGATCTCTAAGATCTGTTCCAGCTTGATTAACCCATCAGTGACCTCACAAGTTTAATAGAAATTCCAGTTTATGTTTTTAGTCATTAGCAAAATTCCCCAGTGTACTTTACCAAGAACATCTCTTAGTATTGAAATCCACATATTTTCAGAGGGAAATCTAGTTGAAACCTCCTCAGCCATTAACTTTAACCACTTCAGGTTACTTTTGCAGATCTACCCACATACCTTTTCTTCCTACTGGAGAACAGTATTTTTATGCTTTTATTTGGGGGAAAAAAAAGGTTTCCGAATGAAATAATGTAAGGAACACAGGACCTGCTGGAATGAGTAAGAAAAAACTCTCATTCTAGTCATAGCTTTTGTCCCTAAGTAGCTAGAGAGCCCTGGGCAAGTCATTTTCACATTTAGATTCCTTATCAGTGGAAAAAAAAAAAGGGTTGTACTAGCTGACCTCCAACAGTTCCACTGGCTTAGAGTCTGTGGTTTCTATGGTTACTAAAATTTTTGAGGCACCACCTCCTTCCTGTGTTCAGTAAGTCTTGGAAAATTATTACCTCTCCCAGCTTACCCAGTCTGAGTTGTCTGGCTCTATCTATGCAAAGATAGAGGGAACAAAAGAGAAGAATGCTGTTCATTTAAAATAGCCTCAGATGGTTGATATATAATTTTGTCAGTTGAATCCTTTAAGGATACTTATTACCCTGGTTAAGTTGTCCCGAGGACTGTATATTCATTCCTTGCCTCCATCTCTTGGAACTGGCATTCAAGCCTCAGCTCACCTGACATCACCTAAAGGGAACCTTTCCTAATGTCTCCAATTGTCAGCATCCTCCCCTTCCCCCAATTACTTTCTATTTCCTTTGGGTATACTTTGTATTTCAATGCTTAGGGGATCTGTAATTTCCTTGACTTGGCTACTTGCTACACAGAGGTAGGTCTCAATCCTTCTATAATTCAGTGTGTGATCTTTCAGAGCTGTCATGGCCAAAAGCATCTTTGCTCTGTAGTCTCCCTCCTGAAGAGGGTCTCTGAATTTAAGCTAGGCAGATCTAAACCAGTCAGTGTGGCATCATGGAGAGAATATTCAATCTGGAATCAGAGAATCTGGGTTAAAAATCTTGGTTCTGGGGCAGCGAGGTGGCACAGTGAATAGAACACCAGCCCTGGAGTCAGGAGGACCTGAGTTCAAATCCAGCCTCAGATACTTGACACACTTACTAGCTGCGTGACCTTGGGTGAGTCACTTAACCCTAATTGCCTTGCCTTCCCCCCTGCAAAAAAAAATTCAGGTTCTGCCCAGTCACCTTGTGTGATCTCACCCAAACCATCAAAAACAGTGTGTCCTTCTTCCATTAATGAAGTGAGGCTTTTTGTTACTTAATGATCTCTAAAACCCTTCAAGCACCAAACCTATGATCAATAGCAGAGACATACATCAAATAGGAACATATAGGGTCATTGGTTACCTAACTGAAGTTTGAGAACCTCTTTGTAAGAGGTACAGTTTTCAGTTTAGGATCCCCTAATTTGAGAGATTTAATATCATATTCAGAGAGACCTATGGCAATGAACTGGAATATGAATAAGGACACTCAAGAGGCAATGGAAGGAAATTGGGATTATTTAATCTAATTTAATCCCTAAAATTTTGTCTTTTGATATTTTGCTCTCTCTGGGTGAATTCATCCATTCCCTATGGAAGTATATTGTCCCCTTTCTATTTGCACATTTCCTTCTACTCACAAATCTACCACTGTGGTTCAGCCCTCATCACCACTCACTTGGAACATTGCAATAGACTCCTAATTCTCTCTCTGTCTCAAGCACTTCCCCCACTTCAGTCCATAGTTGCCAGAATGATTTTCCTAAGGCACAGGTCTGACCATGCCATCCTCCCATTCAATAGGACTAAATGTAAACTCCTCTGTTTCCTGTTTAATCTCTTCCTAACCTGACCCCTTCCTATTTTTCTAGTCTTCTTAAATTTCATTCCTCTCTGTGTTCTCTATAGTATAGCCATACTGGCCCACTTGTGTTTCTCACGCATGAGGCTCCATCTCCATTTTTTAAGTCTTCGCATCAGCCTGGAATGTTCTCCCTCTTCACCTTCACCTCTTAGAAGCTCTGCTCCCTTCAAGACTCAGCTAAAAAGTCATCTTTTGCAAGAGGTCTTTGCCAATCCTCCCAGCAATTATGGCCTTCTTCTCTAAGGATAATGGAATAGTAGATTTAGAGCTGGAAGGAAGCTTGGAAGTCATTGAGTTTGACCCCCTCATGTCACAGATAAGGAAATGGGGGCACAGACAGGTTAAATTATTTGCCTAAGATCATAATTTCCTAACATGAATTTCATGAATTTATTTCTCATAAGTGACTTTCCTCCAAATATCTCTTATATTTATTTGTAAATCTATTTATGTATAAAACAGTGATATAATTGCCACGTAGAAGAGGTGGTCATCTGGAATTTATCAGCACTAATGCTGTAGAATATGGGAATGATGGAAATAGCTTCCCAAAAGATTCAAGGAGAAAAACATTGGAAGAGGTCAAGAAGTGGAGAGTTTGACATTTTTGTCAAGGTCAACACCAAGTAGACATTAAAGTTTAGCTCCTCTGATTCTCCACAAAAGTGTTAACAGGTACTGTTTGGACCCATTGATACTTCCCAGATTTGTACATCCAGCCTTTGTCTATCCCCTGACCTGCAGTTCCATATCACAACCTGCCTTTTAGACATCTCAGACTTGGTGTCCCAATGGCAAGTCAAGCTCAATATGTTCAAATTATTGATGAGGGTGCCATCATTTTCCAAGTCACCCAAGGTCCCAAACTCATTGTCATATATATGTATATGTATACATATATATGTATATACACGCATATATACACACACATACATATACGTATATATGATATGTACACATGTATATACACATGTATGCATATATATATGTATGTATCTGGGAATTATTTGTTTTTGGTTTGTTTTTACTCACTGACTTTTTACCTTTTTAAATTTATTTAGTATTTTATTTTTCCCCAATTACATGTAAAAACAATTTTAACATTTTTTTTGAACTTTGAGTTCTGAATTCTCTCCCTTCCTCCCTCCTCACCTCTCCCCCATTGATAAGGCAAGCAATTCAATATAGGTTATACATGTGTATTCATGCAAAAATACCCATAATAGTCACATTGTAAAAGAAAATATAGACAAGAAAAAACTCAAGAAAAATAAAGTAAAAAAAAAAATATTCTTCAAGCTGTGTTCAGACACCATCAGTTCTTTCCCTGGGGATGGATAGCATTTTTCATCATAAGTCCTTCAGAGTTGTCTTGGATCATTGTATTGCTGAAAATAGCTAAGTCATTCATGGCTGGTTGTCTTAATATTGCTGTTACTTTGTACACAGTACATTTCACTTTGCATCAGCTCATGCAAGTCTTTCCTGGTTTTTCTGAGAGCATCCTGCTCATCGTTTCTTATAGTACAATAGTGTTCCACCATAATCACATGCCACAACCTTGTTCAGCCATTCCCTAATTGATGGGCATCCCCTAAACTTCCAATTCTCTACCCCCAGAAAAGAGGTGCTATAAATATTTTTGTACATGTAGGTCCTTTTCCTTTTTGTTTTTTTTAAATCTATTTTGGGATACAGACCTGGTAGTGGTATTGCTAGGTCAAAGGGTATACATGATTTTATAGCCCTTTGGGCATAGTTCCAAACTGCTCTACAAAATGGTTGAATCAGTTTACAACTCTACCAGTAGTGCATTAAAAGATCATTTTTCCCACATCCCCTTCTTTCGACAATCCAGCTAGCAGCTGCTATGGGGGTGTAAAACCAACAACAACTAGCACACAGGATGCTGCAAAAGCCCAGGTTCTTTAGATCTGCTTTACTAAGGAAAGCAACATTAAGGGGTTAACAAGCTTACTTTAATCCAGCATACAAATATCATTTACTTAGTTCAGGGGAAAAAACCAGCACCCTGAAATACAGACCAAATACAATTCCTAGTTATCAACATCTAGGTGTTCAGCCAGGGAGCTCATTACAACAGCTGGCCCAGAGTCACACGCCACTCCTGCTGTGGCTCAGAGCTCTGAGAGAGAACGTCAACCTCTGCCCTTATATATCCTGTTCAGGGCCCTAAGGGCCCAGACTCACCCAGGCTAGGCGTGGAAAAATTCCCCACCCCCAGTATCACCTCAGATACAAATCAATGACTCCCAGTTGTCTCAGTGTTGAGAAATACAAAAACATTCCACTCTATCTGCCCCATTCAAACAAAGGCCAGAATCATTAAAGGTCAACAGCAAAAAGTCCCACCTTAATTACTATTACACCCCTCCAACATGCCATTTACTTTTTCTGTTGTATTAGCCAATCTAATAGGTATGAGGTAGTATCTCAGAATTGTTTTAATTTGCATTTCTCTAATCAATAGTGAGTTGGAGTGTTTTTCACATGGCCACTGATTATTTTGATTCAGACTTCATCTGAAAACTGATTATATTTTTGATAATTTATCAATTAGGGAATGGCTCTCACTTTTTAAAATTTGACTCCGTTCTCTATATGTTTGAGAAATGAGGCCTTTATCAGAGAAACTTGCTTCAAAATTTTTTCACAGTTACTACTGCTACAGTTACTACTGCTAACTGTATTCTCCTCTGTCCTCTTCCCACCTCCCGCATTTATTCTATTCTCTTTCTCCTTTTATCTTGTCTCTCTTCGAAAGTATTTGCTTCTGATTACCCCCTCACCCAATCTACCCTCCCTTCTATCACCACCCCCCTTGTCTTATCCCTTTTGCCTCCTACTTTCCTATAGGGTAAGTAAGATAGATTTCTATACCCAAATGAATATGTAGGTTATTTCCTCTTTGAGTCAATTGTGATGAGAGTAAGGTTCACTCACTCACTCCCTCTCACCTCCCTCCTCTTCCCCTCCACTGTAAAAGCTTTTTAAATTTACCCCATTTTACCTCTTCCTTTCTCTCCCAGTACATTCCTCTCTCACCCCTTAATTTTATTTTTTAGATATCATTCCCTCATATTCAACTCACATCTGTGCCCTCTGTCTATAAATAATCCTTCTAAGTACCCTAATAATGAGAAAAGTCTTATGAGTTACAAACATCATCTTCCCATGTAGGAAAGCAAAAAGTTTAAACTTGTTAAGTCCCTTATGATTTCCCTTTCCTGTTTACCTTTTTACGCTTCTCTTGAGTCTTGTATTTGAAAGTCAAATTTTCTATTCAGCTCTAGTCTTTTCATCAAGAATATTTGAAAGTCCTCCATATCATTGAATATCCATTTGTTTCCCCTGAAGGATTATACTCAGTTTTTTTGGGTAGGTGATTCTTGGTTGTAATTCTAGCTCCTTTGCTCTCCAGAATATCATATTCCAAGGCCTCCAATCCTTTAATGTAGAAGACGCTAAATCTTGTGTTAATCTGATTGTGGCTTCTCCATAATTGAATTGTTTCTTTCTGGCTCCTTGCAATATTTTCTTCCTGACTTGGGAACTCTGCAGTTTTCATTTTGGGATCTCTTTCAGTGATCAGTGGATTCTTTCATTTTCTGTTTTACCCTCTGGTTTTAGAATATCAGGGCAGTTTTCCTTGACAATTTCTTGAAAGATGATATATAGGCTCTTTTTTTGATCATGGCTTTTAGGTAGTCCAATAGTTTTAAAACTATCTCTCCTGGATCTATTTTCCAGGTCAGTCATTTTTCCAATGAGATATTTTACATTGTCTTCTATTTTTTTTTTATTCTTAAATTTTGTTTTATTGTTTCTTGATTTCTCATAAAGTTATTAGTTTCCATTTGCTCCATTCTAATTTTTAAGGAATTATTTTCTTCAGTGAGCTTTTGGACCTCCTTTTCTATTTGGCCAATTCTGCTTTTGAAGGCATTCTTCTCCTCATTGGCTTTCTGGACCTCTTTTACCATTTGACCTATTCTGTTTTTTAAGGTGTTATTTTCTTCAGTATTTTGGGGGGGTCTCTTTTGCTAAGTTGTTGACTCATTTTTCATGATTTTCTTGGATGATTCTCATTTCTTTTCCCAATTTTTCCTCTACCTCTCTTACTTGGTTTTCAAAATCCTTTATAAACTCTTCCATGGCTAGTGACCAATTCACATTTTTCTTCTGGGCTTTGGATATAAGAGCTTTGACTTTGTTGTCTTCTGGGGTGTGTTTTGATCTTTCTTGTCCCCTATAGTAACTTTCCATTGTTTGCTCATTTTCCCGGCCTGTTAGTTGACTTTTAAGTCTTTGTTAAAGTAGGGCTTTGCTTCCAGGATGGGGGGCACACTATCCCAAACCTCAGGGGTTTTGTGCAGCTGTTTTCAGAGATATTCTAGGGACCTGTAAATTTTTAGTTCTTCCAAGGTGGTATGATCTAAGAAGTGTTTACTACTCTTCTGGCCTTTACACTGGTCTGTGAGTGAGAACTTTTCTGCCCTGGAACTGTAAGCAGGGGTCCCCCACCACTACTACCAGTGCTGCCACAAGCTCTTCTATGCTAATGCTCCTTCTCACCCCTGGGACTGCCACCCAGGACTGGGCCCTAGATCCAAGTATGAGCAAAACATCAGAGTCCTGCCTCAGTGCTAGCAAAAAGTCCCTGTAATCTTCTGACTAATTGCTCAACCCCCATACTGTCTATGGACTGAGAGCTCCAGAAGTAGCCACTTTCCCTGCCACTGCTGATTCAGTCACTCCCAAGGCCTGCTCCTGGTTTCCTATGCCCGGGGCTGTGCTGGTACAGCCTGCACTGGACTGTGCTCCACTTTCACCCAGATGCAGTGGACCTTTCCTGCTCACCTTCTGAGTTGTCTTTAGTGTCTGTGGGCTGAGAGGTCTGGAAACCTATGCTGCTGATACTGATTTAGTTGCCCCATGGCCTGCTCCTAGTTTGCTGGGAACTGGTCTGCTCTGGCACAGCCTGCACTGGACTGCACTCCTTTCTCACTCTAGAGCAACAGACCTTTCCTGCCAACCTTCCAAGCTGTCTTGACCTGGAAATTTGTTTCACTCCATCTTTTTACTCTAAAATTTGTTTAGATTCATTTTAAAAGCTATTTGGAGGGGTTTGAGGGAGAGCTCAAGCGAGTCCTTGTGTTTACTCTGCCTGTGTGACTACATGTGTTCAATCACAGATGTCTTGTTGCTTTGAACTCCAGCCCAGCTGTGATACATCCCGAGTCACATAGAGCCCATTGAGAGAGGAACTTACCTAAAGAGGAGCTTGCTTAGGGGGAGGCTTGCTTGTAGGAAGGCTTTCCCACCTTTTGATACTAAGCTAATTAGGCACTGAGTCACAAGGGTTGTGATGCCTTCTGACTCTGAACCTATTAGCCAAAAGTGTGCATGTGTGTGTGTATATATATATGTATATGTATATATATGCATATATGTATGTATGTATATGTATATATGTGTGTGTTTTATATATACATACATACATACATATATGTATATATATGCATATATATACATATATAGATAGATAGATATAGATAGATAGATATAGATATAGATATACACACACATATACTGAGGTGAGATTTTGCTTTGGGGGCTTGCTCATGAGGAGGACCTTTTGATTCCCTGGGCAGGACTTTGAGTAGCCATTTGTTAGGACCACCCCCCCCCCCCAACTACTCAGAGGTTTGTGCTCCCTGGATCTGGTGGTGTATGTAGGTGGTTGTATTACTTTGTTGGGACAGTTGGAGCCCTGTCTGTTGAATCTCTGTGCTAATTTCTCTACTTGTGTTTTCTACTCATCTGTAACTAAAGTATGATTGTTGACCCCTTTAAAAGTTATCTTTCCTTAGAAAAGCAGATCAAAGAACTTGTGCTAGCAGTCCTCCTGTGTGCTGGTGTTGTTGGTCTTATACCTCCACAGCAGCTGCAAGTAGCATTAATGCTACAGGCCTTTTAGTGAAATAGTATAGAGGAGTAAGAGAAGAAGATTCAGCACAGAGTCTTATACATACTTAATTACGTGTATGCTGTCTCATTTAAATATAAGCTCCTTGAGTTTAGAGATTGTTTTATTTTTGTATTTCTATTCCCAGTATCTGGCACATAGTAAGTAGGGTGTCAGTAAATGCTTATTTAATAGAAAGGAGGGCAGATTGGGGGAAGGGGTAATCAGAATGCATACTGTCATGGGGTGGGGTCAGGGGAAAGATGGGAAGAAAATTTGGAACTCAAAATCTTGTGAAAGTGAATGTTGAAAACTAAAATAAATAAATAAATAACTTCTTTTAAAAAAAATGCTTGTTTAATATACTATAGAGAACTGTTATATTGTCTTCTTTATCTGTGATACATGATTCTGTTTAGTTATAGGGTCCCTCCTACTGTAGTCTACAGCTACTAGAGGGTTAATTCTGATCTGAACACTGCTCCCCCCCAAATTTGTAGTTTTAGAGGGAGTTTGTAATTATACACTACCCAGAATTTCTAGTTAAATTTGACCCCATGAGATGTCTATGAGATTAACTAGAAATCCCAAGGGAGAAACTGGCAACTATTCTGATCGGGAGCATGAGCAGGAACTCCCAAGTATGAACCTGTCATCTCTGACCAGTCCCATTGCAATGCAGATGAGAGTGTTTCTCTATATCATATTACTTGATTTTAATCCTCTGTAATGAAAAATATTAGAAACGAAGCATAGTGAAGAGAGTACAGGCCTCAGAGTCAGGAGATCCTGGCTTCAGTTTTGGCCTGAGCTATCCAGGTGACTCCCTAACATCATAAATTTTAGGAGAGATGCTGATCTGCAATGGTAGAGGGATATTCCTCATTGGCAGGTCCATATACTGAAAAAAAAATTACAGATCTGGTAAAAAAAAGTTTACCTATCTCTAAACTTCTCCTTCCCTCATAACCTGTACAACTTTCTTGTAATGAATAACACTGTCTTGAAAGAACCAGTGGCCTAATGGAATGCCAGGGAGAAACTGACTCAGCCTTAAGATCTGGCTCAATAAGAAATAAAAGGTTTTATTTGAAATGGCATATAGCAGAGAGATACTGAGTTGGGAGTCAGAAAATCTGGGTTTGAGCCCTAGTTATGTTAATAATTAGCTACATGATCTTGGGTAAGTCACTATCTTGGCCTCAGTTTCCACATCTGTAAAATGAGAGTTGGCCAAAGAAATCAAAGAAAGGAAAAGAATTCATATATGCAAAAATATTGATAGCGGCTCTTTTTGTAATGGCAAAAGAACAGACAGCTAATGGGGAGGGATGCCCATCAATTGGAAAATTGCTTAACAAATTATAGTAAATGAATGTATTACAATACTTTTGTCCCATATAAATTATATAAAAGCAGTGTCAGAGAAACCTGGGAAGATTTGTATGAATTGGTGCAAAGTTAACAGAATAAAAAGAATAATTTATATAACAGCATTGCAAAGATAGACAACTGTAAAAGATGTAATGACTTTGATGAATCTCGATTATGGTTCAGAAGACCAATGATGAAGATGAAGAATACTGCCTTCCTCTCAACAGAGAGATAATGGACTTGAAATGCAGAATGAGACATACATTTTTAGATAGTCAAGTGGGGATTTGTTTTGATTGACTATGCGTAATTGTTACAAGGGTTTTGTTTTTCTTTTTTTTTTGTCCAGTGGTGGGGGTGAGAGGGAAGGAAAACAAATTATTTTTAATTTAAAAAAACACAATTTTTTTAAATGAGAGACTTGAACCAGATGGCCTCTAAGATGCGCTACATCTCAAATACTTTAAGAATCTTCCCTTCTTTGTATTCACCTTCATTTTCCAGGTATTTGTTTAACCTTAAAAAATATCCTGAGACTTCATTATCACTGAATTTTATGCAGCCTTTCAAAAAAAATTATAAGGTGATTATTGCCATAGGCCTATAATTTTGTTACAGTGGGTGCAACCCATCCATGCCTTCTTATACTACATAATTCTTTTCCAGAAATCCTCCATAATGGACTATCAAATACAACATCATAAATTTAGAAATAGAAGGGCCTTTAGACACCACCTAATCCAACCCCCTCATTTTACAGGTGAAGGAACCTGAGGACTTTCTATAACTCTAATTTTCTGGATACCACTACAACATAGGTTTCCATGGCCAAAAAACAATTCATTGCCAGTTGACTAGTTGACTACTAATAATGTCTTTCCATAACTTAACTTTTCTCAATTTTGGTTTCTTCATCTATAAAATGGGAAATACAATGGCACCTACTTTATAAAGGTTGATATGTGTGTATGTGTATATATATATATATATATATATGTATGTGTGTGTGTGTGTGTGTATACACACATACATATATACACATACATATGTTATATAGGTTAGATATACAAGTATCCTATATTTATGACATATGTTTTATATATGTGGATCAAATGTGATAATATATATAAAACACTTTGCCAATCTTAAAGTGCTATAAAAATGCTATTATCTGTCTATCCATCTTTAATAATAATAATAGCTAGCATTTTTATAATGCTTTATAGTAAAGCTGTTGTTGGAGAATGAAGTTACCTGGAAAGATATTAGGACAAAAAGAAAATAGTCCTGGTGCTCAAAAGCCTGGCATCCTATAGGGGAAACAACATGTACATAGGAACTGAAACTGTAGAATATAGACAAAGTAAATATAAGATCCCTGAGGGATGGTGGGAAGTGTTAGCAGCTGAGGGAGTCAGGAAGGCCTTATGTAAGAGGCAGCTCTTATGTTGAACGTTACGAAGGAAACTGGGGATTCCTAAGCGAGGTTGCGAGAAAGTGCATTCCAAAAATGAAGAGCAGCCATGATGTTCCAAGGAGATAGAATATCTTATATATAGAATAGCAAAGTTGAAGCAAAGGATACATGGGAGAATAATATATAATAAACCTGAGGAAATGGGTTTGAACCATATTATAAAGAGATAAAAAGAGTGTTTGTGTTTTATCACAAAGAGGCAAGAGGGAGCTCCTGGAGCGTCTTGAGTGATGTGGCCAGAACTACGCTTTAAGAAAGTCACATTGGCAGCTGGGTGAGGGATGGATCGTAGTGTGGGAAGACTTGAGGCAAGGGAGCCAATGAAGGAGCTATTGTAATAGAGTAAGAAAGGTGTTATGGAGACTTAAATTAAGGGGATAGACATGTATGGAGAAGAGATGGGAGTGAGAGATGCTATGAGGATAAAATCATAAAGCTTTGTCAACCTATTGGACATATGTGGCGAAGGAGAGTAAGGGAGCAAGGATGACACTGAGTCTGAGAAACCAGGTGACAAATGATGGTGGTTCCTTCAGTAGAAAGTTAGGAGGAATGAGAGGTTTGAGGGGAAAGAGAATGTGATTTTTTTTAATGTTATGTTTGGGGTACCTAGGGAAGCAGTATGGTACAGTTTAAAGCATATTGGATCTGGAATCAGAGGACCTAGTTTCAAATTCCACCTCCTCTCCTTCAGAGAGGTCATTTAATATCGCTGGTCCTCAGTTTCCTTGCTGTAAAATGAGAAGATTGGAATAGATGGTCTCTGCAGTTACTTTCATCTCTAGATCTATAGTCCTATAGAACATCCAATTGGAAATGTTCAATAGCAAGTTGGTTATGTGGAACTGGAGCTCCAGGAGGAATAATTACACACACACACACACACACACACACACACACACACACATATATATATGTATGTATATATATGTATATATATGTGTATATATGTGTGTGTATATATATATGTGTATATATATATGTAGAGAGAGAGAGAGACAGGCAGACAGACAGAGAGACAGAAAGGCAGAGACAGAGAGACAGTGAGAGACAGAGATAGCTGGGAATTATTTACATAAAGAAGACAATTGAGGCCATGAGACCTGATGAGATCATCCAAAAAGGGTATATGTACAAAGAAAAGAAAAAGGAGTCTTGTCCCACCACAATTATGAGGTGGAGCATGGATAATAATATAGCAATTCAGTCTCAGAAGGAGATGCTGGAGAGGGAAGAGAAGAACCAAGAGAACAATGCCATGAATTCTCAGGTAGGAGAGAGTATAAAGGAAGATACGACTTGGCAGTGTCAAATATTGCAAAGAGACCAAGAAAGATGATACCTGAGAAATGGCCGTTGGCAGGTTCGAAGCTGTCTTTGGACATCTAACTAGCTTTGCCACCTTTAGGTCTTCTTTTACTACTTGCTTACTTATTAGACCTTCTCTTATGGACCTACTACTGTAATGTTCCCTTCCCTAGCCTGAAACGGCCCTAAAGTCTTAACTGACCATTCTAAAGGTTGGTCTTGATCCATTTCAACAATACCACCTTACAACTCCTTACTTAGAGATCTAGATTTTTAGATAGGATCATGTCATCACCTTAGCCCCAAGCCATTTGGCCACATTTCTGCAAATCTACCCTTAAGCAGACACTCCTGGCCTGTCTCCTTCCCCAGTGCATTGCCCTTGCCTACTGGGATGTGAGTTATATGAAAAGTAAGAAGAGAGAGAACCAGATGTCAGCAATGCACAGGAGTCCTAGGGATTTCTTCAGCCTCAGAAAGACCCAGTAGGAAGTGCTGCCCATATATAAGAGGTCTGTGTGTGATCAACTGATTCAATCTTGCATACCATGTTAGTCTAGCTGAGTGTTGGCTACAGAATGGCATCTACCTAAATGAGAGCTAGAAAAGAATCCAATTCAAATGGTCTCAGATTTACAGGTATTGGGCCATGAGCCATTATGTTAAAATGGATAAACGTCCATAACTGAATCTAGTCTCTCTGTCCTTAATTGACATACGGATTGTATTAATAAATTTGGAGAGAGGAGGGGGAGATTTACTCGGGATGAGGTAATCATCCTGCAGAGTCTCTAATAAAAGTTTAGTTATGGGTCCCTCGAGTCCCTCCTAGCTCTAAAGGTATGACCCTGTGGTGTCTAATTACCTTTCTTCAATCTCAGAGAATCTCCTGGAGGCAGCTGGTAGGTAGGATTACTTTTGGCTATTATTATCAGGCACACCAAAGGCAGAGGGTGTGAGTGAAGGAAGTTATGTATTCTCCAGGTTCTTCAGTTAGCATTTTTGCAGAGCACATCCCCAAGGTGGGGTGGTGGGATGAAAGGGGAGGGAAGTGGGACAGAGAAGTGGAAGGAGGAGAGAAGAACAAGGAGGAACAGTTCCCACTGTCCTATTCAGTGTGGGTAGATTTTTATCATGTATGTAGCAACACAGTATTACTTCTGGGCTCTAGGGGAATTCTTCCTTTTCCACTAAAGGGCTCCCTCAGCTCTGGGCTCATGGTCATGGCCCCAGATTCATTCCTAGGGGATGGTGACCTCAAGGGAAGGATCAGGTTCTTTCTTCTACTTTTCTGTTCTTTAGGAAGCCCTGGGGAGAATCACTTACAGCTTAGGTCTGGCTCAAATCTAACATGTCTCTAAAGGGAAGTAGAAAGGTCCTCAGGGTAAAATGGGCAGCTATGTATTTCCTTTACACAAAACAAATGCTAAAAACAAAAAAAACAACAAAACACAAGACTTGAAAGTGACCATTGGCAAAGACTTTACATAAAGCAGTAACTCATAACTATAATTATATTCCTCTGGGATGCTGATGATTAAAACATCAAAATGTGAAACATTTGGTAAGGCTGGTGAATAGCTATTTCATGCTCTTCTCACCCCTGCACTGTTTTCCTCAAGGTCTATGTCTTTTGGCAAGCAAGATCAAGGCTTGGCCTCAGAAGGGTTAGGAAAGATAAAGTCAGAGGATTCTTGCTCTAGAGTGGGAAGGAACCCTGTGGGTTATCTCTCTAGTCCAAACTTCACATTTTGCAGATGAGGAAATTAGTATCAGAGAGACTGAATGATTTGCCCAGGGTCACACAGCTTCAGTTCATTTGCCTAGAGCCATGCAATTAATTTGTATGAGAGTCAGAGTTCAAACTACTTTGCTTAGCATATTTAACAGTGATCTATCTGGCTGTGGTGGTGTTGCAAAATGTCAGCCAAAGGAAAAATACCATGCCCAGATATCAGAGAAATAACAATTAAGAATAAACAGTTATTTTTCTCAAGTATGAGTAATGTTCGCCTATGCATAGAAATGTATTGGATAGTCACTCTGGAAAACACAGAAAGCTTTTCAGGATAAGTTTTTCCCCCCTTTCCTGTATTCTCAATTATGATATTTATTGGAGGCTTTAACTAGTTATGGCAAGGGTAAGCTGTTCCTTTCAGTTGTCTTTAGTATTGATAACAGTTGCCCCAACGTAATTCGTCATATGATGATTCAAAATTATTATGACCCCCAAAATAATGAATCAACTTTGCAACATGGTCTCCTTCTGTCTTAAGGGTGACATGAACCCAGTTGCTTTCTATGGTTTGATTGTGCAGAACCCTAAGAGAAATAATTTTTTTTTCACTTTGCAGTTGTGGTAAGCATCTATATGCTATGTGCCAAGCACCATGCTAGGTACAGGGGGTATGGAGACAAAAATGCTCTCAAAGAAAAGACATTCTATCAGGAAAGACAGCATGTACGCACAGACCCATGCATGCATACATATACACAAAACAAATATAAGGTGGTAGAAGGATAGCAGTTGGGAGATAAGGAAAAGGTTCACGTTGAAGCCATGGTTTGAGTTTTGAAGCAAAGGAGGGATTCTGAGATGCAAAAGGGAGTGGGGGGCGGTGCATTCCACGCATTAGGGAGAATCTTAAGGAATAAACCCAAATCCCGGAAAGCAGAGGGTCCTGTGTGAGGAAAATCAAGGTCAGCTCAGCTGGATCTGAGAACGCATAAAGTGGAATTGTAAATAATAAGCTAGGATGTGGAGCGCTTTTAATGCCAAACCAAAGAGTTTACTCTAGAGGTAACTGAGAGTCACTAGAATTTCTTTAGAAGGGAATAGAACACTGGGCTTGGAATCAGGAAGACATATCTTCCTGAGTTCAACTCTGGCCTCAGACACTTACTAGCTGTGTGACCCTGGGTAAGTCACTTAACCCTATTTGCTTCAGTTTCCTCATCTGTAAAATGAACTAGAGAAGGAAGTAGCAAACCATTGCAGTATCTTTGCCAAAAAAAAAAAAAAAAACCCAAATGGGGTTACGAAGAATCAGACACGACTGAAAATGATTGATCTGGGAAGTGAGTGATTGTATGCTGTGCTTTAGGAATGTCACTTTGGAATGTGTTGGAGAGAGGAGAGAGGAAGTAGGGAGTCCAATTAGGAAGCTCCTGGAGTAGTGCAGGCAAGCGTGATGAAGGCTGAGTTGTAGGTGGTGGCTTTGACAATGGACACTGAAGAATGGGTAAGAGCCATTGTGGAAGCAGGATACATAAGATCTGGTAATTGTTTGGATGTGGGAGGTGAAGAAGAATGAGAAGTAAAGAATGACCCCAATGGGTATAAATCTAAGTTAATGGAAGGATGGTGGGCTTTTGACAGAAGGAAAGAAGTTGGGAAGAGGGATGGATTTGGGGGTGGGGTGGGGAAATCAGTACAGATAACGAAATAATAGGATCAGAGATTCATTTAGGAACATAGGTTTAGTGCTGGAAGAATTTTTAGGGACCATCTAGTCCAACCCTCCAACCCACTCCCTCCCTTACCACATGGATGAGGAAACTGCCCAGACAGGTCCATAAGATGAAATATTTAGAGCTAAAATGCACTACAGAGGTCATTTAATGCAACTCCAGAAAGGAAGATTTGCCTCAAGTTATAGGCAGATTCAGGATTTGAACCCAAATCTTTTGACTCAAAATCCAAGGTTCTTTATACTATACAATACACACTTTTCCCAGAGTCTCACAGGTAATAGGATAATTTCAATTCCTGATTTAAATTCCTGAATCTCTCCTCAAACAGTTGTTTCACCCTGTGGGTTTTCCCTTCAACAGTACTATGAAATGGACTTTTTCTTTGATCGATTCCATTCATCCCTTCATATTTGGAATCTGATTGCAGTACCACAAAAGCAAAAAGGACCCAAAAAGGGAAATAAAAGGAAAGTGGGGGGAAACAACAAACACTGAATCTTTGGGAAAGTAGAAATGACAATCATGGCCCAGTTCATATCTTTAAGTAGGAGATGTATGTCAGGGTTGGGAATGAGTGCTTCAGAAGGGAGGAGAGACTTGGAACCCTAATAAGAGTCTGATAAAGGAGAGAATTTCAGAATTGTTATTTCCCAAGGCCATGCTAATGTACTCTGCACAGTGAATGGAACCTTGTAGGGAGCCTGTTATCTGGGGAGTAGTGACAGATGACATAGTTCTTTTTTGTAGCATTTGAAGATTCCGAAGGTCTTTTTAAAACCCTGGTTGATAGAGAAAAAACTAATAAAGATTTTTCTGATAGATTATAGGAGTATATACTAGATTTAACTAATGTGGTGAGCATGATTAGAGAAATTCATCTTTTTGAGGCCAAACTGAAACATTTTGGGTAGTCTTTCAGGCTAACAACTTGAAATGGAAAGGAGAGAAGGGAGGGGAGAGAAAGGGAGAAGGGTGGAAAGAAGGGAGGAAAGGAGGGAGAGAGAGAAAGAGAGAGAGACAGAGAAACAGAGAGACAGAGACAGAGACAGAGAATTTGCTAGCAGTTGATTAATTGATGCTAGAAAAAAACATCTTCATCCATATGATCTTAAAATAAGTATACTTTTGGAATGCTGATTGGAAGAAATTATGAGGCCTTCTGTTTTTGAAACTCCAGAATCATTTTAGCATCTAGCTTAGATATCTAGTTTAGATAACTTTTTAATAAAATAATGAATATTAGAGTGCTTGAGTTATAGTCAGAAAGATCCACCTCTAATACTTACTAGCTGTGTGACCCCAGGCAACATCTCAAAGGCTCAGTTTTCTCATCTGTAAAATGGGAAAAATGTTTGTGGTATTTATCTAGACCTAGTTGTTGAAAGGAGCAAATGAGATTGCATATCTAATTCCCTGTTAGGCCTTAAGCATTGGCTTCTCTGGCTCCCACTGAGATCACAGCCTACCATCTTTAAGAGGCTTTTCCACAAGTTCCTAGTGCCTTTCTCCCTAGATTACTTTTACTGTTTATATCTTGTATAGTTATGTGTATGTTGTCTCCCTCATTAGAATGTAAGTTCCTTAGGGGCATGCACTGATTTGGGGTTTTTTTGGGGAAACATGGTGCTTGGCACAAAGTAAGCTCTTAACAAACACTTATGATTTTCATCACTTTTCAGTTGTTGTTATTATTATTATTTATTATTGCTTTAGGTGATTATTCATCCTTCTAACTACTTTCAAATTCATCCATTCTTTCCTAAAATGGTTTTGTCTCTAGTACTGCTGAAAACCTATTTTTCAAACAAGGGTTAGTTTGACAAGTTACCAAGCAACTTTCCAACTCAATCAATCTTTAAGCATTCGCTGAACTCCTACTACAGGCCTGCAGTCCTGATACTCAGCCCACGGAGAGTTCAGCCATATTTCTGATGCTTGTGTTCCATATCTAAAATCCTGGCTTAATGACAGAAGCAGGAATGTGTTCTAGGTGTAGGAACCACTTAGTAATGTTATGAGGTATGACTGCATATGTTGTTCTGAACCTAAAATATCTTAGCTAATTTTTTGTTTTTCTCAGGTCTTCTTTTCACTTTGACTCTCTCCTGCTTCAGGACATTGGGGAGACCTTTTTGGGGATTCAGTGATATGAGAAGGCAAAAGTAAAACTTGGTGGAAAGACAAATATTAATACCGAGTTGGAACAAAAACATTTGTTTACCTCTTCCCCTTGGGCAATAACAACCTCAGAAGACCTAACATCAACACAACTCTTAGATTTTATTGATTTAGTCAATCAAGAAGTTGGTTCAGTGAAAGGGCTGGCTTGCTCATTGAAAAAGCTAGTCTGGTCATTTCACAGAATCCACAAGTCAGTTGAGTCCAGATGGTTCCAACACAGAAATATAGTTTATATGTGGCAGACATGGGGATTTATGCCAAAAGGATCTAGTCAGTTACAAACATAATTAAGCCTGTCCCTTCTCACCTGGATATACTGACTAGAATAGAACCAATGCACTCAGGAACATGGAACCTTCTGAGCAGGCATTGGGGAATGGAGTGGGAGCAGAGCAGAGGGAAGAAAGAAACTTCCAGGCTGGAGCACAAGATAGAAAACTCTTGTCTTTATTTGTTATCATTTTCTTTCTTTTTATTCTATGCTTACTATGGAGTTGCTGCCTTTCCAGGTATAAGTTCCTTGAGAGCGGGGATTTTTTCCCCATTTTTTGCATGTGTATCCCCAGAGGCTAGATCCCCTGTCCCTAGCATGCCTTGGGCATGTATGTAATACATTACAGGAGATGCAGCTGCTGCTTGGCGAGTATCAGAAGGCTTAACATAGCCTGGAGAAAGAAGACCTCACAGACTTCTAGTGTCATGCTGTGACAGACAACTCAGGAAGAATAAGAAAGCCACAACAGGCCGTGGGGATTGATCTCTAAGTACTCAGGAGCCCGATTCTAAGGAAGGAGTTAGAGACTCCGTATTTGCATGGGAGACACATTTTTTTCAGGTTGTTAGGTTTTATCTAAGTGTGGTGCTGTTGACTCTGTGGGTCCTGGAATTGAACTTTTGAGAGTAGAGAGAAACTGAGCTCACCAGTTGAGAGGGTGGCAACTACTGATTTGCTAAAAGGGCTCAGATGTGAACCTCTCCTCTGTTCTTTACATGCTGAAAATAAAACTCTTCTGTGTTTATTGCTTTGGAAACCTGATGCCTTCATGGGATTAGGGAATCCTTAGAGAGACATAAACCTGATTCTCATGACCTCAGGAGAGACTTCTGAGAGGAAGCAATGAGCCATAGATTATCATTAATCAGAGACACCCCAACCCCCTGCCCCAAAATTAAACCTGAAGGGTGTGTCAGAAAAAAGATTATGAGAGATCTATTGACAACACAAATGATACAGTATATAATGTATTATTAGCTGGTAAATAATACAGACTATGTTAGCCTTTAAAAAAAACCTGATAATTCAATAAAGGTAGTGTTTCCTTCTCTTTAGTTCCTGACCCCAATCATGGAAATGAGGAGGCAGCTAGACAAACTGTGTAAGGTACATAGAGTGGATCAGGAATGAAAAGAATGAATACTTTTTGCAAAAGCAAAGCAAAGTATACTCTAGACAGTCGCTTTGCCCACATTTTTTGATTGATGGAATGATCCAGGGTAGAGACACATGTGAAGATTGATCTGAGGTTTTTTTTTTTAATGGCCAGTTTTCATAGATACATGTTTTTAGTGGACTCAGTAGAACATCCATTTCTTTAATGAATTGTATTAAACTTAAAATCGATTAATTTCAGTGCTTAGGTGTCTGATATTCTCTTATGGTTACTCACCCATGAAGACTGTGACTTCTCGGTATTTTTATGCATAATCACCTTGAGTTGCTACAGTTAAAGAAATCCCAGGAAATGGCACTGCGAGATGAGAATTTGAATAGGCTAACAGATTGGGATTTATTCTGGTGTCTGGTTCCAAGTTCACCTGAGGAAGCTGAGCCCCCAGCCAATGTGGTGTAAAAGCTGGGTTCAGAGCCACAGTCCATCACAAACCAATCTGTCTGCCTACCTGGCAATTCAAGACCCTGAATCCTGGCCCCTGGTGACACATTTGTAGCTGCTCAGCTAAGGTAGAAAAGAAGCAACAGGTGACTGACCTGACTTCTCTTAAGTATCAGAAGTAGGAATGGAATGAGATTGGAGCTCTGGGGACTAGCCATGGGTTGATCCACAATAAGCTACTCAGCTGACTGAGGCTAGTTGCTTCTATGTTGAGACTGGATGGAAGTCACTCAACATTTATGGGGTCGTCTCTGAATAGGTTGAGACTGACTGGAGGACAGGCACCTAAGTGACAGGATAGATAGCGCACTGGGTCTGAAATTAGGAAGCACAGAGTTCGAGTGTGACTTCCGACACTTATTAGTTGTGTGGTCCTGGGCAAGACACTTAGCTTCTGTTTGCCTCAGTTTCCTCATCTGTAAAGTAGGGATAATAATAACACCTGCCTCCCACAGTTCTTGTGAGGATCCAGTGAGATAATACTTGTAAGGCATTCAGCACAGTGCCTGGCACATAATAAACGCTATAGAAATGTTAGCTATTATTAGAATAATTCTTCAGGCTGGAGGGCTTGAAGACTCTCAAGTCTTTTGATACAGCTCTTTGACTTTATAAACAAATCTTTTTGAATAGAAATTAATACATAGAGTACAAATTACAGATTAGCAATATAAGTTTAAAACAAAAATGTTAAGACCACGGGAGTTGTTTATGCTCAGTGTCTCCACTTTCTCACCATCAATTTGTTCCTAAACCTCTTGACATCACATTTTCCTATTTTCTCAGAAGTCACCAGGAACCTGCCAAATGCCAAATCCGATGGTCTTTTCTCAAGCCTTGGCCTTGACCCTTGCAGTATTTCACACTATTTATTACCTCTTTATTTTGAAAAAAACCAGTAAGATATAATGGAAAAAGCATCAGCTCTGAGGTCAGAGGACTGTATTAGAAACCTAGCTCTGCAATTTAACTTGTGTGACCACAGACAAATCATTCCACTTGTTTGGCCCATAGCGTCTTCATTCGTAAAATAAGTGGGATGAACTTAATGATTTCTAAGGTCACTTCCAGTTCTCAATCCTATGATCCAGCTCCTTTTAAACATAGCTGGAATCCTCTTGTCTGTCCACTTTGGGGGAGAGAGGAATCAGATCTCCTCTTTTTATTCTCTTGGTGTCAAATCCTTCCTGGGCTCCTGTGCAGCTCAGAGACTTTAAGGCCAGTTTGGAGGCCACAGCCTCCATGGCTAATGCCTCAGCTCTTAGCTCTTCAGTACTTCAGATGTACAAATCGTTTCCGTGACTTTCTTCATTAGTGACTTTTTTCTGAAGTGACTTCCTGAGGGATTTGGGCCCTTTAGATCAAAGCTCCTCTTTCCTCACTTTTATGAGATGGAAAAGACAGTGTGAGAGAAAGCTACCTATTTCCTAGTTATGTGACCCTGGGCTAGGGATTTAATTTCTCTCTGCCTTAATATCCTCAACTATAAAATGGTGATAAAAGCATCAACTCTCTCACAGGTCATTGTGAGAATCAAATGAGAAAATATAACTGTAAAGCATTTTGCAAACTATAAGGCGCTGTATAAACATTTATTATTATTACAAAGAGCATTTCTTTTTGAGAGAATAACTGCCCCCCTCCCCAGGATTCTCTCCAATCATAGGTTTTCCCATCTTTTTTTTTTCTTCTTTTTGTAAAGAAAGAAAAATAGTCTACCTTTCTTTTTCTTTGTAATGGAGCTATCTGAATTAATTTTAAAACAATGCTTAGTTAGTTAACTGGCAGGGTCTCAGTTAAAGAGTTCTTTGAAGAGCATGTATCTATTGCTTATATCAGAATATCCTGAACAAAATGTAAATCAGATTTTTGAACCAACCAATCAACTAAGCATTTATTAAATGCTTATTATGTTCTAGGAATTGTACTAGGTGCTGAGGACCCAAATTTGAAGAATGAGACAATCGCTCATCTAGAGGAGCTGATATTCTAACATCTGAAGATAGGTTAAAACTGAATTTGGGGACAGAAATGTGAAAAACTACACTTTACTGCTTTAACTTAAATACAATACTAATAGTATCACAAGACCAAAGATTAAGAGTTGGAAAGGACATTAGAGGTCATCTGATCCAACCCTTTCATTTTACAGATGTGGAAACTGAAGGCCTCAAAGATTGTGACCTTCCAAAGATGACATATATATTGACAGAGGGGCTGTCTTGGCATCAGAAATAGCTGGCTTCAAGCTCTGCCTCTGAAATGTACTATGGTTATCCCTTACATATCCTGACTTTCCCCATCCTGGCTTTGATATATTGCAGAGAGAAATAAGAAATTAAATGGGAATTTTTTAGGAGTTTTGCAGAAGCTGCAGATGACACACAAATACCAGCAGACAACACAGAAAAAGTTTAGAAACTCAGAAATGCATAAAATATATGCATAGTATATGTCTATATGTATAATGTATATGTATCTATATGCATAATATCAATATATTTTATCTTTTAATCCCATAATAATTCAGATTTCTTTTCTGGTACAAAGGGAAGGTGTGGGGACACACCCCTAACCTGCATGATGAGGAAGAGATAACTGTATTTGTGTAACCATGTGACCCAGACAATTCTGTAAGACTTTCTGTTGTTGATTAAGCTACTCCCCTGCATCAGTTGTGGAGAGTTTCTACACTGGACATGCCTCACATAGATACAAATCACATGTTAAAGCAACAAGAACAAAAAAAATAATGCTATCATAAACCAATCATGTTTCTATCACATTACATAAATAGGGATAGGGACTTGGAACTGATTTCACTGGTATATTTATTGTGTAAATATATTATCAAATCACAATAATATATTATTTTTAGAAATAAGAACATGTTTGATTATGGCAACTGAGAATCAAGAAAAGTGAGACCATGATACGTAGAACAGAGAACTAGCAGAAGAGAGCTTTCTTTGTACAGGAGAATGCTGCTCAGTGACTTTGGTCAGTGAATGTGCTATTTAGTACTGTATTTACTGAGAAGCCACACCCGCACATCCTCCCTAAGGCTAGTCAATGCCATTTGTGCTTTTTTTTCTTTATCTCTATAGTTTATTCTTATTCCTTTCAGTTCCTGAAATTTACTTAGCACGGTAACCAGTGCCAATTCTTCTTTGATTGCTTTGAGTTTCCGCCTTCTATTTCTATGAGCAGCCTTTTCAGAATGTTAAGACAAGAGTCACGACTTATCCCCCAGTGAGTTTTTAAAAAATTGAGAAATGGAAGATGTTGAAAGTCTATTTATGAAAAAGGTCTATTTGTGTCAAAAGGTGCCCGACCACATTCTAGCATTTCCTTTTTCCATATCATGTAATTTTCTTTTGTCTTTTAATATAATATTTCTAAGGTTTCGCCTATTTCTTTTCCTTTTCTTCTCATCATCAAATGAAAATGTGTCCTCTACAGAGAAATTAGTTCTTGTTTTGTGGAAGAAAGAAAAAAAAATTTAAAAAAAGTTTTGAAATGTCCCCTTGGTTGGGATTTATATACTTCATACATTCTATTGTATGATAACCCACCTGAAGTGATGTAATGAAAATGAGGAAGGTATTTCTACAGAATATCGTTGACTTGCTTTACAAGTTACAATTCTCCTGGTTTTCCTAAATAGCGGGCCCGTGTGAAATTGGGATCATCATCACCAAAAAACAAACAAAATGAACACATCAAACCTGGAAAGGCAGAATTCATAGAGCTAGGAACTCAGAAGAAAAGCCCTTCCAGACTCAGACGCAAACGAGTCAATACTAGTTACTTAGCACTGTTTTGTCTTACATCTCATTGCTGTACCCTTTGGACATTTTATACAACAATTATACAACAAATTTAGAAGCTACGGGACAGGTCTGGTGGAAAACATCTGGAGGGTTTAGTGGACTGTACATTCAAAATTGAGTCAATTGAAGATGATAGAGCATTAAAAGATCCCAGTGCTCTCCTACGCTGACTCAAGAGGCCTAGTTCCTGGGAGATGTGAGGTGACAGTTGTGTGAGCTGAGCCCATCTGAAGGGTTGGGTTGGGTTGGGTTCTGAGAGCTACATCTTCCCAAAGGCATTTGCAGAAGCCAAGGAGAGACCAAAGTGTTAAACCAGGAGAAGAAAAGTCTTAGAGGGGCATATCTGAGGTGACTTTTTTGGAGGGGAGGAAGGGAAGCGAATTGGGGTCAAGTGACTTGCCCAAGGTCACACAGGTAGTAAGTGTCAAGTGTCTGAGGCTGGATTTGAACTCAGGTCCTCCTGATTCCAGGGCCAGGGCTCTATTTACTGTTCCACCTACCTGCTGGGAGACCATTTTTAAAGACCTTTATTTAAGCATCTGAAAGGCTACCACATGAAAGAGGTATTAGCTTTGTTCTGCTTGGCCCAAGGGCACTACTAGAAGTAAGGAAGAGAAGTTGTAGAGAAGCAAATTTTGGCATAATAGAAGAAAATACTTCTCAACAATTCAAACTGTCCAAAAGTGGAATGCATTAGCAGAGTGCCAGGCACTTAGTAAATGTCCATGGACTAACTGGGTTGATTCAACAAGTACTGAGTTTCTTCTCACTGGAGAAATTTAAAGGGAAGCTGGAAGGACCACTTGTTGGTTATTCCATGGAAGAAATCCTTAGTAGGGTGGGATTTGACGTCCTTTGAAACTCTACCTCCTCCAGGAACATGAATGGAGTTTTCCAGATTTGTAGCACCATAGTGGATTTGAAGGCCCCTCACATGCAGAAAGAATATGGGATTACCAGGAAGTCAAGCAGTCCATTTGCCACATGAACTCTGCCTGGGGATTTTTATGCCAACCTCGCCTGCATTTGTTTAGACTATTTTATTTTTATAAGTTAACAAAATATAGTAGAGTAGGAATCTGAGCTGTGATTTCATTGATGTTGGGAACTCCCACATATAGGAAAGGGTAGCCCCTTATCTTCCATTTATGATCTTGGAGAGTTGCTTACAACACTAAGGGAGACTGCCACTTGCCCAAGGTTATATGGCCAATGGGAGCAAGGCAATTCCAACCCTGGTCTTCCCAACTCCACTCCAACTCTCATCCTCTACATCAGTCTGCCTTTCAGCATAAAACACTGCAATAAAAAAAAGAGAAGACAATTGAAAGACAAAATGAGAATTATCATTCCTCCACAAGGCCATACATGGGGCCTAGGAGCTGAAGGGAGGGCCCAAAAGAACTCTCTAGACTTTTTTTCGTTAGCACACTAATATGTTCATCAGATTCACTAATTATCACCTTAGAAAGCAAAGAGGGAGCCTGGTCCTGACATGATGAGATATAGGATAGAAGATAGGAGGAGGGAAGCAAGTTAAGATAACTGGGGCTGCCAGGGAGAAGGATTCAATTAAATTTCATTCAGGAACCATTCATTAAGTTCTTACTATGTCCCAGGTACTGTTCTGTGTGCTGGGATTATTGACTAGCGCCAGTGACTAAGGACAGAAAGGCCAAGTGCAATATTTCAGTGGGGGCTCTTTGCTTCTGCGCAGGGAAATGGGGGAGTGAGCTCCAGATCCAACTCCACTGACCTTCAGAGATTACAGTTTATTGTTACTACTGTAAAAACCGTGACACATAAAGTGCTGGAGAGAGTTCTGGGAGGAGCGGGTTAGGAATGAAGACAAAGATTAATTTCACACCCTTCACCATTTTGCCTAGGGCTGGGACAGTTTGGGACAGAATTTAGCATGCAGTGGGGAAAATAATTTACAGTTTTGTTTAAAACTACAATGATAACTTGTTTTGCAGGTAGCTTTGATTGTCTTTATTTGATCTTTGAGGGTCCTGTCAAAACTGTACCAAGTGTTTGTAAAGCACATTTGGGAGGCAGAGTGGAAAAGACTTGGGAGTGAAATGATTTCTGATGAGGGGGTAGAATTAAATGATTTCAAAATTCCCTTCCAGCTTTGCCATTATATAGCACTATGGAATCAGGTTCTACTTCTGCTACTTAGACCAACTATGTAAGCTTCTTAGATCCCAGTTTCCTCATTTGTAAAGTATGGGTCATATACACATTTATTTACTAAGATGTAGACACACATGTGGGATTAAGTCAGATGTATATATCTCTCTATATATGCATAATTTATATTAGTGGTTCTCAAACTTTTTGGTCTTGGGACCCTTTTGTACACTTAAAAATTACTAAGGAATCCCAAAAGAGCTTTTGTTTATGCAGATTATAGCTATTAATTTCTACTGCGTTATAAATTAAAATGTCTTACTATTATATGAAAAGTATTGTCCTTATGGACCCCCTGAAAGGGGTACCAATCCACACTTCCAACAACTGCTGGTTTACCTTATTTAGACATTTAAGGTTCACTAAGCACTTTCCTCAGAACCCAGTGAGGGAGGGCATGTTTTATCATTTTCATTTTACAGGGGAGGAAAGGAAGGCTCAGACTGGTGAAATGATCAGAGCTATAACTAGGGGAGGGCAACTAGAGCGTTGCTTCAGGACAATGACATTTAGAGGGTGCTGACAATATTGCCGTCTCTCACCAACACAGAAAAAACTGAGGTTAACACTTTGTTAGCTAGAAAAATTAGCTAAAATAGGAAGCTATCAGGTGGTCTGCTTTTTCTTTAGATGCCACAGTACAGGAACTCCCCCATTCTTTGTCTAGAAACAGCCCCAAGGACTCTTGGAATTTCTCCACTTCTCCTTGCTCCCACTGAATTTTTTAAAGTTTTTTTTTTTTTTTGGAGGAGGGAAGGCGAAACAATTGGGGTTAAGTGACTTGCCCAAGGTCACACAGCTAGTAAGTGTCAAGTGTCTGAGGTCAAATTTGAACTCAGGACCTCCTGACTCCAGGTCAATGCTCTATTATTGCTCCACCTAGCTGCCTCAAAAGCTTTTTTTTTTTTAAATTGACTTGAAGACATCAGTTGTGTTGCTTGCCCTAGATGTAAAGATTGCTTTAGTCATGGCTTTGAAAGTGACTAGCTGGTCACAATGTCAGATCAGGAAATTTGGAATTTATTCATTAAATTCATTATGTGAAATACATAATAAAGTATAAAAAGCACGATACGATATACTATTAAAATTGTAGAGGGGCAGATTATTTTCATTATGTAGAGTACTCAACACCCTATTGGCTCCTAATAAAGAATAATTATTGATACAGCTAATTTTGACCTTTCAAGAATGCTTTTAAAATAAGCCAGGTTAGGGAGGGTTATAGAGGAGTTAATGAAGGAGGATGGTTAAGAGTAACAGAAAGCTTCCAAGCTGCAGAATAAAGGGAAAAAATAGAAAAGCTGGGGGGGGGGGTGCGGTGTGTATCTGAATAGCAGGGGGTTCGGGTGTGGGGGGACAGCTAATTTTACTGAGAATGGGCAGGGCTGGAGGGTTGCTTGGGAAATGCATTGCATCGGTGAAAACAGAGTGGAGGTGATTTGCTAAATTGGATGATTAGAGTAAATGACTCCCCTCAGTCTGTGAATTTAATGACAGTATGAAGTTTCCAGTGGGGGAAGGGGAGGCGGGGGGGAGCATTTAGGGAGTTATAAATATGAGTCAGTCCAGCGCCAGCTGAGAAAATAGCCACCAAGTTTGACTGGTCTGAGCGATCTCACGTCAGCTTCCCCTTAAAGGTGCGCGCTCCGAGACTTGCAGCCAAGTAGCAGGCACAAGGAGGAGGCTCCCGTTAAACGGCCGCGTGCACCCCGGGAAGGTAGGAGCGCTCTACACCGTCTCTTTTCTCGTGTGTACAGCGCTATTCGCATGTTGTCCCCGGGAGGCCAGGTGCGGTGCTTCCTCCTCCTCCTTTTCTTTTTCTCCTTTTCTTTTCCCGCTAGCGCTTAGCCCGGTGCCTGGCACGGAGTGAGCGCTTAGTAAATACTAACTGATGGACCTAAAGGCGTGGCTCGCATCCCCGGGAAGCCGGGGGAAGAGGGTGTAAACAGCAGCGGGAGAAGGGGAAGACGCTGCAGCCGTAAGGGAGGGAAGGGACGAGGTGTCACCCCGGGGTCAGTGCATGCCCTAGGGGCTGAGGGCACAGGGGTGGATGCCAGGCTGGAAGCCCGCACCCGCGGCGGGGCAGTGGCGCCGGGGCGGGGTTGGGGATTGGAGGACGCATCGGACCAGGCAGTGCGAAGCGAGAACTAGGCTCGCAGCGAGCCGGTGGAGGGAGAGCCCGAGCCCGGGATTTCTTTCCCGCGTTCTGGCGCGCGCGCACGCGCGCGGAAGAAGCCGGGGGCTTTTGACCCCGAGCGGGCGGGGGTAGCCGGACTCACACCCGGAGAGCCAGATCCCGGAGAGCTACTGGGTATGTGGAAGTCGGAGAGGGGAGGGGGAAGAGGGAGCCGGAATGCGTGCGGGAAGGTGGCCCCGTTGCTAGGCGCCCGGCTCCGGTCCCGCCCCCCTCCGCGTTACCTGGGTGACCGCCGGAGGGGAGGGGGAGGGGTGACGGGCACTTACGTGCTGACGCTAATTGTATATGAGCGCGAGCGGCGGGATCTCGGGTCTTTTTTAGCGCCATCTGTTTGGGGCGCCGCCTCCTTCTCCTCCTCCTCCGCCTTCCTCGTCTCCTCCCGCCGCCTCTGCTGCTGCCGCCGCCCTGAGTCACAGCCTGCGCAGCTCCGGCCGCTTGGTCCCTGCAGCAGCCGCGGGTAACGGAAGCGGGACGGGAGGGGAGGGAGCGCGCGGGGCTTCCAACGGCCGACCGGGCAGAGGTGTGTGTGTGGGGGGGGGAGGGAGCGGGAATCCAGCGGGGCTCGACTGCCCTTCCCTGCCCGGGCCTGGGCTGGGCCGGCCTGGTCGGGGTCTGCTCGCGGACGTGGGAGTGTCCGGGGCCTGGGTCTCGGCCGAGGCTGGCCTCCCATCCCCGTGAGGCGGGGGCGAAGAGCGTGAGCACCGTGGGCCGCAGCCTCCTGACTAGGACCCCGGGCTTGGGCTACCGTGGCCGTGGGAGGGAGGGATGGAAGGCCGGCTGTGGTAGCTGCTCGTGGCCGCGGGAGCACATTTCGCGCTCGCGCGCGTCTGCGAATCTGGGTGGGGGGCGAAACCGAACGGTTCTCGAGCAAAAGACCCCCGCGAGACAGCTTGATCGGGGGTGCTCTGCACCCTGCCGGGCCCCGCGTCTCCGAGAGGCGGCGGCAAAGTTAGGGTAGAGGCCGAGGCGACGTTTGTCCGCTGCCTGCAACACGTGGTAGCCGCTGCATGGCCGCCGTCTGCCCGGAGTGCTGCCCCTCCTCCCCGACACCCTCCCCCTCCCCAATTCCCCCCCCTTGCCTTCCTCATCCCCGCCTTTTCCCCTCTCCGATCA
>CM053623.1:197501435-197550523 GCA_028646595.1 Phalanger gymnotis
GGGAGAAAATTTGTAATTCAAGCGCCTGTGAAAATCAATGCTGAAAACCAAACATGTCAAAAATAAATTAAAAAAAATACTACTGACACTTAAATTTATAATATTGTATTAGAATTTTATTTAATTTCTGATACAGCAAATATATATATTTCTAATGAAATAAAAAAAAAAAAGTAATTTGCCAAAGTCATAAAACTAGCCTCTAGTACACAGCAAGATAGTAAGTGCTTAACCTACTTTGTGTAACCTGTTATGTTTTGAGAAAACCTTCAAGAAGCTTGTGATGTTATTTTTAAAAAACGCAATGGCATATCTGAGATTTGAGTGGTGGGTTCTTAACACATAGAGAAAAGAATTGTGAGCATCACTTCCTCTTCTTACTGCTCTCATCTGCTTCCAGTATTGGAGTGGCCTCATTACATACACATCTTCTCAACTCCTCTTCCAGTCTATCCTTCCTATTACTGCCAGACATTTGTTTTCATTATTGTAGCCCTGGGCCTGTGCCACCAAAGACAAGAGCCAGAATCACCAGTGTCATTGACAGATAGCTCCAGAGATATTCCTTTAAAATTTAAGTGTAGTTGAGATTTCTTTCTAAAGTGCCCCTGTGTCCGTTTTTAATATTTTACTGTTTTTAATGAAAGTGTTGTTTTGGTCAGGTAATTTGATAAAGCTTTTTCCCTTATTGTTTTCATGCTAGTTTAGTATCTTATATTCAAAGCCCTTAAGAAAGACAAAATGAATGGTGTATGGTGCTTTTAAATTTTTTAAGGTCTACTTTTAAACAAAAAGTTATATTGATGCCTTTTTGTTTTCAGATAGTAATTTCCAGATCTCTTCCTCTCTTTTACCCCTCTTTTCCCCAACATTTTTCTTATAACAAAAATAGTAAAGCAGAACCCTCTGACCACCTGTGTGGCATATTCATGATTCCTTCCCTCTTCTTCAAATGAACAGAACCCTCTGACCACCTGTGTGGCATATTCATGATCCCCTCCCTCTTCTTCAAATGAAGATCTTTAACATGATTTTGTTTACTCTCCACAAGGGTTATGAAGATATATTAAATTTGAGTTGATCTTACGTAAGTTTTTGCCAAGCAGGGCAAGACAGTTTATAAATGTGGGTGTGCATTGGATTCTCCATAGTATCTTTTTTATTACCTCCCAAGTGCTATGAGCTACGGTATACCAAGCACTTCAGGAGTTCAGTGTAATCTACCTTTGGGAGGGCAGTGCATATACAATGTCCAGCCATTCTCTTAAGCTACTTTCCCCATTTCTAACACAACTGTAAAGTTCATGTTGTAAGTGAATCGAGATACTAATACTGTCATATTACCTCAATTTATCCGATAGCCAAGGGTGATCTTTATTGTTCACATTGGCCTAAGGGGCACTCATTGTATCTGTGTATTGTTTGAGGTGCAATACCTGTGCCTCGTACCAGTGCCACACACAATTACTTGTTTTCTCTATTTAGATGACTAAAATGGGACACTGGATTAAGCAGCTGTATCTGCCTTTGTGTTGTGATTTGCAATTGTCTGATTATAGAGCTTCCTGAGTTCAGATGTGACGTCAGACAATGTGTGATCCTGGGCAAGTCACTTGTTTGCCTCAGTTTCTTCACCTGTAAAATGAGCCGGAGATGGAAATGGCAAACCACTACAGTATCTTTGCCAAGAAAACCCCAAATGAGGTCACAAAGAGTTAGACATAACTCTAAAATGAATGAACAATGATTAACACATCTATTCACAGCCTGTATAAGCTTGAATTAATTTATAAATGAGATAGAAAACAAATTAAGAAATATTCATTTGAGGGTTAAATTCTAACGGCGGGTTAAGGCTCTCATTACCTTTTATGTTAGGTTTACATGAATGTAAGTCCACCGGCCTTAACTGTGGGTCTTTTCTCCTTTTTCCAGTAGGGTAAATAACTGTTTAAGTTATTAAACTGTTTAAGTATTTGTTAGACACTTATTCTGTGCCATACGCTGTATCCGTATGCTGGGGATATGAAGACCCGCAAGTAAGACTCAAGGAGTTTACATTCTAATGGGAAAAATCATACATAAAGGGAACCTGAGGCAGACCAGAAACAGCATGAGGATATGGTGTGGAGATGGCAGGCAAGTGCTACAGAAGCCTGCTTTTTGGCAAGATGATAAGGCAAAAACTCAAACCTATCAAGAGCAAGTGGACCTAGATCAAGTAAATTAAATCCGTTTTAACAGATATTTTTAGGTTAGACTTACGGTTGTGTTATCCATGTAAGAAACTTCCCCTACTAGGGAGTTTCCTCCTAGTAGAGAGAACTTCTTTCTCAGCTAACCTACAACCTAAGAGTCTTCACTGGGTCACTGAGAGATCAGGTGACATCTGACTGTCAGGACTTGAACCCAGGTCTTTATTTCTGTTAAGATATGCTGCCTTTCTGGTAGCTTAAGGTATGTGATTATAACGTACAGTTTTTTATCACTGTAGTCGTTGTAACAACCAACCAGTGGGTTCACTTCGGCAAAATTCTGTGCAGTAAAAGCAATTTGATATGATAGAATTTCCCTGTATGCTTTGTTTAGTTTCATAGGAGCCATTTTGGGTCCAAATCTTTTTATTTTTTACCAGTATTTTATATTTATTTATTAGATCCTTGAACCTATTGACAAAATCCTGCATTCTCTTTTGGGGACTTTTCAAAGTAGGTCTTAAAGAAATGTTTCAGGGAAAGAAAAAACCACTTATATAGCTGAACCCTGGGTTACCCTTCTTGTGGTTTTACTTTCTTGCTCCTGAAGAAACCAGATTATTGATTTCCAAAGTGGGAACATTCAAGAATTAGGCTAGCATGATGGAGCAACAATTTGTTACTCTGTTATTTCTCATAATTGTCTTTTATCCTCGTTGGATAAGGAGGGAAAGAAAAACTTGTCTTGCTATTCTAGGGAAGCTAATGAAATTTTTGCAGGTCCCAAAAAGGTGTTGGTAACAGTGATCTTGTGTTGGCTTACCAGAAGTCTAGGGATTGTTGCTCGTGAAAATTGCTGTGGATGGTAGGTCTGGGATTTAACTATAGTAGTTGACTCCTGGCTTCCTAAGGTAATTATGAAGTTAGGTCCGTTGTGTTTTCGATTTCTCAAACAGCTTATTGTTTATGAGTATTTTTAACATTTATTTATTTCTATAGATCTCAAATATTCAGAGGTCTTACAACATGGCGGACATTGACAAGTAAGTAATTTGGTTCTTTGCGCTATTAGTGTGTGACTACCATTTTGGGAAAATGTGTACTAAATGGCTAATTGTTGGTATCTGTTCACATAAACTGGTGATAAATTATTTTAGTTACGAAGTTATTGGCTGATGTTTATGCTTAGCAATAGCATACTGCTGGGCACCTAGAAGAGACTTAATGAATATTTGTTAATTAGTTTTTATTTTCCAGAGCGCTTTTTGAATAAAGCCTCGTTTATTTTAAAGTGCTTTATCTGGTAATAACAGATTGCTTTATTTTCTCATTTCTTAGGGTTTTGATTGGCGTGGTATTAGTATTCCCCAAGACAGTAAAGGTGAAAAGAGTGTCCCTTTATATTAATTCGTAATTTTTATTAGCTTCAGCAGTAGCTTAGAGAGTTTCCTGCCTGTTGCTTGACTGCCATATGTCCCAAAGTAAATTATTTTTCAAGTGATTCTAAACATTGAGGATTTGCTTAAATGTGTTTTAAATTAATTAGGCATTTATTAAATGCCTACTACATGCCAGGAGTTTTTGCTAGGGTTTAGTCAGAAATATAAAGACTTTAAAAATTCAAAATCTGCTCTCAAGAGCATTTTATCTTAAACTGCAACTGCAGTATTAAAGTTTTAATAGTGCAGAGACTTTATGAAGACCCCTTGTACACAAAGGCATCCCCATTCCTTTCATTATCATGGTTATTATCTCATCTGCCCTCCTGATTTGAACTTGAAAAAGGCTGTGAGGCAGTCTAAGATGGTGAGATACTTCAGGAATGTTTTATCCATATATTATAGACTAGTCCTAACAGTGTTTGGGAAAAGTTCTGGACTAAGAGATCTTAACTTTTTTGTGTATCATGGACCCCTTAGGCCATTTAGTTAATCCTCTGGGCCCCTGCTTATAAATAATGTTTTTAACTCCATAAAATTGATTGTGTAATTTTTTCTTCCTTTCCAAGTTCACAGATAACTCAACTCTATCCATAAATCCTAAGTTAAGAAACCCTGCCCTAGAGGAAATCAAGGAAGCCACTTGCCAGCCCTTCCATAGAACAGATTCTTTTCCCTTGTACCATTTGCCCAAGAGCAAGGAGGCAGGATTCTTCTCCTTAAAGACCAGTTTCTCCTTATCTATCACAATATAAAGCCTCTACAAAAGCCTCTCTTTCTAAGCCAAGAAGTAGCAAGTTGATTTTGTCTTTAGCACAAAAGACTGGGAGAACTTGCATCATCTTATAAGTTCCTATTGTGTATCATTTAAAAAAGAATGATTTTTAGTGTAGGGAAATGAATTTTTAAAGATTTTCTTTCCGAGCACATGTAAATTCTAATCTGCTAATTTTTGATTATAGCAAAGAAACTGAACTTGACCAACAAGATATGGAAGATGTTGAAGAAGTGGAAGAAGAAGAAACTGGTGAAGATGCAAACAGCAAAGGTAGTACCTTGTCTGTTGATGGGAATCCATAATTTCTGATAACCATATCATCAATGAGTTACAAATGCCACTGCTTTATCCCAAACGTCTTTTTTTACCCTAAACCCCATTTAGATTTATTGACCTCATTTTTAGGGGTAGGGTGAAACATAAGGAATCTGTTGAATGTCTCTGACTATAACATTAAACAGAGAATTTTTTTGTTTGTTTGTTTCCTCTTGTTTTGAACTGTACCTACAATTTTCATGGGTGTAGAGATCTATCTTGGGGAGGAACTCTTTCTACCAATCAATGCAGGTTGGCACCTATCTGCTACTTCATAGTGATGGTTAGGTGGAGAGCTAAAGGAAGAGACCACAGTTTAGCTCTAAGGTTCTAGATTCAGGTGAATTTTTTTTTCACCCTTTGAAACCAAATACTCCATAAAGATGAGTTTAAAAACTGATATTTCAGATTTTAGCCAGATACCGTCTTGATTTCCTTTACATAAAAGATAACAATACATTCTGACAAAGCCATTTTACAATTCACGTTGGCAATTATCAATTAAATACAAGAATTAAATTGGTATCGAGTAATTTGCTTTTTAGAACTATGGCATGGGTAAATTACCAGGATTCAGGACAACTTTTAGCCTATTGTTCATTTATTCTCATGCTAAGCTGAGATTTTTTTATTCCTTGTTCAATTTAGCTCGTCAGTTGACTGTTCAGATGATGCAGAATCCTCAAATTCTTGCAGCTCTTCAAGAAAGATTGGATGGTTTAGTGGGAACATCAACTGGCTACATTGAAAGGTAGATATCCTGCTCTGTAACAGGGTAATCCTAAAATTTGAATTTTATTAGCACCTATTATAAGGCCAAAGATTTTTAATACTGTCATGTTAAGTAACTTAACATGGATGACAGCAGTCTTTTAAAGCTTATTTTGGGTTTTAGTATGTAGGGTCATAGCCTGAGATCAAGAAATGTAAGGATGAAAAAAGACTTGAAGTGATCTAGTCCGTCATTTTATAGACAAACTGGGGCTAACGAAGTTACGTGACTTCATGAAGGACACTTAACTAGTTTGTGGGAGAGCTGAAAATGAAAGGTCACTTGACTCTTGTCCAGTGTTTTTTCCTCTATTATAGAGCTCTGTCTTTGTCGCTTGTTAATGAGATTTGTTTGGAGGCTTGGGGATGGTGGGAGCGAATTTTGTTATCCTTCTGCCCATGACAGAAGGATGTAAGGTAGCTAGCTATGAATGAAAGAGGACTTTCTCTCTAGGGGTGATTATGGAAAGAAGAACCAGAAAAGGCACGGTTCTTATGTACTTTTAACCTAGCAGTTTTACCTGATATGTCAATTTGTTAAATTGAAAGCCTAGCTTCTTGTATGATTGGCCAAATGTCTCTAAAATCATATGTCAGTGTGAAAATTTGATTGCATCTATGAAATGTAACTATTATGTAAGGCGAAGATCTCTTTACTTTTTAAAGCATTCATAAATCAGAAACATTCTTTGGCTTAGTTGATTAGTGGTAACCCTCTTTTAATTATTATTGATTATAGTGGATTGTAAATGTTTAATTGCTCTAAAACTTCATTTTTGGAAAAATCACAGTTTTGTATGAATTGCTTAGCATTCTCTTATTAGAGCTAAATCCGTTAGAAAATATCTACCCCATTTTGTGTTAGTGTAGCCTTATGAATGAGTAAGAGTCCTTTTTGGTGGAGGTTAGGAGTTGAGTCTTTTTAAAGTCATTAATGGTACGCTGACTACTGAACTGGCGTTTTTTGCCAGTTATTAAGATATAACTTCACTGTGGAACTTGCGTAAATGATGCTTTTTAAATCTTTTAGCTTGCCAAAAGTAGTTAAGCGACGTGTGAATGCCCTCAAAAATCTTCAGGTGAAATGTGCACAGATAGAAGCCAAGTTCTACGAGGAAGTTCATGCTCTTGAAAGAAAGTATGCTGTTCTTTACCAGCCGCTTTTTGATAAGGTAATGTAGCCTACCATATCTTACCCAAAGTATACAATTTTAAGAATTGTGCTTTTAATTAAAATTAACAGAATTAAATGTTTTAGTTTCTTGACCTAATGTTGAAATTGTTATTACACATAGTGTGCCTGGAATTATTTACCATTAGAAAAAGAGCAAGGTTGGGACAGCTAGGTGGTGCAGTGAGTAGAGCACCGGCCCTGGAGTCAGGAGGACCTGAGTTCAAATCTGGCCTCAGACACTTGACAAGTGTACTAGCTGTGTGACCTTGGGCAAGTCACTTAACCCCAATTGACCTGCCTTCCCCACTCCAAAAAAAGAAGAAAAAGCAAGATGCCAGTGCATCTTGGTGTCATAGTGAGTTCAGAGGGGAAGAAGAATCCCTAATTTCTTGGGGTTGTTGCTTGACAAAAATAGAGGGCTTTTTGAGGCAGTAACTTTTACTATTGAAGTAATTAGTTAAGTCTTCAAAATATAAATTGAAAGACTTAATGGTTTGATCATTTCAGAGAAGTGAGATCATCAATGCAATTTATGAACCTACAGAGGAAGAATGTGAATGGAAACCAGATGATGATGAAGAGATTTCAGTGAGTATTCTTTTGTTGGAAATGTACAACTTTAATCATGAAGGTAATAATAATTGTTTAAATAGACTTTAAATAAAATTAAGAAGGAATTGAGAAGGTTTTTCTTTTTGATCCATTTAGGTTTCACTCCATTTGAGTGGCTAATGGTACCAAGCCAACTTTGCCACATGTTTAATTGGTTAACAGAATTAATGATTTCACATGTTTGGTAGTGGGACAAAAATGTTCTACTACAAAACTATATTACTGCACTTTGGTGGTGGGAGAAAAATGAAAAATCTGAAAGGAAAAATGAAGCAGAGTAATTAAATGCCTCCTCCCAAGCTTAGTAAGTGATATGTGTATTTTTTCAAGGAGGAAATGAAAGAGAAGGCTAAGCTTGAAGAGGAGAAAAAAGATGAAGAAAAAGAAGACCCTAAAGGAATTCCTGAATTTTGGCTGACTGTTTTTAAAAATGTTGACTTGCTCAGTGATATGGTTCAGGTAACTTAAATCCATAGTAAAAATGCCATGGAGGTTCAGATGAGGTCAAGTAGTTTAGTATCTTTGCGAAGCATAACACCATTCATTTGACATGTTGAAGTAGACATTAGTGTTTTGTGTTTGGCTAAATGCAAAATTGGTTTTGTTCATGCATAATTTGATCAATAGCTTTAAAAGGGGGGGGGGGGGAAGGTTACTTCCTTATGACCTGTTTTTCAGTATTCTCAGAGACAACTACTTGTCTTCTGAGCATCATGACATGTAAGCCATTGTTTTTAGGTTGAATGACTAGCAGGTAGTTTTCTTATACCCATGTTTCTGCTCTGTCAGTGGTAGAAGGGGATTTTTTTCAAAGTTAGCCACATTATGGTCGTCTTTAACAGAATCTGTTTTAGCCTGAGGATCTCACACCTATACAATATAATTGACTGACTAAGCATTAAGAAAATAGTAAAAGAATAAGACTAACCATTGTATTGATCAAATTTGCTGTCAAAAGTTGTTGACTTGGGGAAGCTAGGTGGCACAGTGAGTGGAGCACTGGCCTTGGAGTCAGGAGGACTTGGGTTCAAATCCAGCCTGACGCTTGACATGCTTAGTAGCTGTATGACCTTGGGCAAGTCACTTAATGCCAATTGCCCTATCTTCCCGCCTCCAAAAAGAAAAGTCAGAGTTGTTGACTTGGGGGGGGGGGGGGAAGGGTACTTCTTATGTATTTATTACCTTTAATATTCAGCTCAAATGTCCATTTTGATTATCATTTTTTTATTTTACGTGAAGGAACATGATGAACCTATTCTGAAGCACTTGAAAGATATTAAAGTGAAGTTCTCGGATGCTGGCCAACCTATGGTAAACAATTTAAAAATAATAATACTAATCTTAATTTGTAGCATGACCGTTAGGATATTTTATTGGAGGGTAGGGAGTGTATGAAAATTAAGTTCTTGTGAAAATTTATCAAATTTATTATATCACCTGTATTTTCCTAGTATTTAACCATTTTTAAATTTCAAGCAAAATAAAAATACGTTCACTTAGAAAGGACAGGGCTTTGGGTTAACGTTGTTTAATGCCCTGTCAAACAGGCATTTATTTTGTGGGATGGGAGGAAAAGAAGTTCTAACGAAGAATATCATAATCTCTGCAACTGTCTCTTTTAGAGTTTTACGTTAGAATTTCACTTTGAACCCAACGAATATTTCACAAATGAAGTGTTGACAAAGACATATCGTATGCGGTCAGAGCCAGATGATTCTGATCCCTTCTCCTTTGATGGACCAGAAATTATGAGTTGCACAGGGTGAGATTATTTTGATGTTTCAAAACACATTATAAATTTAAATGTAATTGTATTCTATGTATTTATAAAAGAGTATTTTATGCCATATTTGAATCCTAGTGTTTCAGAGCTGGACCTATTTTCTAATCATTGTGACTTGCAGATTTGAACCCTGCTAGAATGTAAATTGTTGGAGCAGAGACAATTTCTTACTCTGTCATTATCTTAATAAACATATTTTCCTTAATGATATTCATATAGTCTCTTTCTTCATGAAGCCTTTTTTTATCTCCCTACTCCTTTCCTCAAATTATTTTGTGTATACTTCTACGTGCATGTTTTCCACCAGTAGAGTATATAAGCTCCTTGAGGGAAATCCAGGCCTTTGGGTTTTTTTGTATTTGTGTTCCCAGTTCCTAGTACACATTAAGTGCTTAATAAATGCCTTTGGTTGGTTGATTTGTATTCCACCTAACACATGATACAACTTTTCCAAATAGTAGGTGAACTACAATTGTTAAGTGAATTAGTCAAATCTTAATGTCAGATCTTAAAACAAAATTTGTTTTATTAAAAGTGCCTGCTCTCAGAACATTTTTATTATTCTGCTGTGGACTTAAGCCAATTGCAAATACCATGATGTTCACAGAAAATGTATAATAAGCATTTTTGTTCCCTAGTTTATAGTTTTTTCCGAGAGGATTTTTTTTGGTGTTGTAATAGTGATCAAAACTTCCCTGTTTCTCAAAGGTGTCAGGTAGATTGGAAAAAAGGGAAGAATGTCACTTTGAAAACTATTAAAAAGAAACAGAAACACAAGGGACGTGGTACCGTTCGAACTGTGACAAAAACAGTTTCCAATGATTCTTTCTTCAATTTCTTTTCTCCTCCTGAAGGTAAACAGCATTTTAATTTGGGTTTGGGTGGATGCTTAGGCATTGTTCTTATAATATTGATAATCTTACCTCTTATTTTTTCCTTCTTTCCTTCTCTTTACCATTTATCTGTAGTTCCTGAGAGTGGAGACCTGGTAAGTCCAATTGTTTTCTTTAGTAAAGTAATTTAAAAACTGTAGAGACAGAAAGGCTTTTGAAGGATGTTAGTGCCCCTAAGCTTTTATACACTTCCATACCCATGTTTTCTGAAATGCAGTTTGTTTCTTCAGTGAAATGAGAATGTTTTTTTTTTCCTTATTCTTTATTATAAGGGTCATCTCCACCCTGGACAGAATAACATTTCCTTTATTGATTGGACTTACTCCAGCAGAAATTGCTTATGTCTTTAATGTGAGGGTGATTGAATGTTTGGTCCTCAAAGTGCTTCTGTGTCTGAGCTGCCTTAGTTCTGGAAGTCAGAGTAGTTGTTCTTGAATGCTGTGGTGACCCCTGCTGGATTCTGAGAAATGCAGTAGCATCGAGTAGACAGAGAAAGAAAGAGAGAATTGTGCTTGATTTTTGTTTTGTTTTGTTGGGTTGTACATGTAATATTTAATATGAGGTTTGGTGAGTTTGAGAGAAAGATTTAAGTGTTAATTTTTATTGACAAAAATGCCTTTTATGAGTTGTTATCTTTGATGTTTTTAGACAGAATGCAGTCCTAAAATAATTTTCAGCCATGGCAGCATGCAGAATGGCATCTGTTCATTCATTTGACCGTTTTTAATAAGTTCCCACTATGTGCAAAGTTCTATGATAGGCATTGGTTTGATAGGTTTTCCCTTCTGTGGTCAAATATAATAATGACTTTCTACACATACCAGTTGCATTCCTTTACAAAATCTTTACCTACTGCTTTAGCGTTCTTATTTATAATGCTTATTAATATGTTTTTTTAAAAGATAAGAAAATTTTTAACTTGTTAATTGAACTTAACTGTTTTCAAAACCTTATGCAACTACTCAATTGTGTATATCCACCTGGACTCTTTCTTTTAGGGCATTTTCCTGTAATCATCTCAAAATCAGGTCTTTTTATTAAGTGATGTAATAGTCCTTTGGATTTTTTAGCTTCTTGGTTTAATAGAACTTAATGCCCTAGCAGGTAAAAATAGTTTTCATAGGTCTAATATTCACCGTTTTCATCTTTTCAAAAAAAAGAGAGAATTCATGATTTAGATGAATGGTAGATGAAACAAGAAGAGTTCAGTAACTCATGTTCTCTTTTGCTACACTGACATTTTGGGGGTTTTTTCAATGGAGCTGGTTACTACTTAGATTCTCCTATTTCCTCCCTGTCCCCCCCTCCCCAACTTTCACTTGTATTTCTTAATTGCTATCTTCTCCTCTTTCCCCTTTCCCCATACTTATTTCAGTAAAGAATTGTATGCCTAGATCGTGCTGTTTGCCAACACATAAGCTTATTTTAAAATTTCAGGAAGGTAAAGGCAAGATTATCTTTAGATTTTACCTTCACTCTTTCTTTTACATCCAAGAGGTCTCTGAAGAACAAAATGCAGTATCCACATTTGACCTTTATAAAGTGTGAACATACTACTTTTGTGACTTCTTGAAAGTACAAATACAGTTTTTGTTGCTCATTTGTTGAATGCACCAGGACTCCCTTTTATATTGGCTGAAAGCATTTGGTTCAAATTATCGAATTAAAGATGTGTCATTTAATTCACCGTTTTTGACTTGTATGTGGTTTGGCTGAGAAAATAAACAAGGAAAAGTTGTACCTAAGCATTAGAATGTGCTGTTTCTTGTGTACTTAGCATGGCTGCCATCCCATTTGTATAAAGATTACTTATGTAACCAGCTTAATAATGAAATTGTTCATATGTTTCTGTCTTTTACTTATAAAGTACTGTCATCTTGTACAGGATGATGATGCGGAAGCTATCCTTGCAGCAGACTTCGAAATTGGTCACTTTTTACGTGAGCGTATAGTCCCGAGATCAGTATTATACTTCACAGGAGAAGCTATTGAAGACGATGATGATGATGTAAGTGAAGATGAATATCAATAGCACAGGAACAACCTCTTTTAGAGGGCAAGATCCTTTTGAGGTTGTGAATAATTCAGTGCCTACAGTAGCTGAGCTAAACAGTGAATTACATATCATAGCAAGGAGGCCTCGTTAGGTATATTTATGGCATTTCCTTACCCCATTGGCTTAGCAAAACTCTTGTGAATTTTAAAACTATAGTTGTTGCTTGAGTTGTTGACCATTCTAGAGGCATAGGATGGACAAAGATGATAGGTCCCTTAAGTGATAATCATCATGACATCAATATCAGTGGCATGACACTCATTAAAATAGAATTTTTACCTTTTTTCTCCAAACATTGACAGTAATAGATCTTTTGCCCACTAGATTGTTGATAATTATTGAAGAAATGATTATTTTGTAGTCATGCCATTGGAAACTAAGTGCTAATGATAAAATTAGTTGGCTCACTAGCAGTCTTGTATTTGGTTAACCTTGGGTTTTGCCTTTTTTCTGAGATGCAGTTTTCTCATGAAGGTTAGACTAGATGATCTCTATATAAGATTCTTATTGTTTTTTGATGACTCAAGTAATTTATTGTGCCTGCATCCATTGAATGTGGAAGTGTAGCATGGAGTGGAGGAATTAGTGTTAGAACTAGAAATGGTAATATGCTGTATGGGGTAGCTTTACATAGCTATGATTTTAATTAGGTGGCCTGGGAGGTTCCTTCTAATGCTTCAGTACTGATGTTTTTTAACATTACCATATTCAAATAAATACACGTTTTTTTTTTTTAGTATGATGAAGAAGGTGAAGAGGCTGATGATGAGGTAATATTTACAAGATGAGGAAGCTAAATTGTCTAATTCATGATTTGCTTTGTTGAATATATGTCAAATTAGCATTAAGATTTTTGGTATAACATTTACTTTAGCAAAAAAGGAATATATTTTAATCAAAAGATATACCATAATCCTACAGGTAAAAGTATACTGTATGTGTGTATAGTAGATAAGCTGCAAAACTATCAGCAACAATGTTTTATTTAAAAATTTTGTTCTGCTGCAGGGTTATCAGCTCTTTGAAGAAGTCAAAAGCTGCAGTAAATTTTTTCAACGTTGGCTGCAGTAAATCTTTTCAATAAAAGCAGACTGGATGTGTCTCGAGTTGTGTTGGGAAATTTTCATATTAGAAGCTTTCTGATTAAATTGCATTTTTCATCAAAGTCTTGTAATGATGAAAACTTGTTGACCTGTACTATAATTTAGATTAACCTGCCTACATTATGAAATTTCTTCTACTGTACCTACTTCATGGATGCATTTTGAACTTTAATATAGGAAGGGGAAGAAGAAGCTGATGAGGAAAATGATCCAGAATATGATCCGAAGGTGAGAGAAACTGCTTTTTGAAATGTCTGTCTAGATAATCATGTGATTTTGAGGGTTTTTGTTTCATTTTGAATACTATTCTGTTATTAAGGCTGAATTTAGCTGTGAGATGAGATTTTTTTGAAGTAGACATTTATGGCACTGATTTTTAGGGTAGAAACTAGAACTTTCTGGGATATATTCTATGAAAAGTGCTATCTGCAGGTAAAATTTGAATTCTTATTCTTAACCTGATTTTTTATGACTTGAGGCTCAAGATATCTAAGGTTAATATCTATGTGTAAAAATGTTTTTAGTCTTATTATCATTTAAAATCTTAATGTCATTTTACTACCCTTGCAACTTTAGTTTTTGTTAATCTGTTACTGAAACTGTCCTCTTACGGCAAAGTAAAAAAACCTTCTACCTCCACTCTTCCAATGAGTCATTTAAATATTGGATAAAGTCCACTGAGCAAATTGATACCTGAGGTTCCTACAAGGGATTATACCTTGACTAGTGGGGAGTCTGTTTTGCTCCTACTTCCCATCACTTTTAAATGGGGTACTCCATCCTCCGGGTCTGTATGTTTTTATCAGGCCATACAGCTGTGATTTCTTGACTTACACTATCTTATGTTTGACAGCGTTGACAGAATTGTGATTTAAGTGGCCTTGATTGCTGTTTTCTGTCTTTCTTTCAACAGAAAGATCCAAACCCAGCCGAGTGCAAGCAGCAGTGAGCAGTGTGTGCTGTGGCCTTGAGGATTACTGCACTGTCCCAGCCTAAACACAACTAGTAGTTACTTACAGCCTTATGTTTTGTATTTTCTTGGTAGAATCAAGTAAACAATTTTTGTTAAAAAAGGAAAAAAAGAAAAAATGAACGTTTAAGAACCAGTTCAAATTATAGGTTCATTCTACCTAGCATTTTAATAGTATAATTTCTGCCGGATATGTAGAATGCAGTGAATCCCCTAATGCATGTCCATTGCTACATAGTTTGGTTCTTGTGAAGTCTTTTGTCATGTAGCTATTAGACTGCAGCTGCGAAAATTATCCAAACTGTTATTTGAGACCAATATTGGTTTAGAAAAAAAGAAATCCTTCTGAAGAACCAACCAAAGTATTTTTTCAGCCCAGTAGTTGAATGGGTTTAAGTCTGCTTGCACTAGCTGTGCCTTCATTACTTTGTTAGAGAAATGCAGTGACTTGTACTAACTAGGAGACAAAGCATTTTGAAATTTGATTTGAGAAAAGACTAGTATATGGTTAAGAATTTCCAGTAAGACCACATCTAATGTTCGTTAACTGTCTGCTTGTTTATGGATTTTTGTATTTTAATGTGACATAGTGATCTACAAAGAAACTTAGTCATCCTATTAAGGTTATTGTTTACCACTGGGGTGTGAATAAAACCTAGTATTTTCAGAAGTTAGCGTCCTCTTCTACTTGTGTAACTGTGTCCATTCAAACTGAAAGCATCTTTACTTTTCTTAGTGGTATTGTGGTGTACCTTCATTGAAAATAATCACTTATACCACCTGATAGAAACCCATTGCAAGTTCTTTTGTTACAATTTAAAAATAAATTACCAAGCAGAATTTAGTCCTCACAGGATAATGTCTTAATTTGATACATTTCGAAGTTGACCTTGATAGTTGTAACTAATGGACAGTATTTGGGAGAAGGGACCAGACTTTTAAGAGCAGTCCTGCATCTACCAATATGCAAGTGTGAATGAAGAACCAGTGGACAAAATTTTAAATCATAATAACCCTTTAAAGATCATTATTGTTAAAGTTAAATTTATGGTCTTGGGGTTGAAGCTAGGGAGAGAGCTCTATTCCAATTCTCATTGCTTAATATGTGAGTATATTATTTACTCATACCTCTAATCTATCCATGTATTTAAATGGATAGTATTGTTTACTTACCTACCTCACAAGAGTGTTGAGGCTTATTAAGTTGCATAATATAAAAATTGTTCTTGGTCATTAAAAGGTCAGAAATTTTAACCTTTATCGTGTATGTGTTATATTCAGCACCTTGTTTGAGCCAGGGTTATAATTTTCAGACTGGAAAACCCAATAGCTAGTACCTCTGTCTTAGATTTGTACAAGAGATATTCTTGTGGCAGATCTTTGGGTTCCTGCTAGAATTAGGACTCTGGGCTACATGAAAGCATCTGGGGAGTCTGGATTTAATGGCAGTAATGCATTCCTTTTCCAAGAAAGCTTCAAGAAACTTGGGAAAGTAAGAGCCATACTAAAATACCTCAGGCTAATTACTGTTATTTGGGAGGGGAGAAGGGTTGATTTATTTTAGTGCTTGATGGTGAAGTTGATTTTGTCCATTAGTAAATTCCAGAATAAGGGAGGGCCAAGAATTTAAGATGATTATATTTGTTTCATTCTCAGAGATGATATAACTTCTTGTGCTCCCCCCTTTCCCCAGCACGATTTGGGGTAATATGCAGAAAACACTTGGTATTTGCATTGTGCCATCCATTTTTTCACTTCAGTTCATTTAGTTAACTTCTGGAAATCCTTAACTGAACACATTGAATTACTGTATGAAAATTTGCTATGGAAAGATATTTGCGCTGAACCTCTTATTTTGTCCTTTGTTTTTTTTTCCTGTCAGGTGATTGTGGTGATCTAAATTTGATCTCACTTTTTCTCTGTACCTTTTGATCACTTTTTTCCTGGTTTTCTTCAACAGGTAGAATCCCATTTGAGTGAACTTTAAGGAATATCAAAATTGCTATGTTTTATACAACCCTTTTTGAAAAAAATTTATTGCTAAAAATGGAAGAATAAATGGTTATTTGTTTTTAGTTACATGAAACAATTGTCAGGGAGATGCCACATTTGCGCAGTGACCAAATAATGGAGGGCTAGGTGTTCTGAAAGAAGAGTTCCTAAACTCACTGGAACCTGAGAGAGTAAATAATTCCCTTCTGCTGAAATTATATTTGATTGTATTCAAAGATTATTAATAAATTTTGACATGTTTTTCAGAATGTTGTGTTGGTAATGATTTGGGCTTTTCTATGTTGAGAAAGGGAGGAATGTGGTAGAAATACTGTTTCCTGGCTTCTTGTTACCTACTTAAGCTGGGAGGGCCTACAAAATGTTAGGACGCGTAAGTTGCTTTGTGAACTGCCATAGTTCAGAAGATAATTCACAACATTTCAGAGATATTTAAGGAAGTTTTGTTTTCCTGATACTTCTGCTAGTGTGTCATTTGTCTTAACTTTCATTTTATAGTCCCCACCAGCCCAGCCACACTGGGAGCCAGGAAACAATTCACTTTCATTCTTTTAAGAACAATGAACAACCAACATAACATTTTGCATGCTTACTATTATATATGGATACTGATATTTTTGTATACAATTAACAACACTTTCTAATTGACTGCCAACTTCATAAAGACTTGTAAAATATGTTTGCTATATGGATTTCTCATTGAACAAAACTAGTATCCAAGTCAACAAAGCAGTATTCCTATGCATTTCTATGGCATGGAAATAGCCTCGGTATATGTAGAGCTATACCTCACTATTTGCTAAAATGGGATTCTACCTGTCTCTTGTTTAGTTTTTAGCCCTAAAAAACTGGCTGTTTCCTTGTAGGGGGATTCAATTCATTGGTAGAAATGTTTTCATTGCACTATCAATAGTATATAGCAAAGTGGTTGGTGAGTACAGTAGGGTCACTAAAGATAAACGAACTTTCAGTATTTACATATAACTACTTATAGGAGAGTATCAATTTGGTGCTCTTATTGGTTTAAATGAGATAGGACTCCCATTCTTGTAAGTAGAACTTGAGCTGTGGCTGGCTGAAACACTTCCATCCCTATCCATTTAATATATAAAACCATTTAATATGCAAATATTGGATGACTTTTAAAAAAAATTCTTTGGTTTCAGGATTCGTTAGTTCATGTAAAACAAAATTTAGTATTCTTTGTTTTGAAGTGATAAAATTAGTTCTTTGCTAAGATTAAATGTTATTCTTTAGGAGTAGAACAGACTGATTATAGAGCAGCATGGCATTCTTGCAATAATTTTAGGAAAAAAAACTGTCGTTTGTTAATTTAAAAAAAAAGGAAACCGATTGGACTTTTTAAATCTATTTTGCTATTGAAATAATTCTGAACTGTTTTGTTAGAATTTTTTTTTTTTTAGTACTGTGATCTAAGCACCCAGTAGGTAAACCTTTTTTTGTGTGAGTTGCAGTAGAATTTATGGGAGAAAAAGTTTTGACTTGAGTGGCATACTGGCAATTTTGTTTATTAGTATAAGAATCTAGATATTAAAATTTGCCCTTAGGGAGGTCAAAGACTAGGATTACGTCATTTACCAGGTATTAACATTTTCAGTATTCACTTTTAGCGTTGCCTTATCTTACAGGTATTTGTAGTTGTAAGTTAGGCAGTTGCAAATTTACTTTTCAGCCATGTTTTTGTTCTGTTGTAGTTGGATTGATGGCTATAATCCCTGGATTTTTTTCCAGATCAGCAGATTAAGTTGGAGCTAGGAATACTCTATTAGGAGAGATCACACGAATATACACTTAGACCATAAAGTTAGTGAGAAGAATCTTCCTTCACTAGGGTCTACAATACCGCTGTAGACAAAAAGATACTCTTAATAAATTGATTGTAGAATTTAAAGCTGAAAGAAACTTTTAAGGTATTGTTGAGAACCCAACCCAGCTTTTTCCTCCTCTGTCTTACCCACCCACCCAAATATTGGCAGTTTTGTTTAGGGTGTCTTAATTTGAGGTTAACTTCTACAAATTGCAGCACTGAATATTTTTTTTGTCCATTGGAGGATTTTATTTGTATGTTTGTTTTACACCCTTAGAAAAAGAATCCCAGGATTTTTCCTCCTGTGTGTTTTCGTCTTGCTTCCTCATGGTCCATGATGCCAGATGAGGTTGTAAGCACAATAAACCCAAACTGACGAGATGGTAGGAGATTATTCTGCCACTTTTCTAGATCTTTCAATTGAACATCAAATCTGGGGCTGATTACACCACACTTGTTTAATCTGCCTGTGAGGTTCACAACAATTTTTCCTCCTCTGTGATCATCAATGATCTCAAATTTGCCAATACAACCGTGCTTCATCATCACAGTTAAGAACCGGACGATTACTTTGGAGCACGGTCTAATGACAACCTGGCTTTTTCCTTGCTTTTCTGCATTGTTGATGCTTTCGAGAGCATCTGCCAGGACATTCATGCGCACCGTGGTGGCAGCGCAGCAAGATGGCGGAAAGAGAGCCCTGAGTATTATTGCAACGTTTCTGAGTAGTTGTAGAAGTTAAATTTCTGGAGCCCCAAATGCCCCTTTAAAATCACACTACTATAACCATGCATAAAACTTTCTTATTGAGGCTTTCGTCCCTAGGCTTCAGTTGATACTGATACTCTTTCTTGGGAATTTTCTCTCGTGTGTGTGTGTAAATCTAAATGTAATCGTGTTTCATATGTATGCTAACTTGGGTGTTAGTAGATCAGTCCTTATCTTTATATCATACCCACAGCTAAACCCCCAGGCCAGACAGAGCTCCACCCAGCAGATCCTAACATTAAAGTTCTTCATTGATTTACAGCTAATTCTTTTTGTTAAGCTGTACTGAATACATCTGTGTGTGTGAACTTCTTACAATAGTTGATAACTATTTCAATGTAATTGTTTTCCTTTTTAATGTTACGTATTTTGTGCATTAAAAAAAAAAAACCTGAGAAGGCCATAGACTTCATCAGACTGCCACAAGGATCCATGACACAAAAAGTTAATAACCTCTGCTCTAGGGAAATAACTAATCACAAATTGAAAGTAATCTTTACTAGTAATCTTTGTTCCTGTTCACTATTTCTTTTGATTGTAAAATAGGCAGTTAAAATATACCTAAATGCATGGTGTCACTAGTTGTTACTACTAAGTTAACAACAGTTGCTTTCTAAAATTGGTGATTTTTGTGATTAAACTTATTACCGCCATACCCAGGCATAGGTCTTAATCCTTTCCTAATAGCATTGCTTGTGGCTAGTAGAAGTAGAAGCCTTACCAGGAAATGAGGTAGATGAAGATGTGCTTTAGTCAGGCTTTATTTTCAGTAATTGAGCTTTTATCAGTCTTATATCGGCAGGGCTAAGGTCTGCTATCTCAGATTGGCTCGTAGGCAAAGGCGGTTGGAGGGAGGTGATATGCCACAGATTGGGTGGTTCGCCAACTGTTGGAAAGAATGGTGTCCCCCAGATGCAGTATTAGCACCAAAGAAAGCCTACAGACTTTTCGTTTGTAGACAAAAAAAGCCCTCTAAGTGATGCATGTTGATGTCAGTTTTCTAGGACAGTGATAACTGAATAGGATAGCAAAGTATAGGGTGGGCAAGAGTCATGTTTTGTCTGTTAAAGATAGAGAAGCTGTGAGCCATAGGTAGGAACTTAGGGTACTACAAGTAATTACTTCCTTTATGCTCAATTTAGCATTATCACAGCTTTAGAAACTGTAAGAGCATTTTAGGAGTGCAAGGTAGAAGATTGAAATCGCAACAAAGTGCCCTGAAGAGTTCTGTCTCTAAGGGAAATAGCCTTGAAGTGAGTTTGAACAAAACTTTAACTGGGTATTTGAAATTTGAATGCAGGAGGGGTCATAAGAATGCAAAGAAGAGTCATAAGAATCTAATGAGCAGTAGAAAATGTTTCAATTTAGTAATATAGCTACATACCCACACACCTGAGTATGCATACTTCTTTAGTAAGACTGGCTTCCATTTAGGTTTATAGAAGTATGAATTCCAAAAATCCTACGCAGTGAGGCGCATCCTTATTTGCATTGTGTTCTTGACCTAGAACACAGATAATAGATATACCATGTATTTGTAGCAACATCCACCAACCTACTGGTGCAACATGACATATTTGGGCTTTTTTCCCCTGAGTTGTTAGCATAGAATTGCATAAGGGAGCCAAGAATTGAAATACCTATTGAACACATGATTATTTTGTAAACATAACTAAGGTATCTTAAGAAACCAGAATAATTTTCTGCTTGTGGAACTTATTTTCAGTTTCCAAGCTATGTGTTACCAGAGACTTAAAACCTTTTCACTTTTTAGTCCCACAAAATTTCAGTGATATTCAAAATGAACTCTGTCAGTGCCTGTGTGACTCTGGGCAAGGCACCTCTGCCTTGCTTTGTACTCCTCTTTACTGAGTACAAACCTGGCCTCAGACACTTATTAGCTGTATGACCCTGAGCAAGGCACTTACCCCAGTTTGCCTCAGTTTCTTCATCTGTAAAATGAGCTGGAGAAGGAAATGGAAAACCACCCCAGTATCTCTGCCAAGAAAACTGCAATAGGGCCACAGAGAGTTGGACCTAACTGAAAAATGGCTGAGCAAGAAACCTCTTACGATATCCCTGCCAGCCTTTATTTATTCAATGACTGCTTCAGTTAAAACTATAATTACGCGACATTGTGATTATCTGAATAATCTCTTCTCCACTGAAGTTCACTATCAAAATTACCCAATCCAGATTTTGGTGACAGAAATTCCGTCTACTGACTTTCAGGTTATTCTCCCTTTCTTAAGGACTTCAGTACCTGGATCACTTTTCCTCTCCTCCTGAACTGCTTTTTTAAAAAAATTTATTCTGAACTTAAATAAAACAAGCATTTTCATTACATATTGGCATAGGAAAAAAGATTGCACGTGAAACTGCAAATCTATTAAAGTTATTGCATAACTTCACTTTTGTTCTCCCCTAACTCCATCATCAGTTCTTTCTCTGGATGCAGGTAGCATCTTAATATGTCCTTTGTAGTTAATTTGGGTGCAATAGTCAAAATGACTTAGGTGCTCAAAGTTGTTCTTAATAATGCTGTTTATACAACATTCTTTTTGTTCTGTTTATTTCACTACTCATTACTTAATGCAAGTCTATCCATCTTTTTCTAAACATCATTGAGCTCTTTTTTATAGTACAGTAGTAATCTGTTACAATGATAAACCATAACTTGTTCAGCCATTCACCAATTGATGGGCCAATTCCTTCTCACCTCAAAGAGAGCTGCTATAAGCATTAGAACTTATAGGTTCTTTTTCTTTTTCCCTAATCATTGGAGAAAGACCTAGTAGTGATACTTCTGGGTCAAAGGGTATAGGCAGCTGAATAACTCTTTGGGCATCATTCCAGATTGCTTGATGAGATTTCCATCAGAAAAACTGGTGTGATATCGCAAGTCCTCAATTTAATCATGCCATGGCCTACTCTTCCACTCCACATTAGGTACACCATAGTTCTTTCAATTTTGTGGTTAAAAACTATTGACACTGTTAGCTGATCATCTCTTCACCTAAACCTACATGTCCTTATTATGATCTCAAATCACACCCATTCATCAGTTCTCTTCTCAGGCTCTGACCACTTTGCTTTCTTCTCAATCTTGATTTGTAGTTAAATTGGATTAGTGATAAATGCTACTAGGTTTTTTTACCCTAAATAGACCTGGAGGAAGTCAGAGAACCATGTTGACTGGATATGCTTTTCCAACTGAGCCTTCACTGATGGTCTATCCTTCTCGCCAAGGCTGTTCAAGCCTTTCGCATCTCCCATCTCACTTCGCCACATATTTTACAAAGAAAATAGAGGCTATTCTCTGTGAACTTTTTCTTCTCTCTTTTTATTTGTTCCTACACACCATGATCGTATTCTCTACCCTTTCCTCTACTCCAGGTTCGGATAGTGAGGTGACTCCCTACCAAAGCCAACCCCGCTATGTGCCCTTGATCCCATCCTCTCCTATCTTCAGATTACCAGTTCAATAATTCCTTGCTAGCTCCTTTATTGGAGCAGCTAGACAGTGCACTGGTGAGAGTGCCAGGCCTGGACATAAGAAGACTCATCTGAGTTAAAACCCAGCCTTAGACACGTAGTAGCTGTTGAAGTCAGTTAACCCTGTTTGCCTCAGTTTCCTCATTTGTAAGAATGACCTGGAGAAGGAAGTTGCAAAACCCCTAGAAGGGGTCATAGATGTGACTGAAAAACCAATAAATGTTCCTTTATTGCTGCACACACGCTCAACTTTCTTCCATCCTTCAACTTCAGCAAAATCAACTGTCTTCAACTCTATTTCTTTTTTAAAAAATTCTACAAAATTCTTGTTCTTTATTAAAAACTGCCTCTTTCCCAAGTTACCAGTGACCTCTTAATGGCCAAATATGGTTTCTCAGTCTACATGCTTAACTTCTTGGAGCACTCAACTTTTCCTTCCTGAATAGTCAACACTGAGAAAGTACTAGTTTAGCAGAACACATCAGATTTAAATCAGATTTTTTAAAATGCCCATATACTGGTTTGGATAGGAAATGTGGCTTAATTAGGGGAGTCAAACTCCATCCGAAGTTACCAGTGAAGGTTAAATGTCTTGTTCTATCAACAAAATTACTGAGTTGCTGGTGCCAGACACCAGAGAGGACAAAGAATGAAAATTCCTGCTGTGATTTAGCTACTAGTCAACAGGTTCATTAGGCTTTAAATCTGGAAAAAATGTTAAAGATGACCTAGTTCAACTCTTTTATTTTACATGTATTTATAATTTACAGTTGTTCAAAAGTACCAGTAATTAATATCAATGATTAAGTCATGCAAAAACTTATAGTCATAATTTTTTAATGCTAAAGTAAAAACATCTTGATGTAACTAGCCTAGAATTCCTAGTTCTTGAAGAAATAAGGGATCCTCTGGATACAGGATATAATAAATATAATATCCTGTATTTATCATCACTATATCCAGAGTAGTCACAGAGATTAAGAAATTATGCTTGGTAGCTCTGATTTCATACCCTTTGAAAGCATAATATGTATTAGGAATTTGTAAACATGAACCAGGGTTCATATTATTATTAAGTCATTTCAATCATGTCTGACTCTGCCCTTCCATTCAAGACTAACTTCCATCTCCAAATAAGCCACCTGAAATATTTCAGTTGTGTTCCAGCCACACCACTGATCAATTTATCCTAGGCTAAACAGAATATGACCTTTGTTTTTTTCTTTTTCTGTATCTTAACATTTATTCTTAAAAATTTTGAGTTCCAAATTCTTTCTTTCCCTCCAGTCCCTCCACCACCCATTGAGAAGCCAAGCAATATATCAATTAAATATGTGAATTCATGCAAAATATTTCCATGTTATCCATGTTGAAAAAAACAGCAGACTGAAAAAAATATGCTTCAGTCAGCATTTAATCAGTTGAGAGCTTCATTTAAATGTGTTTCTATCTCTAAATAGACTTTGAATAAAAGATCACCTTATGGCTACAGTTCTAGTTGAGGCAGCTAAGTGATGCAGTGAGACAGGGCCATCTCTGCAGTTAGGAAGAGCTAACTTCAAATCTGGCCTCAGACATTTGCTGTTTGACCCTGGTCATGTCTCTGAACCCTGTTTGCCTGAGTTCCTCATCTATAAAACGAGCTGGAGAAAGAAATGACAAACCAGCATCTTTGCCAAGAAAACTGCAAATGGGAGTAACAAAGAGTCAGACATTACTGAATAACAAGTAATAATTCTAATGAATTTATTATTAAGTTTTTGGTGGAGTTACGATCAGGCAAATGATAAGCCATCTTTGGACTATATCTAAAAGGACATGTATGCATCACAAAAAAATAAAGGCAAAGGGAATTACATTGTTTTGTCATGGGGGATTAAAGAATAAGACATCAAATGATAGATTGGGAGATGTGTGGGTTTACAAAAATGGTTTTTGTTTACTACAGAAAGTTCACTTATGAGAATTAGTGCAATAAATATACCCTTCTAGGACACTGAGACAGTTGAACTCATAGTTTTTCCAGGTGAGTTAATTAACATTAGAGCTACTGGTCCATTGGTAGTATTTGGGCTTGCAAATAACTCTTGAGGGCAGGAGCTATTTGTCCAAACCAGGGGTAGGAAAGGTTGAGGCCACATATGACCTAGGTCCTTGGTGCACCATTTGAGTCCAAGTTTTACAGAACAAATCCTTTTATTAAGGAGATTTATTCTGTGAAGTTTTGATTCCGTCAAAGGGCAGCACTTGAGGCCACATGTGGCCTCGAGGCTGCAGGTGTCCCTCTCCTGATCTAAACTTTGTCACCTCTCTCACCTAGCACAGTATATATTAGACATTTGTATGTTTATTAAATGGAAGCAGCCAATATAATATTACAAAAAGAACCTTTTGTCATTAGGGGGAAAAACCAGGAAGCCACAAATAGATAAGGAAATTTGGTAAGGAGATGGCGATAACAATTTTTTGGTCCCTTTTTATGTGACACATGACATAAAGTTGGGAGAAGGGAGTAGGAGACACCTAGTATGGAGTGCCAAGGCTGTTAGAGGAATATGAAGTTACTATTTTGGGAGCCTTGTGGATTGTAAACTGTCATAGTAAAATCTGATGTGTCATTTTTGAGCCTCATGACAACCCAGTAAATGATAGGTCCGATTGCACAGGTACTTCTATTTCCCTTTTTTAGATGAGCAAACAGATTCTGGGATTGTTAACTGACTTGCCCATGGCTCCATGGTCTCAAAGGTAGAAACCCAGCCCAAGTTTTTCCAGCTTTCATGCCTAGCATACTGTCGACTACTCAATTTAAAATTGGAGGAAAAAAAAATATTTTAGGAAGATGACCATTGTCAAGCCAAACGCATCATTTTACAGTGGCTAATAGATTTTAATTTCCCTTGGTTTTACATGACAGAAACCTAGAACTGGAAAGACTGTGTCTGATCATGTAGTTTATATGTATAGCTCTTGGTTCGTGATTTAATGCTAATGAATATTGAACCTCAGGGCAAGGGGAAAAGAAGTTACTGATTGAGCCTCAAACTTTTGCTGTGTACTAATCCCATCTGAGGTTTGATAGAAAGTAAATAATGTTTCTTTTGCTTCTGAGTAGACCCATTTGTGTAGAAGTGGTTGAATTTTTTCTAAGTATTTAAAGAGCAGTTGTATGTATAAAAAATAGACATGTCCTCCTTGAAAGCAACACTTGAGAGTAAGCTGTATAAAGACCAATTTAGATTTCAGAAAAAAAATTTGAAAGCTGTCCATCAGTGGAAAGCCCTATATTAGGGAATTGTGTGTTCCCAAACATAGTGGCCTTTATGTAGGGTCTAGATCATAGGTTCCCAAAGTGGGTGATACTGCTCCATGGGGGCCTCTAGAACGATCTAGGCGGGGTGGTAGTGGTCTCGGGTGTAACTGGAGGGCTTTATAAAGGGGCCGTGGAAGCAGAAGGAAAGAAGAAAAGATAAAATTTTGAAAAACCATTTGTACATGTATTATCTGTTGTGTGACAGTTAAAATTGTGATTACATTATTTTCCAAATAAACACACAAAATGCAAGTTATAACCAATCAGTGGTTAAGTCTGCTGACAGGTCAAGTGTGTGTGTCACAAATTGTCGGGAAGTCCAGCATGCATCACCTGCAATATGTGCTTGTAATGACTTGTTTACAATATGGTACTATATGGTTATGTGATGCAATATTGCATCATCAAAATTTCAATGCAGAAAACCCCTCCACAAATTTACAATAAATTATTAAATTTAAGATGTGTCATTTAAATACATTTTTTTTGAAATGATGCACATTTAAAAAAAAACCATTAAAGGGTTAAAGAAAGTAGATTTTCAGGGGCATGCTGAGTAATTTTTTTTAAAGGGGGCAGTAGGCCAAATAAGTTTGGGAACCTCTGGTCTAGATGAATGCCTATTTTGATAAGAACTGGACTAGATAACCCCCGAAGTTACTTCTAAGATTGTGAATATTCGAATTAGAAAAGTCCGTAGGCAAACATCTATTGCAATTGTTAAATTGAACCAGCAGGATTGATATTAGAACCTGACTTTGCCTAAGGTTCTTTACACTACCCTAATTAGCTGCAAGTTCCAATCCTAACTCTCTAACTATGTGAACTTGGGCAAGTCATTTCCCATCTTCAGTTTTGTTTCTTCTTGAAAATGAGGTAGGACTACACAGAGATCCCTAAGCTTTCTTTCCAACATAGCTTACTTGTGAATGGTTCTGCATAGTCTACTCTGTCTTCCTTTTCCTAAAAGGAAAGATAGAAATCAGATGTTGACAAAAGATAATTACTCATAATCATTGGTCAAAAGCTTAGGGACAGATGGTCAATATGGGAATTTGTTTACTTACACAAAAATACTTCATGTATTTGTGATGAGTTTTTCTTTTCCTTTTTTTCCCCCAGTGGGTATTGAGGTGGGAGGGAAAGAAAATAAATGCTAATTGGCAAAAAACAAAACAACAACAAAAAAAAAACCCCAAGAACAAATTAGAGGGGCGAGAAGGAAGGATACAGACTGGACTTGTAATTTCGTTGAAATAGGGATCTCCTGCTACCACTGCAACTTAGTCTTAGAGAATTATCTGGGGCACTCTTTAAGTGACAGTGACTTGCCCAGGGTCACACAGTCAGTACATGTCAGAGACAGGACTTGAATCCAGCTCTTCCTGGCTGTCATGGCAGTGCAATAACTACTATGTCATATTGCCTGTCTGTTAAAAGAAAAAAAAGTTATAAATAAACAGGTGAGTTCTCCCACTCCAAAGCAGTGGTTTGTCCATTGCACCACTCTGGGATACAGGTTTGTTCTAGATCAGTCTCTTTAGTGGCACTAATATTCCATTCTGACTTTTTTTAAAGGATGCCCTCCCTCAAAGCCACGATATAAGGCATATAGTCACTTCAGTTATCTACTGAGAATACCCGAAGTGATATTGGTTTATTCTAAATAATTTAGTAGCACCTAATATTCCCTCCTGACTACCCTTTTTCTAAGGACTGTTGTGTCTGACTTCATGATCCTACTTGGGTTTTTTTCAGCAAAGATACTGGATCAGTTTGCCATTTCCTTCTCCAGCTCATTTTACAAATGAGGAAACTAAGACAACCAGGATTAAGTGACTTGCCCAGGGTCATATAGCTACTAAGTGTCTGGAGTTGAATTTGAACTCAGGGAGATGAATCTTCCTGACTCCAGGCCCTGCTCTTTGTGCACTCTGGTGTCAGCTGCCCTTTTTAAAGACACCTTTCCCTCAAACCATGATGTAAGGTGTGTAGCCACTTAAATCATCTGTCTGGAACACCAGAGGTCTTCTACTGAATCAATGACAGGAGAGGGGAAGTCTCTTTTCATGTTTCTTCCTCACTGTGTTTGTTCTTCAAGTTGGTCACTAGGAGGCACCATTACCTTAGTTATACTAGAAACTAAATGCCGCATTCCTTGAAACTCCTTGGTCTTAGTGCGTCTTAACCTGGTGCTTTACTCCTTTAAGGTTTAAAAAAAAAGTTTGAAAAAAATTTGAAACTGGAGTCTGTGAAGGCTCAACATTTTGTAAATGGAGAAATGAACAGGATAGTCAACGTCTCAACCCCAATTATGCTAACTAAACACTGTGTCATATAGTCATATTCCTTTTGCGTGGTGTTGGAAATAGCCACATCTCACATAATAGATTCACTGACTTTTGTTTAAAGTTATGATCTGACTCCTGGTATATCCCCTTCTATAACAGTGAATGTTATAATGACATTCTAGAATATCCTCCTGACCAATTTCTCAATCAAGCTTGCTTTGTCTCTTATTTGAATAACTTTAAAATAGGCCGCTAGGTGGCGCAGTGGATAGAGCACTGGGCCTGGAGTCTGGAAGATTCATCCCACTGAGTTTAAATCTGGTCTGAGATACTAACCACGTGACCCTGGGCAAGTCTCTTAACTCTGTGCCTCAGTTTCCTCACCTGTACAGTGAGCTGGAGAAGGAAATGACAAACCACTCCAGTATCTCTGCCAAGAAAACCCCAAATGGGGTCACAGAGTAGAGGTCTTCATAAAATCCTGAATAAAGTTTTTAAACTTTTATTAACTTAGATTGTGAGCATTATAGGAAATATAAATGGCATTTTACAAATTAATTGAATTTTCTTTACACTTGTGGATAATAAGGCCTTCATTCCTAACAGGACGGTTTATCTCTTTATCTAGCAGAGTTATTTGGAATTTAACATAAGGTCTGAAATTAGAATATATTGTCTGCCATTGTGTAATGCAGCTGTCTGAATAAATTTGATTTTTGATGCCATTTAAAGAAGGATTGCAGATATGCTGGAAACAAACTGATTGAAGTACACAAAACCTCTTCATTAAGCCCATGATTCAGTGTGAGAATTGACTGTAAGCAATACTGCTTCCTTATGTACTTTCCATTTAGATTTTTCTCTACATATTTTGAAAATATAACTGCAGCTTTAGTTTGTTTAAAATAATTCAATATAGTAATTGAGGACTCTTCTAAATTGAGGTAGAAAAGTTATTTATCCACAAGAATCCTAAATTTCCAAAGGTCTATATTCTTTGGTCAGTCCCTTTACAGTATTTCCTTAGTGCCTGTTATGTGCCAAACACTGCTGAGCAGAAAATTACTAAGTTATCCACTAATTACTAACTGGAAATCCTGGATTTTTCCACAAGGGTCAGGTGAAAACTCAAAACAGGTGCTAGAATCCTTGTAGGCAAAGTGTTGTTCAGAGAGGGAGACAGAGAGAGAGAGAGCGCAAAATTAAAAGACCCTGCCCTCCTAGAGCTAGACCATTTAGCAGATGCAATGTGCCATTTCCTACCAAACAATGGATCTATTTTTTTTTATTTTTTAATTTTTTTTGTTTTGTTTTTTGGCAGGGCAGTTGGGTGACTTGCCCAAGGTCACACGGCTAGTAAATGTGTCAAGCGTCTGAGGCGGGATTTGAACTCAGTCCTCCCGACTCCAGGGCCCGTGCTCTACTCACTGTGCTACCTAGCTGCCCTTTAGATTCCATCTAACCTAATGCTTTACTCCTTTGGGTTTTTTTTTAATTCTTAAAGAACATTTGAAACTGGAATCTGTGTAGGCTCAACATTTTGTAAATGGAGAAATGGGAAGAACAGAATAGTCAAAGTCTCCACCCCAATTTTAATGTGATCCTATTGTGAAATCTGTATTATAGTCATATATAGCCACATAATGAGAAGACAGGTCTCATTGGAAATGACTCTGAGGTTGGGAGAAAATAGAAGGCAAAAGGAAAAGGAGATGGCAGAGGATGAGATAGACCAAATCATGGAAACAATGAACATGAACTTGGACAGACTTGGAGAGATACTGGATGACAGAAGGGCTTGGCATGCTGTGGTACATGGGGTCACAAACAGTTGGACATGACTGACTGAACAGCAACAATATAGTCAGTCACATATTCCTTAGCCATAATACAATTGGAGTTACTGTAACATATGATATCATAGATAATTTCGTTAGGATTACAAGTCTGTGTAATGTAAGGTCTGGGAGAAGAATTTGTAAACAAAAAAAAGGCTAATTTGTATGTAACAATAAATCTAAAGTTTCTCAGTGCTCAGCACAGTGTCTGGCACACTGTAGGTAAAATAAATGCTTATTGACTTGCTCCAATTAGCCAAGAAGGACATACTGTCAAAAGGACATACTGTCAGTTGATTGCTTTTTTTTTTTTTTTAAAGCTTCTTGTCTTGGTAAGGAGAGAGGTATGAATAATTTGCCATATTAAGTCATATTTCGTTGATAAAATACAATCCTTAGGGTTTTTTTTTAAACATAAAGGGTTATTTCCTCTTTAGGTATCGTTCCCTCAGGGCATGACATTTTAAGAAGACAGCTGCATTCAAAACCTCCAACTTGGGAGTCCTCTTGACATCTGGGATACAGACTAACTCGCTGAGAACCATATTTAGAGCATCAACTCCCTCCCCTAACAACAAAGGTCTGGGGAAGGTACAGTGAGCAGTGTTATCTCCATTTTAGAAAGGAAGAAGCTAAGCCAGAGAGATGAGGCCTGCTTTTCCGAAGGTCACAACTAGTAAATTGCCCACCAAAAGACTAGTGCCCCTTTCCTTATATGGGCTGACATCTTGGGGTAAAAGTGGAGGTTGATGCCTCTGATTAAACATCTCAGTATTGGACTTCTCTCTGGGAGCAGTTTCTATAGAAGTTGCTGTTGGAAAATTGGAGAAGGAAGTGCCATTATAGACCACGGGAAAAATGAAAGCCCAGACTTTGTTTAAAAAAAAAGAAAGAGAAAGCTAATGGTGTAGCCTAAGGGTGGGGAACCTGCAGCCTCTAGGCCGTATGTGGCCCTCTAGGTCCTCAAGTACGGCCCTTTGACAAAATCCAAACCTAAGAAGAAATTCCCCACCCCTGGTCTAGACTCTAGACCCTGAAAGGCCATTTTCATCTAACAGTGTTGGGGAATGCTGGGATTTCCGAAAAAAATACATCTCTGCCTTAACACCCAAACAAATGAGTACGGCAGAAAAAAGTCATCTCTAGGATTTCTGAGAACAAGTAATGCAGTTCTGGTGTACTCTGCCACAGCGCAAAAGGGGTGTTGTTTTCTTTACTGGATGGGAAATTCTTTGAGAAGCTTCGATCTTTTCATCGCACTCTGTGCCTAGCACGGAGCTCCTCTGCAATGAAGTTGAACGAGTGTGAGGAAACCCCTGCCCAGACAACCTGCCCTCCGCCCATGTACTGACCGATGCTAATCTGAAGATTGAGGCTCGAACAGCGAATTAACATTGCTCCGCAATTCAAATGGGGCTAGTGATTTCGTACGCGAAGGTGCTTGTGTGCCTAGACATTAACATATTTTGTGGATGTTGAAAATGTGTCAGAGTAACCCGAAGATCCAGTGTGGCTGTTGGCAAGCGTGTTCGTCTGGCAGACTCCAGGCTCTCCCGGCTTCACGCGGTCCTCAGTTTTCCAACCTGAGGCATGAGCCCAAAGGGGCTGAGGGTGGCAGGGATCCCCAACCTTCTGCAATCTGTCTTGAATTTTTTTTTGAGAGGAGGTAGGGGTTCCTAGAAGAGCTGGTTTGAGGGGTCTAGATTGGAAGTGTGATTGAATGGGCTCAGTGTTGGTATCCCCCATCGCCCCCACACTTTGCTTTGCATTTTTTTTTCTGGAGTTCCTAGGATAAGGACTGTTTTCTGCGACAGCAGAGTGCCATTTCAATGGCAGGGTTCCCCCGCGAGCACCACTCTACTCTTTTTCACATTTGGAGGAGCGAGGAGGGAATTAAAGCAGGAGCTGGGTTTGAGCAGTGTAACAGGAGCAGAATCCTACAGAATCCTACATCCCATTTTTGCCGTGGAGGAAGAGGTTGCTAGAAGATGGGTTAGTTTCTGAGGGCTGACGTTGGGCGCAATCTCTGTGACAGGATCCCTAGGACCTCAGGCCACACTTTTTTGCCAGCTCTTTTGGGGTATAGGGTGGGGTGGTGGAAGGTTGTAGGAGAGGGACCGGTTTCAAAAGGTAGAGGTGCGATTGAACGCGACCTCAGTGCGGGAGTCCCCCACTCCTCTCCGCACGACCCCAGTCGGCACTTTTCCCCCCAGCTTTTCGCGGAAGGTGAGTTGGAAGTGGGGTGGCTTCGGAAAGACCGGTTTCAGAAAGTAGAGGTGCGATTGAGTGGGATCTCGGTGGCAAGATCGCCCCACACCCCCAACTTTTTCCTTTTTTCACGCTTTTCGGGAGGAAGGAAGCAGGGAACCGGTTCCCAGGAGGTCTGGGAGGAGCTAGGATTTCTGCCCCACCAGCATTGCCTCCGACCTCCCAGTTCTGGGCACGACTCTTGGACAGCAAGACACCTTGCCCTGCTTGGCCAGGGCACGGGGCGCTCCCCGGGACACTGCTCCCATCCCCACCTTCCCCCCACTCCCAGGGAAGGAGCGAGGAGTGAGGTGGGAAGGGAGGGCGGGGCAGGGGCTGAGCCACATCTGGAAGGGAGCCAAGTTCCCAGGCGCAAGCCAACCTCGTCTGGAGAGCTAGCGGGGCGGTCTGGCTGGCTGGGGCCGGAGGGTGGGGGGGGCGTGTGGGTGCGTGCGGAGCCGCCTTTTCCGCTGGGTGTCACTCTGGGGCGGGAGGGGTGGCTCATTCAAAAGCACCGGGAGGGGGCAGCGCCACTCGTCTCCAGTGAGCGGCCAGCTAGGGAGGGAGGGCAGGCAGCCGACAGCCGGCAGCAGGCAGGAGCCGAACCCAGGCAGGACCCCAGGACGCGGCTCCCCGCCGCCCGAGCCGCCCTGCCCTGCGTCCTCCTGCTCAGCCTCCTCTACCCTCTCCGCTTGGGCGGCCGCGAGAGCCGCTGGGGGGAGGACGGCGCCCGCCTGCTGCTGCTGCCCCCGGCGCCGGCGGCTACGAGGCGAGGAGGACGGGGAGGACGGGGAGGAGGAGAGGCAGGCAGGAGGAGCAGGGGCGGCGGAGGCGGCGGCGGCCACCCCTATGCCGAGAGGATGCTGGAGAGCGGCGGCTGCAAAGCGCTGAAGGAGGGGCTGCTGGAGAAGCGCAGCGACGGGCTGCTGCAGCTGTGGAAGAAGAAATGCTGCATCCTCACCGAGGAGGGGCTGCTGCTCATCCCCCCCAAGCAGCTGCAGCAGCAGCAGCAGCAGCAGGCGGCCGCGGCGGAGCAGCCCCAGCCGAGCCCTCCGGCCGCAGCAGCCTCCGGCCTCGAGCCGCCCGCCAAGCTCAAGGAGCTGCATTTCTCCAACATGAAGACCGTGGACTGCGTGGAGCGCAAGGGCAAGTACATGTACTTCACCGTGGTCATGGCCGAGGGCAAAGAGATCGACTTTCGGTGCCCGCAGGACCAGGGCTGGAACGCGGAGATCACTCTGCAGATGGTGCAATACAAGAACCGCCAGGCCATCCTGGCAGTGAAGTCCACCCGGCAGAAACAACAGCACCTAGTGCAGCAACAGCAGCAGCAGCAGCAGCAGCTTCCGCGGGACCCGCACCCGCATCCGCACCCGCACCCGCACGCACAGCCTTCTCAGCAGCAGCAGCCGCAGCCGCCTCCGCTGCCGCAGCAGCAGCAGCAGCAGCAGCAGCCCGTCCACCGCCTCCTTCGCAGCACCTCCAACTCCGCCTGAAAGGGTAGAGGGCAGCTCTCCCCTCGCTCAAGCCAGACCAGGTAAAGGGTGGGGAGATGCCGTGGCTGGAGATAACGGGTGCCCGAGGCCCCCCGGGCTGGAGAGTGATTGGGACTAATGAGCGGGGCAGGAGGAGTGAGTGTTGAGATGATGCAACGGAAACAGAAAAGAAAGCGAAGTTTCCGGACTAGAGGCAAGGAGGGAATGTGAAAGGTCTGCCCTGGTCCCGGGCACGATTAGGCAAGCGTGTTCAACCCGCGTCTTCTACTTTCGGCCAAAGAAGGCCCGGTGTTGGGCGCTGGGGAGTCTGCTCTTGGAGCAGAGAGTCGGTCAGGCAGAGGGAGAGGGAGAGAGACAGTACAGAAGGGCTTCGCTAAGGACCACTGTGCCAGCTGGCATGGAGCGGTGGCTTAGGGGACCATTGTCGGAGAACGTGCGCGGAGTTGGTCAAAGGAGAACAGGGATCTGGGAGTCTTTAGTGCCATCAGCGTCATTCAGTGTCATTCATTACTTTCCAGGTTGAAAGAAAGAACTCTTCGGAAAGTTGGGAAGAACACATTTCTGTTGTCTTCAGTTAATCGGGAAACTAAAGAAACACCTCCCCTGGACCCCAACTAGACTCGAGTATCTTGGACCTCACCTTTGTGGTAACCTGTGACTCGCCCCCCCTCCCAATTAGTTTTCTGCACAGGCCTCATCATGATGCAGGAAAGAATTTCGAGTCATGAAGACTTTGACTGTTATTTATGAACCTTGGAAAGGCTCTTCTAGAATGGAGAGACTTCTAGGAGAGATGATGTACTGTAATTTTATTTTAATGTATTTTAATTTGCAATTATTTATTAGTTTTTTAAAAAATGCTTGTTCTCAGACATTTCTGAATGTAGGCCATTTTCCAGAAATGAAACAATTTTTCAAACCCCATTTGTTAATGATAATAAGTCCTGATCCTTGGAGATGTGGGAAGGGGAAGGGGAAAAGGACAGAAAGAGACACTGAGAATCCACTTATTTATTTCAAGATCTTAATAAGAGTACTGTTTGTGACCCATGGTTTGTCATGCCAAGGTGGCTGGACAAAATGTTATGATGTTTAAGTTTTTTATTTGATTTTCCCTTAGAGCTATATTTTGGGTAGAAATTCATTAAAAGCAATTAAATGTTAAGAATTGTGTATTTGTGAGAATCTAATATTCTAGATACAGCTCTGAAACGGGAACAAAAAGATATTGAAACTTGGTTTCAAAATATTTATTTAAAAAAACAACCAGCTGTTTCGAAGAATTATCAGATTTCTCTTTTCAACCCTGTGGGGCTGGGAGTGGGCCAGAAACAAAATGTCACTATGTGAAAAACTTTAGCTATTACCTACATGGCAGACCTAAGATGTTTTTTAAATTTTGGTTTGTTTTGTATATTAACTTAAAAAATATGTGCTTAGTTAAATTATTTCGAAAAGAAAATGCTTACTTTGGTTCAAGTTTTCGACCCCTTCTGATTATGTGCTTTCTCCAAGTCTCTTGTTTGACTTGAATTTAATTTTCTGACCTTTTTTCCATTGATTTTTGAAGAATTCTTCAGTCTGAAGTCCAGGTTGTAAATATTTGAAAGAATTCAAACATTCATCACTTTAGTTCTTGTAGTGAAAATGCATTGCTTAGAGAAACCTACAAATGTTTTGCTTTGTAGATCTGCCAGATTGTGAAAAGGTATTGGGGTGTGGGTTCTTGGTATTCAGTTAACAAAACCCTGAAATTAGGGGGATAGGTGAGTAGGAGAGAAGACAGAGAGAGATGCATGGATGTGCCAGTTCCATGAAAGGTCCTGAAACCTCACAGACCTTTCTTAAAAGGTAGAAGAAATACTTCAGTGTTAGGAGAAAAGGATGATAAGAACCTGCAAAGGGCAGAGGCTAATTTTTTTTTAAAGCCTTTAGATGTTAATCACTTCCTTATCTACAGAACTATCAGTTGTTTTAAATTCTTTAGCCCGAGGTTGCCTTTTCATCTCTCTTTGAAGACTGGTGGGCGTTCGGCCAATTTGTAAGGTATAGTTAAAAGAGAACCAATTCCTTTTTCTCTAACCCTTGTACTAGTAGTTTCAAGGTCCAATCACTTTTGAGCGGTAAAACTTAAATTGATAAAAGTATCAAAGTTTGGAAACCTTCTTTAAAAAAAAAAGAAAACTCCAACAACCCTAAAATCAACCCTAAAACTCTTTAACTAATTAACCTGCATCTCTCCGATTGTGACTGGAAGCTATGTTGTAGATTGCTGAATAGCTAAAAAAAAGGCCTTGCTGTTCTAAGGTAGAACAGAGCAGTTATTACAATCTACTTTAGAGTTAGTCTACTCACTGTTAATCTTTGTGGAAAAAGAAAAGCAAGCTTTCCTACTTTTAAATAAGGACTTCCCTAAAGTCGTTGTGACATAGTATCCCTATTAAAACCATCAATTTTTCAAATAAATTCATCTGCCTTTTCAGAATCCTATGGTCGTCAAGTCCAACCTCCTTCCCCATGAAGAGAACTACTTAATGATAGGTCTTAAAGGAGATTTCCCATCCACTGTTTGAGCAACACTTCAGTGATGGGAGAACTCGCTAGCTAGCAAAGCAGCCCTTTTAAATTTTGTAGGGCTAATTCCATATGCTATGGATAAGATTTGTACCAGATATCTAAGATGCATGTGCTTTTTTAAAAAAAATGCACATAAATCCCCTAAAAAAAAAAACCAGAAATGGGTCCTATAATGGGGAAAACACCACTTCTGATGTCCTTTCTCTGTATCCTAGATTGAGAACTGGAAGGGGCCTTAGAGGTCAATGAGTTATAGCCCTTTCAATTTACAGATGAGAAAACAGGCTTGGACAGATGTCCAAGTCACATAACTAGTGTCAGAGGCAGTACTTGAACCCCATATCTTCTGGACTACTAGCCCGGCATTTATCCACTCTGCTTTGTTTATATGCCTAATTGGAGTTTCTATATCTGGTTTGTTCTTGATGGAAGTCACCAGTTCGGAGGGTCTCATTAATACCTTGCCCATCAACCCTTTAGGCATGTTTCTGTGTGCCTGGCTGTTTACTGTAAAACTAGCTGTGAGTGGTGAGTTTTAGGGGTCATCTGGGTCCAATTCCCTGGTTAAATTTAAAATATCATAGATTATAGAATTTAAAGTTCGGCTTTAGAGATCACCTAATCCAGCCCCCTTAAAACAAGCTCCCAGTCATTCAATGGGAGAGATAGGAAAGCTAATGACTCATAATGTTTGTTAAAATAAATGAGGTGATAATAGACTATATTGACCTGGGTCTTTCTGGTTTGCAAAATGCTTCACATTCATTAGGTAGCTTGAGCCCCTTAAACTGGTGAAGTAGATAGTGGGCCACTCCTCCCATTTTACAGCCAAGGGAAGTGAGACTGAGAGGTAGTGGTTGCCTGTAGCTGAGATTCCATCCCAGGTCTTCTTGCTCAAGTAGAGTGTTTCTGTCAATCTCTTGACTTATAATGAATTGCCTCTTAAAAGCTGGCTGCATGCATGACACATTGGAAAGATCTCTCACTTTGGAGCCCCCCCACCCATGATCTGGGTTTCATTCTCGGCTCTTCCAGGTGCCACCAAGGGCACCTGGAACAAAATCACTTTTCTTCAGTTTCTGCAGCTGTAAGATGAGGTTGCACTAAGTGACCTCTCATGCAGTTTTCCAAATCTATCCTACACCTAGAAATTTTGTTTAAGAGAAAAGTTTTTTGTTTTTTTTGAAAAGAGCTAGATTGCTTTAAAAAATGTTTTCATTGTTTTACTTTAATATGTTTGTTAGGGGGCAATGCAAAGGATGTGCTAAAAGCACAATGCAACAGTTTCCTTCCAAGATCATTTCTCTCTGTAGCTCTATATGATTACATATAAAATAAAGATAATAATGCCTGCCCCTTACCAGCCTCTCAAGGTCTTTTGAGGACCAAGAAAACAGTCAGTCTCGTGGAGAAAGGTAACATTTCCCCTTTAATCTAAGATAATAAACGAAGGAGAATGTATATTGAAAAATCCATTCCTAGACTAGTGAGAAATGTGGGCATTTGGAAAGCAAAGGAAAAGGAACTTGTGAATCTTGACTTTTGCTCCCTGAGTGCTCCGTACCTGGTAGGGGCTCAGATATTTGTTGAATAAACACAGGCTGCTGCCCAGCACCCCAGAAATATTTGAATGTGTTGTCTTGCCTCACTTTTCCACTGTGCTTCACCCCCTCACTCATTTCGGCTAAACTAATGGCTAAGGCCATGATGGGCAGACAACATGTCAACTTTAAACATTGCTGTCATAACAGAGGCCTATGCTTCACAGAAAGTCATAAGGAACCTTAGCAAAATGTGTAATCGCTTGATAGGCCTTGCTAGCTGCCATCCTGATATTCCCAGGTGGGCCTGATACTTGGCTTTCCTATAGTTATTCTTATTTTTAATGACAAATAGCTCTTAAGAAGTTCCAGGAAAATTGTCAGGAGGTGTATGAAACAAACTTTGAAATACCTGATTCTGGCTCTTTCCATTTGTACTCCAACTTGACAGACCAATAAACTAAGGACAGAATTGGTTGTCATTTGAACCTCAGATCCAAGCACTTAGCACTATGCATGGCACATATATATAGTGTGTTCTTAATACTTATTGACTTCATGCCTTGGAATTCACAGCTTACACCAAACACCCTGAATTTTATTTAAAAGATTTGCAATGTTAAAACTATATACTTGGGCAACTAAATAGATTACTATGTGCTCACCATTACCAAAACCATCTTGGTTTTCCTCCTTCCCTCCTGATGGTTTCTTTGTTCCAAGTGTGCACATCATTTTTTTTTCTTTTTTTATTTTTTGAAACAGTGTGGAAGAGGGGTCAAGACTTATATCAGTCTGGAGTATGGCCTTTCGAAGAGGCCTGCTCACCCAGCTAGTATCAGGAACTGGTCTCTGCTATTATCACTTAAGCTTATCTCTGGAGCTTTCCATTTGTTGTTTTCTCAGTGGTCACGCTAAAGCTTTAGTCTCTTGACCAATAAAAATATCCCAAGTGTAATGTCTATTAGCTGTATGACTTTCAACTCTTAAATTAAGAGTTTTGTGACTTGGTTTTATGATGTTCTGTAGGGGGGAATAAATCCATTCTGCTAATTCCAAACAGTGTGTGATATCACAATGGTTGAAAGTGACCATTATTTTTTTGAGAGGGATCTTTTGTTTCTCTCCCAGATGGTTTCCCCAGAGTCCCTTTGGATCTTTCTTTCTATACATTTTTTTTCCTTTTTCTGAACAACAGCTTCCAGAGTTAATTTTTCACCAGTGGTGTCAACTGCCACAAACTTATAGAAAGTAATGAAATGACCTACTCATTTGTTGGGAATGTTGCTTAACAGAACACAGAGTCCAGGATTCAATAGTTTTTCCTGGAAAAGAATAGGAAAGGCTAATTAATGAGAGCCCAGTATCCTTAGTAGCATCTTTACAGTAGTTGATAACCAATGTTTTGAACTGAAACCTGTGATGAAGCAATGTAGGGGAAAGAAGCAGGTTTGGTAACAGGAGGCCTCCTAAGATTTCTTAATATTGATTTTCCAGAGGCAAGATGGTTTACAAATCCTTTGCCTGTTGCATTCTTCAGTAATCCCTTTCCTTTAAGGTTCATAACATGCAACTGCTGGTTTCTGAAAAGTGGAAGGTGCCACAATGTACCAAAAGTTTTCTAGCATATCATCCTTGTGAGCTGACTAGTGTTATAATTTTAGTGTAAATAAGACATTTCTGAGAGATGTGATTTATTTTTCATATTTTTTTCAATATACATTCCATTTCCAATAAAGAGCTATCTACTGAAATGACCTGTTGGCTTCTGGAAAGACTTCTTATACTGATGTGTGCTGTCACGCATACATGTGTCAGAGGTCCAGGGATCTCAAAAGAAATCAGGCACTTACCAAAAAGGGTGTTCCTTAACCTGTCTTAACAGAAGAAGAAAAAAAGCACATTGTTTTTGAAGGGTTAGGCTTTTGTTTTTTGTTCTTTTTTTCTTTTCCCATCAATGACATTCCCTGGGATTTCTCAACCAGGGAAAATGCCAAATCTCCCCAAGGGAATTTGAATTTGATTTCATAATGCTGATTCCTTTTGTCCAATTTGCCTTCAAAAGGCTCAGATTGAGAACCTGGCCCCTGGTGAATTGGCTTTCTTGATGCATTCCAGGGTTTTGTGACATATGTATGGAAGAGGATTAGGCCCTGAGCTGACAAGCCTTGCAAAGATGGTGGCAGTAGAGGTGGTAATAGTGCTTAAAGGAAAATCAAGGAAATCCCCTGTCTTACTAACAGATCGGGCTTTCCCCTTACTCATCATTGTTGGCATCCCAAAGATTTTTAAATAGGTGAAGGCATTCGAAGATATTAGGGCGGTGTGCCAATAACTGCTGATCTAGATTTTCAAAGTGAAAAGAAATGAATGATGAAAGGAAAGTTTACTCCAAGAGGAGAGAAGTGTGTATAGTGGTGGGGCAAGTGACTTTGCAAAGGATGTGGGTTCAAATCCTACCTCTGTCTCTTACTCCCTGTATGGCCTTAGGTAAGGCACTTAACCCCTGTTGAATCTCTCTCTTTCTCTTTTTCTAAATTTGTTTTCAGTTGTGTCCAACTCTTCGTGACCCCATTTGGAGTTTTCTCAGCAAAAACACTGGCATGGTTTGCCATTTCTTTCTCCAGCTCATTTTACAGATGAAGAAAATGAGGCAACCAGGGTTAAATGACTTGCCCAAAGTCACACAGCTAGTATCTGAGGCCAGATTTGAAGTCATGAAGATGAAGCTCCTTGACTCCAGGCCTGGCACTCTATCCACTGTGCCACCTAGCTGCCATCCTGAATCTAAGTTTCCTCATCTATAAAATTATAAGGTTGGACCCGATGACCTCTATGACCCTTTCTGGCCTCTTAGCCTCCTTGGTGAGCTGAGGATAAGAACATTGGTGCCCACTGATGCAGTGCTTTTAAGGTGTACAAAGTGATTTACATTTGCTATTTCATTCATTTGTTCCTGAGAACAACACTATGACTAGGCAACTATTAGCATTGCATATTGTAGTTGAGGAAAATGAAGGTGAGATGTGGTTAATAGCTTGCCCTGGGGGAACAATGAGATGTCATAATGGATAGAGCAGTCTCAGACACTTTCCAGCTGTGTGACCCTGAGCAAGTCACTTAACCACAATTGCCTCAAAAACAAAAAAACCAAAAAAAAAAACCAAAAAAAAAAAAAACCAACAAACCTAGCTTGTCCAGAGTCACACAGCTGGGAAGTATCTGTAGCTAAGTTCACACCCAGGTTTTCCTGCTTCCAGCACTCTTTCTTGTCCCCCTCCCAAAACACCTCCCTCCCCCTTTCACATTGCTTCTGAAGGTCTGTTGACATATCACTGGAGCTCTTTATGTGGGCTAATGGGAAATTTTATTTGAAGAAGGAACTATAAGGTATTTGGCATTTTGGTTGTTTATACAAAGCTACTTCTGACGTTAGTGATCCCAAATGCATGACATTAACTGGAAGTTATGTCTCCATTTCTCAGATCTCAGCACTTAAAAAAAAAAACCAAGTTTAAACACTTCCTAAGCAAAAGTTAAATAGTTCCTATCCTTCTTTCTAGTGAAGAAATCCCAGAGGATGTAAGGAACAGATAGATAGTGGGGTGGAATGGAAGAGATTGCCAGAACGAGAGTCAGGAGTCTTGGATTCTAGTCTCTCCTCTGCTATTAACTAATTGCTATTCAGTCATTTTCAGTCATGTCTGACTTTTTGTGATCCCATTTGGGATTTTCTTGGCTCATTTTCAGATGAGGAAACTGAGGCAAATAGGGTTAAGTGACTTGCCCAGGGTCACACAGCTGGTATCTGAGGTCAGATTTCAACTCAGGTTTTCCTGACCCCAGACCTGGCACTCTAATCATCCTGCCACCTAGACTTCATGTTCCTTCATTGTAAATAAGGTAATTGGATTAGATTGATTCTAACTTCAATCAGTCAGCAAATATTTCAGTTTCTACTGTTCCATGTCGAAGTCTGTGATCTATGATCCTATGATCAAATTTGCTTATCTGTAAAATTACCACCAATAGCTGAATCCCTAGGAAAGCTTCTAGCTTTCATATTCTAGAAGTCCATGACTTGCCCAGGGTCACATTGGGAACCCTGAGTGCCTAACCCCGCCTCAGCCGAAACAAAACCAAGGCCTTCATAACCTTTTTTCCAACCTTATTGACTTCTTCCTTTTATCACAACCCATGAAAGTAATGAGTTGCAAGAATTTACCATGGTGAAGATTGATGTCATTGTTATTAGTAAGTACACAGAAAGCCACAGTGTACATCTTCCTCCATCTTCCAGTTACTGACTCAGGTAAAGCAAGCTGGGAGGTTAAGGATGTTACGGCTTTTAAAAAAAATGATCGTTAGCAATTGCCAGATGCATTGTGGTATGTGAGATTTAGATGATGGGCATTCTAGTTTTGCACTTCACTGGGGCATGTTAGTGTGTAGAGCTCACTACGTCAGCTGCTCATGCTTTCAGCCAAACACTGATTTACGTTGCTGTGGAAGGACTCGTGACAGCATCACTATATGCTAAATCATTTGAAAAAGGAAATCCTAGACAGGAAATGAATTGGGCCATCCACAACTCTTGAACCCTTCTTCTGCTGAGGTCTCATTAGAGAAACTTGTCCTACAGGAAACACTACATTGAGACAGGCTCCATGGAGTCAGTGCCCAAGGGAAGTTGGGTGCCAACCAAAGGTGGATTAGCTACTAAAGATGGAGATCCTAGATGGGGAAAACCTGAGAACTCCAGAGGACCACAGAGCGCTCACATGGTTTGAGACCTACCTTTTAAAGTAGATCGATTTTAGGGCGTCCTTGTTGAATCTGGGGACCTCTAGGTCTCTTTTTGAGTCTTATGTTGTATAGATGGACAGCAGGGCATGGTGGTTAGAGAGCGGACCTGAGCACCAGGAAGGCTTAAGTTTAGTTTCTGATACATACTGGCTGTGTGACCCTAGGAGAGTCACTTGACTTCTTTGTACACTTAACTCTCTAAGATTCTCAGTTTTAAGAAAAGGTGCCAACCTGCATTAGTAGAGGGAGTGTTCTCATCTGATAATTCTTTCTTTACCAATGAAATTGCAGGTCAGGTCTCTCTATTCCTATTCCCTTTTGTTGGGGTCATGGGGAGGATCTTGTTTGACTTAGTGTCAGGGAATCCCAGGTTCAGATATCCAGGCATTGTATTTACTATCCAAAGAAATGTGGTATATTAGCTAGAGCACTTGGCCAGGAATACCCAGGCTCGAAGCCTGCCTCACACTTATTAGCTGTGTGACCTTGGGCAAGTCATTTAACTGCTATGAGTTTCAGTTCATTTACAGAGTGGAGATAATAATATTCAGTTCAGTTCAGTCATTTTTTAGTCCTGTCCCACTCTTCATGACACCATTTAAGATTTTCTTGGCAAAGATACTGGAGTGGTTTGTACCATTCATTATCCTTCTAAATAAAGAAACTGAGGCAAACAGGGTTAAGTGACTTGCCCAGGGTCATATAGCTAGTAAATGTCTGAAGCCAGATTTGAACTCACAAAGATGAGTCTTCCTGACTCTAGGCCCAGTTCTCTATCAACTGTGCCACCTAGCTGCCCTACATTATTAACTATATTTATTATTATATTACTTATCCTTCTCACAAGGCTGTATGTAGTAAGGACCCAAGGTCTGCAAACTCTGCTCTATCTGCATTTTAATTATATTTGTATAATAAATAATAATAGAATAGAATAATATATATAATTATATTCTATTATTATATATTATATAAACATTATATATAATATATAAATTTAATGTAATATAATAAATAATAATTGTTATTGTTATTATTTCATTATAACTACCATCCTTATGACCTTGGACAAATTCCTTCATTACTCTGGGCCTCAGTTTCCTAATCTCTAAAATGAGGAATTTGGACACGACGATCCTTTTCATCTCTAAATTCTAGGATTCTCTCATTCTCTTGGTGTTGAGGGGGTTTAGACCCACTGATGCCAGACTAGAATTGAATTGGTCTCTGAAGCTGAGTGGGTATAGCGTAGGTTTGTTTAACCAGTGTTTGCCTAGTGACATTTAGTACCTAGTTGGATTCTCATAATCAAACGTCATCATACCATATTCCATTTGATCCTGCCAGAGACATTTATGATAGCTGGAACAAATACTGTTCACAGTCGTTTTAAACTAGACACCCTACACTTCAGAATTGACGAACCCTTCACTGTTAGAACAGCCAGTGGCAGGAAATGAATCTATGGGAGTTTTCATTGTGTCCCAACAGTCCAACCACCAAACTCCACCTAAAGCAAAGAATTCAAGCCTGCTACACTCTAAGTAATCTGAACTTTGCGATAGCGAATTCTAAAGCAAGATTCATGCTTACCCGTGTAAACACAGGAGGAGGGTGACTCATAGCTAGAGTAAAGCAATTCCAGCTGGTGACTAATAATGTGATAAAAAGCCCAACCTGTAACAGTTTTTGGCATGTTCTTGTCTTTGGTTTTGAGTGGCTGAAGAAATAATTCCTTATAAAGTCTTGGCTTTGGTTTGTAAGGACACCTGTTTCATCATTATTCTGTCTTGCTAAAACCGAACCGAACCGAACCAAATTTCAGTGGTTCCTCATAGTCTGTAGACTTGTGTCTAACCTCCTTAGCTTTGTAGAACTCACCAAATTTCTGATTTCCTAGGTGTAAATGTTCACACTGAAAATCTAACAACTAGCTCTCCTGAACTGGTTTGAGCTAGTTCCAATAAACCCATGGGTTTGTTCAAAAGTCCCTTGGTTGCAAAGAAAAATTTATTTAAGTAATCAATAGAGTTCTGGACCTGGAGACAGGAAGTCCTGAGTTCAAATCTAGCCTCAGACATTTACTAGTTGTATGATTGTAGACAAGTCACAGGTCACCTCTCTGCATTTAGGGTTCTCAGCTATAAAATGGAAGTAATGATAATACCCCACCTCCTGGGGTTGTAGTGAGGAAAAAATAGATAACATTCGTTAATCGCTTTGAAAACCTTAAAGCACTCATTATTTGATAACTATTGAGAAAGCCATCTAAAGTAACCTTAGCATTTAAACTGCCTTTATTGATTTTCACAAAATCTTTGACTCGTTTTCACACTCATGGTTTAGTTATGTATTTCAAACATATAATACAGATCCAAATATAGTAAAAATGGTTGTCTACATGAAAACAATTTGTTATTTTAAAATGCCATTAACATAGTAATATAAAATTGATATAAAATGTGACATCTTTCTGTGAGATGAATTTAAGCATCTTACAGCTCTGCAAAGCCGATGTCATCTCCCTTAAAGAGGATGTTAATATTGCTTCCAAGTTAAATAGGGAATCTTACCAAAACATCTTGCTGATTACTTGGTGTATATGAATGCCACTCAATTACACGACTGTTGAAAAATATACTTTTTTATGTATATTGCTATAAGAAATTTTTTTCTCCGATGGAGTGGAGTGTAAGAAAGAGAAAAGAACAGACTTCTGTTTAAAAAAAACAAACAAACAAACCAGTTTTTCCATCTCATGAGGTTGTTCTCCAAGAATATAAAAATGTTATTTGGACTTGAGAAATGTAAAATTCTTAATGGAGGCCAAGGGAAACATAGAGACTGAAGGCTTTCATATTGAATCCAGAGGTCAAATTGAATCTAAGGATGAAGGCCATAATTACACACTCTTTAGGCAAGATCTATCAAGCATTAAGCTACCGAGGAGAAAGCTGTGGCAGTATGTCAAGAGAATGACTGATATACTGAAATCAAAGCTCAGTGGGAGGAACACACACACACACACACATATACATGCATATAAATAGATAGATAGACTCAATATCAGTCAATATATTTTTAGAACAGTAATATGGACCATAACCTATTCCAAAAGTATCTAAGGAACAAAACAAACATCTAACAAAAATCTCAGGAAATATAAGACCCATCACTCTAAGATAGCTATAGAAACATGATCAAATACTTATCTATCAAAAAGGAGGAAGAGGGTTTACATATATTTTCAAATCCTGTGATAGATGGGTTAGACACTCGCAAAAATCCTTTTGGAAGAAGCAGACCTCAGATCACACAACATTGAGTTATACCACAATAGATGTACCTCTAATGAATTTTATTGAATGTAACCAAAATCTACAAAATGGCTAAGATGCAAGAGGAATGTCAAAAGGCTTACCATAGGTGAGTTCCAAAAGAACTCTACCAATAATAAATCAACAACAAAAAATCTAATAAATTATTGAATTATATGGATTTATTTATAGAAATGGAGGGGCTCACTGTTATTGCAATTCAGGATCAGGTCAATGCTACCAGAAATGACAGAAGCTTACTTATTGTGTCTTTAAGGAGCACAGACTTATTGATCAAAGCAAATTTTGCAAGGAAATGACACAAACTGTGTGATACATTACTGTAGTGGCAAAAATTTAGCATCTACCAAATACCTAGCAAGACATGACCTGGTGACTAGAATTCTACAACAGGAATGCTCTTTCTTGCATAAAAAAGCAGAAGCAAAATCTTCACACTACAACTTAGCATAATAAATGTTTGACTGACTAACCTCAAAATATCTTGTAGAACTCAACAAACAAATTGTACTGAAATTGTGGCATTGTCACAGAAGAAACAGTACCTACAACTACCTGAGGATAACATTGTCCCTTAGCATTTATGAACAACATTTTATATAAATCTTGCTAAATCAAGTACTCATAATTTCTAAATGATTTAGAATTTTTAAAAAACTTTAAAAATAGAGATAGTTGCAGAAGAAACAAAAACAATGTGAGGGATCAGGCACATACCAGCTCTGTTGTCTTATCTAATATAGGAGTTGTTCTAAGGATGCTTTAAAAAAGTTAAATCTTAATGAAACCATACAAAAAAGGGAATATCCATTTACAGAAAAGGAATATCCATGCAACTGTGGGTCTGTATTACTTATAGTTTGTCTATGTATCTATGCGATATATACGCACATATATACTACAGCATATATATATATACACATGTTTATATATACACATATATACACTTGTATGCACACACACACATGTATTATATATATATATATATTTACTCTATGCAATCAGTTTATAGTCATATTAATTGTCCCTCAATGTGCAGAGAATTGTGCTAGAGAGCTGCAGAGATGCTGTCTCTCCCCTTGGAAAGCTCCTTCTCTAACAATGGGATAGGACACACACATTCATCTGTGTCTATAAATGTAAGGGGTGAAAGCTGTGGGCATGTAATATGATAAATTGCACATTTAGGTTGCCTAAAGATGCTTTCAGTAAGCCTACTGAAGATGAACTTATGTCCCGATATTTTTATTAAATCCTCAAAAGCGGTTCTTTTATATACCTATGCCAATAGTCCACAGAACAATAAATATTAAAGAATAATAGCAGGAAAATGCCTTGTCCCAGGATTGTTTCCATCTGATCTCTAATCTCTAGATGAGAAGAATGGTCTTACTGTTTGTTCCCATTTGATGTCTAGAAATTGCACCCAGTGATGGTGGTGGACGCCTGGCCTAGAGGCTGGAAAATCTGAGTTCAAATCCAGCCTCCTATACTTAGGAGTTATGTGACCCTGCATAAGTCATTTAACTCCTATGTGCCTCAGTTTCCTCATCTGTAAAATGAAGATGATAATGGCACCTACTTCCCAGGGTTCTTGTGAGGATCAAATGAGATTATGACTGTACAGCACTTAGCGTAGTACCTGGCACATAGGAAGCTCTATGTAAAAGTTTGTTACTGTTATTATCATTTTTACTGGGGTTACTGAGTATGCTGACACTGATTGAGTGAACTAAGTCTGGTACCAACATGGCGAGCCCTTGGGAGTGGACTAGGTCAGAAAAAGGGAGCAGATTAAAACTTCTGTGCTGGTCAATATTGAGATAGAGTCATAATGGCCCTTGCATTTCCAGCCTGAGTGAGATAAAGAGACCCGGTTTCCTATGTATATACATATAAATATATCTATGTCTATATATCTATATCTGTAGATATAGATAATATACCATACGTGTTATATACTTATATACACATATGCATATATATATCTATACATACATATGTATGTACATACATACACATGTACATACATTTTAGTTGCAGAAAGCAACTAAAAATCATTTATTCAAAAGGCTAGTGTGTAAAGACCCTGGGTTAAAACAACTCCCAAACAATTCATATATCTTAATTCACTGCCAAATATCACTGAGATTCTGTCAGGGTTCCTAGGATTTTTGTGCTTGAGGTTGCTTTTGCTATCTCTTTAAATTATTTATAGAGCTCAAAAATGTTGGAGAGGAGTTGGTGCCTATGACATGAATTGAATAGCTGATTGACTTTTCAAGTCCATGCATGGGGTTGTCAGGAAAGAGGTTAAAGTAAAAATGTTCTTCGATGGAGCCATCCATCGATCCATGTAATATGGATGTGGAATGGGAGCACTGTTGAATTTGTTATTGCTCTTTGGTGAAAGCAATACAAGCCAGCCCCCAAATCCAATTGCAATTAAAATAATTTATTACTCACCTAGGGCAATAAATAGACAAAAGCAGACAACATGCACTCTCATTTTCTCCTCTAATTCGAGGGCTCAGATCTGGTGAGTTTTATGGAAGTGGATATAGGTAAAGAGAATGAAGGCCTGCCAAGAGTCAGCTGCCATGCTGCCATCTCTCTTTTTAATGAAAAATGATTGAGAACGCCAAGGGCAAGCGCAATATTTCCTTTCCCACCAAACCTCCTTTTAGGGAGAGTCATTCATTCATAGAGTGGGGCTCCTTTCCAGAGTAATAAAAATTCTACTCCAAGGCAGCAGGCTGCCTGCTTGTTCCTCCACAAGTGATGACGGAAGAGATCACTGATAAGGAAGTACCATTGACAGCCCATGACTTGGACAGCAGATTGTTAGCATTCTTGACCAGGGCACACTGAGAGCCTGGGAAAAGGGCTTTGATTTCCATGTGGCTTCTCCAAAGAAAACAATATCCTTTTGAAAGAGAGGCATGGGTAGAATGTGTCTACCAACACATTTCCATGCAGGAGCATTGAAAATCTGTTTGGGAGGTTTCCTCTCCCAAATCGTGCCTACTGTAAGCAGGGCTGTTTCTTTTCAAAATATAAGCAAGTAAGGAGGGGTTAACATGTACATTCATTTAACCTGATTTACAAACTCATGAGTAATGCATCCACTGCATGATTATAGAAGAAGCAGGGAATTCTTAATCTTTCTTTTCCTTCCCTCCTTCCCTCCCTCCCTTCCTCCTTCTCTTGCTCCTTCCTTCCTTCCTTCCTTCCTCCCTCCCTTCCTTCCTTCCTTCCTTCCTTCCTTCCTTCCTTCCTTCCTTCCTTCCTTCCTTCCTTCCTTCCTTCCTTCCTTCCTCCCTCCCTCCCTTCCTTCCTTCCTTCCTCCCTCCCTTCCTTCCTTCCTTCCTTCCTTCCTTCCTTCCTTCCTTCCTTCCTTCCTTCCTCCCTCCCTTCCTTCCTTCCTCCCTCCCACCTTCCTTCCTTCCTT
>CM053623.1:197551023-197579195 GCA_028646595.1 Phalanger gymnotis
CCTGCCTCCTCAGCTTCTGGCTTCCGCAGCTTCTGGCTTCCACACCTTCTGCCGCCGCCGCCGCTGAAGTCCGCAGCCTCCTGCCTCCGCAGCTGCAGCTTCTGGCTTCCACACCTTCCGCCGCTGCCGCTGAAGTTGTCTCCCGGCTCACCCCTCCTCGCAGCCGAGCTTCCGGCCGTTCTCAAGCCCCGCCTCAATGACCAGAGACCATTGGTTCCCGAGCTGGCCCCTCCTAAGTCACCAATCCACACCCACACAGGTTTCACACCTGACAGGGCCCTGGGCCTGGGGTTTAGCACTTAACAGCTGAAAGTACTTCCACTCAAAAGAAACAAAAGCCATGCTAATGAGACAATTTTGCTTAACAACACACTAGCAAAGACCCTGTGGGAGGTGGCATCTCAGTCATGCTTTAAAAGGAGACAAAATTCTGTAAGAGGCGAAAACAAAATACATTCTTTGGAGGATGGCATGTGCAAAGAAGGAGAAGGAATGGTATATATAGGGGATAGTGGAATGGAAGGGACAGTGTGTGAAGGGGAGTAATATTAAATAAGACTGGAGAGGCAGTTGGATCCTACCTCTACAGAGGATATGCTTAAAATAGCAGAGAGCCACTGGGAGTTTTTTTAAGTCAAAGATCGACATGGTCAGATCTATATTTTAGGAATAGCAATTTGGCAGCTCTGTGGAGGAGAGATTGGAGCAGGAATTCACTGGAAGCGAGGAGACCAATTAGGAAGCTGTGGCAATAGTGCTAATAGCTCAGCAGAGAGTTGATGAGGGCTTGAATCAGGGTAGAGACTGTATGAAAGTGGGAAAGGAGATAGATTGGAGAAATGGCATCGTGAAAGTATTGACAAGTCTTGACAACTGATGGAATATGGAGGTTGAGGGAGTGGGAAGAGTTAAGATGACTTAAGTTGTGGAACCTAGGTTTGGAGTAGGGTGTTTGGTGGAGATGATGATTCTGTTTTGGTTCTGTTGAGTTTAAGATGCTGTGATCATTGATATTATTTTGTACCTTAAGGATTGTATATAGGATCCTGTCATGCAGGCTGAGCTAACTTGTTTTAAATCCATGCTCCATGAAGGTTAGGTTAATTCCTTTCCTTAAGAGGCATTGAAATTCTCCTTGATACTTTATTGGCTAAGGGGACTGGCTCAGGTTGTTGAGATGGCTTCTGGGTGGCCTTGTACATTTTCCCAGCTCCTTCTCTGAGGATTTTGACTATGGATACTGTCATTATTACCAAGCAAGAAGTTGTATTCATCTGAATCAATATGGCCTCACTGAATATCCTTCCTCTGCTATTGCTAAGTAAATTCCCTTTTAGAAACTATATGCAGTGATATGTATATATATATATATATATACATATATATGTATATACATATGTATACATACACACTTATATATGTATATGCATATGTATAGACACATATACACACATACACATAGAAAAAATATATACAAATGTATGTGTTTATATGTATGTCTACACATACATATACACCAAACGCATATACATGCACACAGATGTATTATATATGTATGTATATGTATGTGTATTGCTGTTTAGTTGTTTCAGTCATGTCCAACTCTTCATGAGCCTATTTACGGTTTTCTTGGTAAAGATACTGGAGTGATTTGTACCATTTCTTTCTCTAGCTCATTTTAAAGATGAGGAAACTGAGGTAGAGTTAAGTAACTTGCCCAGGGTCACATAGCTAGTAAATGTCTGAGGTCAGATTTGAATGCGAGTCTTCCTGACTGTAGGCCTGGTGCACTATCCATTGTACCCCCTTGATGCCCTGCTGTGTGTGTGTGTGTGTGTGTGTGTGTGTGTGTGTGTGTGAGACACACATGCATATATTTTCCTTTTATTAGTTATTGTGTGGATTGTTTCATTCTGATATCACTCCTAAACTACTAGAAGCCTGGCCTGAATCAGAGGATCCCTTAACTGACTTACTGGTAATCCCGATTCTGAATGAAAGTGATGGAGAGCCTTTATTCAGCCCCCATGGAAGAAGGGGACACTCTATTAGCAGAGGCATCTAAAGAGGTAAAGATTTTGTATCACTTCTCTGATGGGGCTCCTAGGGATAGGGAGATTCTGGCTGGTAGGTTGGGGAAGATTGAACAAGTTTGGCTCTACCCACTCAGGCTGAGAAAAAGGATGGCTATGGGTGGGGTGCACTGTTTTCCTTAAGCATCTGCAGAGTGTGTGTGTGTGTATGTGTGTGTGTTTGTGTGTGTGTGTGTGTGTGTGTGTGTGTGTGTGTGTGTGATAGTAAGAAGGGTGAGACTTTTTTACTGTTTTCTCTTTTGGAATGCTAAGGTAATAAAGAATCTTTGAGTCTTGCCTTTCAAATGTAATGGTAAGCAAAGTGGGACTTTTTGTTGTTTTCCGTTTGAGTGCTTCTTAGCACTGAGGTAATTGGGTGCCTTTGATGAATCTTGCCTTTGTTTCTTTGATTGAATCAAGAGTCTTTGATGATCTACTTAAGAAACAAGAAAGCCTAGTTCATGTGAGTTTGTGTTGCATGGTTGTGAAAATGGTAAGTCACAATGAGCCAGTTTTAGCATCCTAGATACAAAGTTGAAGGCACTTTAGAAGTCATCTAACTCCATCATTTTTCAGAGTAGGAAACTGAGGCATGGAAAAATGAGGTGACTTTTCTAAAGTCACATAGCATGTTGATGCTAAGGCTAAATTATCAGATCCACTACCCTGACCCTGAAGAAGTATTTAAGTCACAAGAAAGCCTAGGTCACATAGGTTTGAGTCACATGGTTGTCATGCCCTCTGACCCTCAGAAGGGTATATAAGATCTGAGGCTGACATTTTGTTTTGGTGCTCACTCACTGGAAGAGCATAGTGTGATTTGACCAGATGAGATTCTGGGTAGCCATCATGGAGTACTCCCCAGCTTTGAAAACCCAGATGTTGGTGCTTCTCTCTCTGCTGTTTATGTATTGCTTGGTCTGCTGATTTGTGTTATTTTGCTGTTTATATAATTTCTACTTGTAATTTCTCTTCGTGTTTTCTCTGAAGTTCAACGTGCTGACTTTTTCTCCTGAACTAAGTGAATGATATATGTGTGTTTAATTAAAGTGAGATTATTAACCCTTAAAGCTGCTTTCCTTAGAAAAGCACATCAAAGAACCTGTGCTAGTAGCCCTACTGTGTGCTGGTGTTATTGGCCTTACACCTTCACAGCAGCTTCTAGCAACATTGTTGTTACAGTGTGTGTGTGTGTGGGTTGGGGGGCAGGGCCTGTCACAAGTTGTTGGCACTGGTTGATTCCTTGATGTTAATCACTGAGGTCTAGATTGCTCCCGTATAGCAGAAAAGACTTGGAATGAATTGATCTGAGCATAGTAGGCGACATGTGGTAAGTCGCAATACTAACTTAGCTCTGAGATAGGTTGCATGAAAAAGGGTTATAGCCTTTTAGCTAACATACTACAAGTGTTCAGTCACTTTTCAGTTGTGTCTAACTCTTTGTGACCCCATTTGGAGTTTGGGGCAAAGATACTGGAGTGGTTTGCCATTTCCGTCTCCAGCTCATATTACAGATGAGGAAACTGAGGCAAACAAGGTTAAGTGACTTGCCCAGGTTCACATGGCTAGTAAGTGTCTGAGGCCAGATTTGAACTTAGGAAGGTAAGTCTTCCTGACTGCAGGCCTATCACTCTATCCACTGTGCCACCTAGCTGCCCCATATAATAGATGATAAGCACCAGTGACTGTGTGGGAAGTTTCATCTGCAATATGGTCCTGATGTTCTTGGCAACACTCCTGCTCCTTATTGCTTTGTATCAGGAGATCCACTCTGAACTATCCCTGAAATCATCTCCCTCAAACATGGACCAGATTATCAAGATCTGGGTTGTGAGTCGCAGAAGGAGAAGCATTGGATTCCTTCAGAGGACTGTTCTTTTTGGTGTTTTTTCCTCCAATGCTTCCTGAGCTAGTATATTCAGGGCCAGAATTATCTAGTACTGGTCGAAGGTCCCTAAAAGACCTTTAGTACCTTGCAACCAAGGGATGGGAGGTGATAGGAGCAAGATCTACTATTCTGATTGGCACCCATGGTAGTAGGTTGCTCTTGTGCGTTTAGAAATTCATTATGTATGGCTTGAGAATAATGGAAGGCAAGGAAATGTCTAGGCCACAGTGGCTAGTTTTCCCTCTAAAAGCCATTGGTTCAGGAGACTAAAGCCTAAATGGTTGATACAGCCTCTCCTTGCCCAAGTATTTAAAGTCCAGCTCATGAGTTGTTAGAGCTCCTCAGGATTGATGGACTTTCCATTTCCGTGTGAGTCAACATGCTGGCTTCAATATTGTGACAAACACAGAGATGAGAGGTGCTGTGTCCATGTGATCCAGCATGACATCTTTGCTAATATCCTTTCCATGTTATTAATGCACAAATTTCCTTATATTAGACGGTATGTGCCCTCCCCAGGGAGATGGGGAAGGAAGAGGTGCTCTATTTCTGACCTTCCTGAACTAGAGAAGCTTCTCCCATTTAAAATCCATCCTGGCTTCTTTGGGACAGCCTGCTTGTGGGAATTTGCCAGCAGGCAGGGAGAGCCTTCATTTTCTTTGTATTCTTAACTGCCTCATTTCCGAGATAGAATTCAACTTATGCTGATGTTGCACGTTGCACCCATTCAAGAGAGACCTTCCTGACTTCCTCCTTTTTTTTTTCTCCCCTACTCATTTATAACCAAGAAAAAGAGAGTTCCTGTGAAAGCTTCCCCTTGCAAACAATTATCTCCAAGAGTCTACTAAAGAAAGAGACTGTGGATAGTAGAATCACTCGACACTAGAATTTGGGGCTGAAAATAGCAGCTTTCACCCAGGGATTAAAAGGAACTTGACAAACATTTAAACATCCTCTTCAGCTCATCCTGTGAGGTGGGATGTACTGCCCAGCTTCCCATCCCAGATAGGAAAGCTGAGAAAGGATGACTCTATCCACTCAGGCTGAGGAAAAGGATGCCTATGAGAGGGGTGCACTGTTTTCCTTAAGCAGCTGCGGTGTGTCTGGGGTGGGGGAGCGGTGCGCCACAAGTTGTTGGCACTGGTTGATTCCTTGGTGTTAATCACTGAGGTCTAGATTGCTCCCACAGAGCAGAAAAGACTTGAAATGAATTGATCTGAGCATAAGAACCCTCTGGCTCTGGTTTGCTGAAAACAAAAGTGCTAAAATCTTGATTAAAGGTGTTAATCCAGTAACTAAAGCCCTCAATGAACCAGAATTTCCCCCTGCAATCCATTTAACTCAAATGAAAATGGCAAGTCACTTTTAAGCCAATTTTAGGATCCTAGATAGAGAGTTGAAGGCATTTTAGAAATCATCTAACTCTCTCATTTTTCAGAGTAGGAAACTGAGGCACGGAGAGATGAGGTGACTTTTCTAAAGTCACATAGCATATTGATGCTGAGGCTAAATTATCAGAAAAAGATTCAGTTACATTTCACATATTGTAGTTACTAAGGCAGTGTATTCACTAATATACTAATTAAAATATTGTATTTTTCATTATCTTAAAAAGTGTTTCGTTAATGCTTTGTTTTTTCTTTTAATGCTAGCATTACTTCCCAATACTTTCTGCCCAAATGAACTTTCTGTTGTAACAAAGAGAAGCATGAAAAAAGACCTCAAAAAACAAACCAGTCATGGTTACTCTGTCAGATGGCAGGTTTAACATGCTGTGTCTGTTAGCACCTTAGCTTTCCATTAAGAGGAGGAAAGTGTGTTTCATCATTAGTCCATTGGAATCAAGACCAGTTAGTACACTTAGTTAATTTAATTAATAATCTGAGTTCTCAAGACTAATACATTTTAGAAATTTCTTACCAAGGATTGAAACAAAAAAATAACTAACCATTCTTTTTAATGAAGGCGTTTTGATTAATGGAACATTCTGGTTAATGGATTTATGACATTGGTCAGTTCTAGTTGTACTAGAAAAGTGGACTTGCAGAATATGATAACTTTAGCCAGGGAGAGAAGCATTTAGCCATGTCAGTGATCAGTCCATGGGTCAGTCAAACTTTCCAGAGAATATTGTACGACCATCAGCCCATTAGCATCAGAATACTGCAGCAATGCCAAATGTCCTTTTTAGATCATCCTATGAAATAGTTTCTGTGCATCAAAAAGACTTATTTGTGTGTGTGTGTGTATGTATGTGTGTAAGTGTGTGTATGTGTATGTGGAATAATGGTATTGTAGGTCGGGAAAAACATAAGCATGACATTGGTGTTTATCCTAGAGCAGGAAATATGACTTTATAAGGAATGGAATGGAAAGCCAGCAGCATCTTTTTAAAAACAAGAGTCTTTTGGTGGTGAACCATTGATAGTGGTGAACTCTTCAAAGTATGCCCAAATCTTAGCCCTGGACTAAGGAAAAAAAATACACACATACAAAAATGTAATATTGTAATGTTATGTTACATTATATTATATATTAAGAATACACACATATACACCTATACACACATATGCACATATTTGTATATATTCCTTTTATATATTTATATAGTGTATATAGATGTCATTTTATGTATTTTATATATGTACAGTCTTAAAATTCTTATTCTATATATATGCATATCCTTTTATTCACATACAAATGTTTATTTCATATATGTGCATATGTTATTTTTCTATGCATATATATATACACACAAAGTGTCTTAAAATTCTAAGTGCAGTTTTAAGCTTTCAATGTGATAAAATGGCTTTAGAATTTGATACTAATGTACTTTAATAGTTTAAGACTGCATTCAGACTTGCTGGACATCCTGTATTATTTTTATTCTTCTATATTCTTCTTTTTATCTTTACGTGTATTTTCTTATTAGAGGTAAATCTGAAACCATCTAAGCTATTGTGAGAGCAGCACAATGAGAGAGAAATTATAAAAACAGTGAAATTGGCTACAAGGAAACTTGCCTTCCATTGCTATATTTGACTATAACAGGATTATTCTGTTTCAGAATTATTCTGATTCAAGCATGAAGGCAGTATCTGGCTCTCTTTGAATTAGGTCACTTAGGTGCCAAAGGAATGCAGGCTATGTAAAGTCTCTGTGAACAAATAGCTTGCCAAACACAGGATGCATATCACATCGCCATGACTAAGTAAATGCAGAGAGAGGAAAGGGAAGGGAAAAAAAAACCATTTAGAAGAGGCTGGGAGTACAGCTATAAACCAGGATTCCACCAAATGAGCTGCCGGACAGTGAATAGCTTGTTAGGAAGGAAATAAGCATTTATTAAGTGCCTACTATGTGCTAGGCACTGTGCTAATTGTTTTAGTTTTCCTGAGATGATTCTGCTGTAAAGGCAAATTGAGTCTGCAATTTTTGCAAAAAAAGAGAAATAATAACCTTATGAATCAAAAAAGAAGTACATAAAGGTAAGCACATTATTGGTCCAATTCTCTCTTCTGGTCATCCATATCTTTAATAATTCCTTTTCCACCACTTCTATTTCAGGCATTGCTGGCAATGTACTACAGTCTACATCTACCTCCTGTGTTGACTAGGTTTGATGACATCTCAGTTTGTAAACATCTTCATCTAATTCCATCTTTTCCATGGTATAATAGGCCATGACTGAGGGAGGCTCTGGGTCTCAAGAACAGGGTTGATTGAAATACCTATGACTTCCATTCCCATAAGACCGTAAGCATATATCATAGGGCGATGGTGTCAGTGAGCTACCAGAGACTTCAGGGGAAAAGGAGAAGCCTCCTAGAGAATGGAAGGCAGCTGCAGTGTCCTGTGGAGTTACCCAGACCACAGAGAACAAGAACAGATGGCAGCCAAAAGCAAGGGAGCTAAGTGAGAGTAGGTTAATGCCGGCAGACACAGTCTGAGAGCAATGAGGACAGCACTAAAGACTGAAACCCATTCTGAAGAGAAAGAGATAGACATATAGAGAGACAGAGAGAGATGAGGCAGAGAGAGACAGAGACGGAGACATACAGAGACAGAAATTCAGAGGGGGTTGAGGCAGAGAGAGACAGAGACTGAGATAAAGACAGAAACAGAGGACTTTCCTCATTTGGGGGAGTATAAGTTTGAAAGTAGTCCATTTCCTGCAGTATTTTGCTTGGGGATAAGATAATGGTAATGGCTTATATTTATATAATACATTAAGGTTTGCAAAGTTTCTATGCTATCTTGGGTCTCATCTCCCAATCCCATGTCTTTATTGTTTTCCCTATTACTTTATTGATATTTTTGGTTTTACTTTGAAAGTTCATGGTTCTTGCCTACATTGCTAGCTTTATGCAAACTGAATTCAACTCATCTCAAAGGTTCCCAGTGAAGTTGGGATGGGGTTTGAGCCGTGTAAGGTTCACTTATTATCCAATATATGCAGGGATGTATTGTAGCCAGCTTAAATAGGCTCTAGCCCATTGTTAAATTCCAGGTGGGAGGACTTAACACCTTGGAAATCAGCAACTGCTATAAATCAGGGCTTGATTTCTTGTTTTGTTGGTTTTCTAAATTTAAGAAAGTGATGAAGAAAATGTTAATAGTGCAGATGAAGCTTAAAAGTATGTCCTACCAACATTCTTCCCCCACCATCCAACTGTTAAATATTTACCAGCACACCTCTGAATGTATCTCATTTTAAACTCAGTAATTCATATAATCTGGAGCTGAGTGGAACATGTGTATAATAATTATTAATGATTATTCATTTCATGACAACAGCTAGTGCTACAAATCACATTGTGTGTGTGTGTGTGTAAATATATATATATATATATATACATATATATATATATTTCATATATATATATATATTTTTTTCCTGGCCCTTGGCCTGAGCACCTGAGCAGACTTGTCTGTGTGGGTGTCCACTTGGCTATCTTGAAGGCACCTTCTGTCATGGCCAGGCACATGGCTTGAGATGACTGAGATTCCAGAAATAGTAGTGCTGAGAGAGGAGCTCACAAAGATCAAGATGACAAATGACACCAACAATCTCCATGTTCTAGTCCAAAGGTTCTTTTTTTTGTGTGTGTGTTACACCTCTTTTAATTCATGGACACCTTTGGCAGTCTGGTGCAGCTTATGGGCCCCTTCTTAGAATAATGTCTTAAATACTGAAATAAAATACACAGGATTTGCAAAGAAACCCCAATATTGAAATACAGTTATCAAACTATTTTTAAAAAGAAGTTCATAGATCCCAAGTTAAGAAATCCTGGACTAGAAAGTCTCTGAGGTCTCTTCAAGATCTAATTCTAAGATCCCATGATCCTCTAGCTTGAGGGTGCTGAGTCTTTTTTGTGTGTACCATCGATCTCTTTGGCAGTCTGGCAAAATCTAAGGACTGTTTCTCAGAATAATATTTTTAAATGCATAAAATAAAATCTATAAATTTACAAAGGAAATAAATTTGTATTAAAATACAGAGGATTACAAAGGAAATCATATGTATATGTGTATCTGTGTATAAAATGTGTTTATATGTGTATAGATATAGGCATATATACACATATATACATGCACACATATATGTGCATATGTGTATATCTTTATCGATCGAATCATGCTTTCTTTTTTTGCTGAAGCACATGTGAGTGTATTTTGGAGGAGGTACACTAAGGCCACTGGTTCAATTGGCTGAATTGGACCACTAGTCTTTGAAGCTTGTATAATTTATTTCTTGTTTATTAATTCATATATGTGTACAAATATATACATATATGTGTATAGGTTTGTATGTATACACACACATGCACACACAAAATATTTAAAAGTTCACACTCCCCAGGTTAGGATAATAGAAAATAAGCCATTAGAGATGGCAATAGATACTGAAGAATTGGAATAAAAAAGGATCGAGTATTTCTTTTCTAAGTTTGAAGCTGAGATCCAGGATCACAAAATGAGGAGAACAGAAGCCTGACAAGAAAATCTATGGCTAGGAGAAAGAATAAGTTCCTGGAATTGGAATCAAGAAATTGACTATCTCCTTGTGATTATTACTGTTATTTTAGTTGAAGAATAAGACAATCTTATATTTGATTGGCAGAATAGCCCAGAGTTGTGTTTTTAAGTAACACAGGGGAACATTTGACTGAGGGCTTATTAAGCCTTGAGCTATATTTAAGGAGGAGCACTGGAAACATTTTGGAACACAGAAGGCTGAATCCGTGTGGGCTTATTGGACCACTCCCAACTAAACAAATTGAATGACTGAATCAGTCTAATGAGAGGTTGGGAAGAAATGTATAGGAAGTATGCTTAGTTCTCCACTCCCAGACTCTCCAGTTGCATAATGATGAAAACAGTGAGCTGAGGGAGAGGGGGATTATAAAGGCAATAAATCAAGCATGCAAGCTTGAAAGACTGGTGGTCCAATTCACTGGTTCAGTGTACCTACTTTAAAATATGCCTACGGGTGCTTCAGCAAAGAAGAGGGGAACCACAATGGTTTATTGACAGCTAGTAATAGAATTTAAGGTAGGTCACTTCCAAATAATAACCCTATGTTTTTGGAAGCCATCCTTATAATTTCTTCTAGCACAATACTACTCCATCACAATCATGTCACAACATAGTCAGCTATTCCCCAATTTATGAGCAACCCCCAATTTCCAATTCTTTGCCACCACAAAAAGAACTGCTATAAATATTTTCGTTCATCTCTTTGGGACACAGACTCATTAGTGGTATTGCTGGGTCAAAAGGTATACACAATTTTATAGCCCATTGAATCTTCCAAACTGTTCTCCAGAATGGTTGGACCATTTCACAACTCTACCAACAGTTCATTGGTGTACCTATTTTCCTCTCATCCTCTGTAGCAGTTATTATTTTTGATAGGTGTGAGGTAGTACCTGAGTTGTTTTAATTTGCATTTCCCTAATCAATAGTGATTTGCAGCATTTTTTCATATAATATAGCTAGCTTTGATTTCTTCTTCTGAATGCTGTTTATATCCTTTGATCTTATCAATTGGAGAATGGCTTTTTTTTTAAATAAATTTGACTCAGTTCCCTATATATGTTTAAGGAATGAGGCCTTTATCAGAGAAACTCTATGTAAAATTTTTTTTATATTACGTCATTGGATCTAAGACACCAGGTTAGTTTTCTTGGATAATTTCTTGAAATATGATGTCTATGTTCTTTCTTTGATCATAGCTTCCAGGTAGTCCAATATTTCTTAAGTTACCTCACCTCAATCTATTTTCTAGGTCAGTTGTTTTTCCAATGAGATGTTTCACATTTTCTTTAATTTTCTTCATTCTTTTCACTTTGTTTTATTGTTTCTTGGTGTCTTATGGAGTCATTAACTTCCATTTGTCCAATTCTAATTTTTAAGGAATTATCTTCTTCAGGGAGATTTTTGGACTTCTTTTTCCACTTGGCCAACTCTGCTTTTTAAGGAGATCTTTTCGTCAGTAATTTTTTTTGTGTGTGTGCTTCTTTTACCATGTGGCCAATTCTGTTATTAAGGTGTTATTTTCTTCAATATTTTGGGGGGCCTCTTTTAACAAACTATCAATTCCCTTTTCATAATTTTTTTTTGCATTACTCTCATTTCTTTCCCCCATTTTTCCTACTACTCATCTCTTAAATTTTCTAAGAACTCTTGTTGGGTTTGGGTCCAATTAGCACTTTCTTTGAGGTTTTTTTTTTTTTGGTAGCTTGTTTCACATTGTTGCTTTCTTCTGAGTTTGTCTTGGTCTTCCCTGCCACTATAGTAGCTTTTTATGTCCAAGTTAATTTTTTTTGTTGTTTTCTATAAAAAGAAAGAATAACAACAAGGAAATAATTGAAAATCAATGTCTCAAAGTTATAAAGATTGAGCTTGGTCCCCAAAAAAGAGATAAGAGAAGATATCCTTCTTTCTCCTTTGGCTGTAAGGTCCATGGGTATAGAACACACCAAAAAACATAAAAGCTTTTCTTTTTCAGTGTATTGCCGGTTTTACTAAATTCTTTTCCTTCCTTCCTTCCCTTCTTCCTTCCTTCCTTCCTTCCTTCCTTCCTTCCTTCCTTCCTTCCTTCCTTCCTTCCTTCCTTCTTTCCTTCCTTCTTTCCTTCCTCTCTCTCTCTCTCTCTCTCCCTCTCTCTCTCCTTTTTCTTTTAAATCTTTGTTACAATGGGTGAACCTCTGGGAGAGGGGATAATGAAGAATAATGGGTGGAATTCTAGGCAATGGACAAACAAAAGATATCAATATAAATCTATTTTAAAAAAGAGAAACTGTGCGCAGAATGAGAGAAGTGATAGTCCCACTGTACTCTGCCGTTGGACATTGGAGAGTGGAGGGAGATTGAGTATCATGTTCATTTCTCACATCATAATTTAGAAAGAACATTGATGAGCTGGAGTATATACAGAGGATTGCTGCCAGGATGGTGAGGGGACTAGAGACCATACTCTATAGATAAAAGAAATTAGAAATCTTTAGCATAAAGAAGTGAATTAAAGAGAATAAAAATGTCTAAGTATTTAAAGAGCTGTGACATTGAAAATGAACTAGGTTTACTCTGGTTGGCCCTCAAGGATAGAAGGGACTTTAGAGGCTGTCTATTTCGTTTTACAGATGAGAAAACTGAGGCTCAGAGAGGTGACTTGCCCAAAGTGATATAGGTGGTCACATTATTATAACAACATTGTTATATTATTAACAATAACTATTAAAATGTTTTAACATCAACAGTAATATATTGATTTTTATGTTAACAGTAACACCAATAATAGAAATTCATATAGTGCATTAAAGTAAGCATTTTACTGATAGAAAGGAAGATTTTGGCTCAGTGAAAGGAAAACTTCCTAATAATTAGAGTTGTCCAAATTAGGCCATTTCAGGAGATCATAGATTTAGTGTTGGAAGAAATCTTGGAGGTCAGCTAGTCCAGCCCAGAGAAATTAAGTAAACGTCCAAGACCATACAAGTAATAAATGACAAAGACAAGAATTAGACAAAAGTCCTCTTAACTCCAAAGCCAGCACTCTCCCTATTGTAGGCTTCTTTGGGCTTCAAGCAGAGGGCAGTTGGCTTCTGATTGGGGATACTGGAGAGGTGAATCATTCAAACATATTTATCAAGCACCTGTAGTATCACCAAGGCAATATTCACAGCAGTTGCTATTACTATAAATATGCCAGCATGGTTCTGAATTGCAAAATATAAAAGACTCTCCATATAGAAGACAGAAGCAAAACATTTATTCACACACCAGAAAACCAAATCCCAACACCAGTAAACCAAAGCCATCATGGCAACAAAGAAGTTAATACATTTTATCACTACAGGGAGCAATTCCATCCCAAAGCCTTCCCACAAACACTCACAATCCTAGCTGCTTGCCTGCTTCCTCTCTCTCCCACTGCTCTAACTGCTCTGACCTCACTTCCTCTCAGTTCTGCCTCACCTTTCCTCCTCTACCTATTCAGTAAGCTCCTCCTACCACATGTGTCTTAGGCTTCCATGTGACTTAAACAGCAGGCCTATTAATGGATGGGGAAGATCTTTAAATTAAGTAAAAATACATTAACAATACACCTACAAGACCCCGTACTGGGAAATGGGGGTAAAGAGACAAAAATATCTCATTCTAGGAAAGACCAAATATACATTTAAATATATGTAGAATAAATATGAAATAAGTACAAGATGGGTTGGGGGAAAGAGGGTTGTGGGGATTGGGGAAAGATTCATGTTGAAGGTAATGTCTGAGCTGAATCTTGAAGGAACTAAGGGATCCTACCAGGTAGAGGCGAGCAGGGAATGGATTCCAGACAGTAGAAAGAGACAGTGCAGCAAAGGAACTGTGAGGGGAGAGGGGAGTGTCTTGTATGAGAAACAACTAGGAGGCCAGTTTGTCTAGACCATAGAGGTTGAAAAGGTTGATTGGAAATCATGTTGGGATGAGTTGTAAAAGCCAAATACAGAGGACTCAGTCATCAAATATTTATTAAATGCACTATCAAATTCCGTGCAAGGAATTGCACTAAATACTGGGCATACAAAAAAAGGTGAAAACAAACCAAAACCAAAACAAACAAATAAAAATGGTCCCTGCCACCAAGGAACAACATCAAAGTAATTAGAAACACACAAAATACATGCAGAATAGAGGGAAGATAATCTCAGTGGAAGGCGCTGGCAGTTGAGGTGGAGTGGGGGATTGGGGCTTGGAAAGATCTGCAGAAGGTAAAATTTATGTGGATTCTTGTAATTTGTATTTTATCCTATGTTGGAGTCACTAAACTCTTAGGGCTCTATTGGTACTGTAATATTTTGTATTTCTGGTCTATAAAGATCTTTTTTCTCTGGGATTAATGAAATCCCAGACTATCTTCTCTTTTACTCATATCACAGAATAGAGCCTAAAGTCACCTAGAAAGAATAATTATTGTTTAGTCATTTCAGACTCTTCATGACCCCATTTGGGGTTTTCTTGGCAAAGATACTGGAATGATTTGCCATTTTCCTTCTCCAGCATATTTTACAGATGAGGAAACTGAGGTAAATAGGTTTTAGTGACTTGTTCAGGGTCAGATTTGAACACGGTTATCCCGACTCCAGGCCAGGTGCTTTTATTCATCATTGTACCACCTAGCTGCTGGAAAGGACAATTGACATATTCATTTATCTAGCTTACAACTCCTTTTATTTTTTAAGATTACCTTAATATTTCTGTTTACAAGGCAAATTCCAACCAACAATAACTTCTTTTTTTGTTGTTGTTGCCTTTTGTTTTCACATGATTTTCTTAACTCTCCCTCTCACCCAGAACCTCAGCTCTTAAAAAAGATAAACTAGTATATCGAACAATAGAAAAACAAAAGAGCCAAATGGGATAGATTAGGTCACTTTCTACATCAACAACTTTCTTAGTCAACTACTCCAGTGGCTACTTAGAGGTATAGATCAGCATAAGTAAGTGCATAAGTAAGTAAGCATCCTGAGGGCAGGTTTGGTCTTTTCTGTCACTCTACTTTATAATGAAGATTGTTTGAATTTAACTAAATTGGAAAATAGGCTGGAACTGTATGAAAGATTTAAAAAAGGCAAATAAAAGATGTGCCAATTTCTCATTTTGGTACTAAAAATAGATATTATGTTTACTTGAGTCCAAAGTCCATATTTTAAATGAGATAAAACATATATATATTGCTGTATACTACAGCAGTCTACTTGGTAATATTCTATTTAAATTTTTGCATCAATATTCATAAGGGATATTAGTCTTCCTGGTTTAGGTATCAAGACCATATTTGTGTGACAGAAGAGATATGGTAGAACTCTTAAAGTTCCATTTATATGTTAGTTATTATTATTAAATTGTTTCAGCGGCTCTTTTTAGATTCCAAAACAAGATATATTTTATTTTTCATTCCTGAAACAATATTCACATCTATGATAGAAGACGGTTAGCATCAAAGAGGGCTCTTACATTCATAGAATCACAGATTTAGAAGTAGAACTGATGCTAGAGGTCATTTGGTTCAACCTGTACACTTTACAGATAAGGAAAATTAGGCCCTCAGAGATGAAAGGATTTGCCTGAGATCACACAGCTATTAAATGGCAGAGCCAGGAGGTGGTAAAGGTTTAGGGGCAAATGAAGACATTGCTTCTTAGAGGCACCTGGTGGTAGGTAGTCTCATAGAGTTGTTGTCCTGGAGTCAGGAAGACTTGAGTTCAAATTCATCCTCACATGCTTATTTACCTGTGTGACCCTGGGCAAGTCACTTAATCTCAGTTTCCTCAACTGTTAAGTGGGGATAGTAATAGCACCTACCTTACAAGGTTGTTGTGAGATAATATTTGTAAAAGTGTCTGGCACATAGTAGGTGCTTAACCTCCTCTTTTCTGTGCCTTTTCAGTGCTAGTGCCTGGAATTTTTCCCTTTCCATTCTCACTGCCACCTTTTGGCTTCTTTCAAGACTTAGCTGAAATCCCACTTTCTGTAGGAGGTCTTTCCTCTGAGAAGACCTCCCATTTACGCTGTATATATTTTGTATATACATAATTGCTTGCATGTTGTTTTCCACCTTAGAATGTGAGCTCTCTGAGAGCAGAGGCGGTTTTTTTGGTCATTCTTTGTATCCCCAGCATGTAGTACAGTGCCTAGCACACAATAAGCACTTAAAAAATACTTCTTGACTGATTGTAATGCTGTCCTGCAGTTTACCTACTAAAATCACCTCCTCTGTGATGCGTTGGTAGGGCTCTCTTCCTTCTCTACTTATCTCGGTACAGAATTATCAATGTACATGTTGTATGTATCCAGTAGAATGCTAGCTTCTTGAGGGCAGGGATTGTCTTTCATTTTTGTCATTTTTTTTTTTTGTCCTCAGGACCTAGGACAGAGCTCTATAAGCCCATGATAGTCACTTAATATGAGTTTGTTAAATAAATAAACCTTTATTGGCTAGGAAAGGCTCAGTATCAGAGATGTCAGTAATGAGTGACTTGGAAGCTTCCTGGGAAAAAGCCTCCCATCACCCCAGATCGACTTGTCTTTCCCAGATGCTTGTCTTTAGGGGTCTAGAAGAAAGAACTACAGGTGTATAATTTCAAGGTCTCCTGGAACCCTCCCAAATCTCTCCCCACCTGCTTGCTGCTGTCATCTGGACAAAGACCCTCATTCCCAAATTAGGGACAATGAGTAGTCAATGCCAGTTGAAGTCATACACTTAAATCCAATGTAATCAGTGAGGTCACGAGTGTAAATTTTTAATCTCCGCTTCTGTTCTGTTTTGGTAGGGGAAAGTTGAAGAAAGCAGGAGGCTACAATTTGGGACTGGGGAATGGGGAAATAAAGGGAGGCTGGGTACATAGCAGACAGATTTCACAATTTTGCCCCTTTCCCCATTGTTATCTTTGGCTTCATATTTGCGTGCTTTATCTCTCTATCGTAGCAAATAGCAAATTCACTAGGTCTTATACTGCTTTTGTGTCCTTAATAACCCTTGTCAAGCTCTACTAAATAAATATTCAACAAATTCTTGTTGAATCGTAGGTCTGAGAGCTGGAAAAGACCTAAGAAATCTTGGAGCACAATCAATCAATCCATCATTCAAATACTAATAGATCGCCTACCACATGCCACGCGCTATGCTAGCAGCTAGCATTGCAAAGACAGGAACCAAACAATCCCTGGGGTCACAGAGCTTACATTCTAATGTGGGAGACTTGTACCTACATGCATGTACATGCACAGACATGCACATACACGTACAAAATACATCTAAAACAGATGCTATGTAACTTTGTGCTTGAGCCTGCTGTATAGGCAGAGAGATGGTTGTTAAAATTTCAGTGTGGGCATTTATACTTTAGAAATCAGCAAATGCTACAAATCGGGGCTATTTATTATTTCAATGATTGTCTAGAGACTTAAGTAAATGAAGGAGAACATGTTAATATTATAGATTAAACAAAAGTTGGTTGCAAATTATACATATACATATATGCATACGTATGTGTGTATATACATATATACACACACATATATATTCAGAGAGCTGGTTGTTAAACATTTATCACCACACTCCTGTTCATAGGAGAAGACACTTACAGATGGAGAGCTGAAAAGCCTTATGTGGAGGGAAGAACTTGGCTAAATCCAACTGAATCCTAAAGCCAGGGTTTCAAGACTCAGCTCTCAAGTTCCTCCTACCTTTAGCCTTTAGTGCCTTCCTCTTCTTTCTATCTGTAACCTCATGTGGGTTTTGTATAGTCTTGTGTATGTACGTGTCTCCACCATTAGAATTTAAGATTAAAAGCAGGGACCTGCAGAGGTATTATATACATGGCCACAGGCTAAATTGGAGCTTTGGACACCCTATAATGCAACCTGAACCAGATTAAAATGTGATTGGGATATTTGATGAAATAAAAATGCAATAGAACATGGATAATGTTGATATGTAGTTTTCTAAGTCATTATACGGCCCTTAGGGATTCTGTTGTATGGTTTAGTGGCCTCAGTTTCTATATGAGCATACCACAACTAGTATAATGTGTAGGACATTGGTCTTTCAGTCTGGAAAGTTCAAATCCCACTGCAGACACTTATCAGCTGTATGACTCTGGGTATGTTCTAACTTCTCTGTACTTCAGTTTCTGGATTGTACTTGACGATTTCTAAGATTTGTTTGTTTGTTTTTCTAGTCCTAAATGTATGATCCTATGACTATTCCACTTCTGTCTTTGTACAAACAATATGGTTGACATAGTAAGTGGTTAATAAGTGATTGTGGTGATTGATTGGATTAGATCAACAATTCTCAAACTTTTTGGTTTCAGGACCCCACTGTACTCTTAAAAATTATTGAACCCTCTCCCCCTCCAACTCCCAAGTGCTTTTAGTTATGTGAGTTAGATGTGTCAATATTTACTGTATTGGAAATAAAATGTCAGTATTATTAAAATACTTCTGATATCAAAGAAAAGGTCTCAGATTCCCTCAGAGGTCCCTGTACCACACTTTGGGGACTAGATGCCCTCTAAGGTACCTTCTAAGGCTCTGGGGTGGGGAACCTGTAGTCTCAAGGCCACATGTGACCCCCTAGATCCTCAAGTGCAACTGAATCCAAGCGGCACAGAACAAATCCCCTTAATAAAAGGATTTGTTCTGTAAAATTGGACTCAGTCAAAAGGCCACACTCAAGGACCTAGAAGACCTCACGTGGCCTCAAGGCTTCAGGTTCCCCACCCTTGTATCTAAGCTCTAAAATCTTCTATTATCTGAGGTCCAAGTAAATTACAGATAGGTGCTCAGGGTCATTCAGCTGCTTCAAGTCAGGAGATAGGTTCTGATCCTGAAGTTGTTGGCTCAGTGAGGTCTGTGACTGCAGGCAAGTCAATTAAATCCTTACAGCTTCAGTTTACATTTCTGTAAAATGGAGGTGCTAGACCAGATGATCTCTTAAGACCCATTGAGCTATCTCTAAGATAAAAATTAATAATAATAATAAATACCATTTAAGTCTTGCAAGATGCTTGACAAATGATTTTATTTGATCTTCACAATAATCCTGGGTGGTAAGTGCTGCTAATGTTCCCGTTTTACAGATGAGGAAAAGTGAGGCAGTTGAGGTTAAGTGACTTCTCCAAGGTCACACAGCTATTAAGTGTCCGAGGTCACATTTGAACTCAGACCCAGTCAGTACCTCTGCATCCAGGATCCCCAATGACAGAGATAGGAACACCAAGTAAATCGTGTCTCAGACATTTTGTATGACTCTGGGCAAGTCATGTAACATTTCTAAGCCTTGGTTCCCTTCATCTTTAAAATGGAGTTAATAATAGCACCTCTCTCACAGGATTGTAAGGATCAAATTGAGATGAGGTACATAAACTGCTTTGAAAACCTTAATGCTATCTGTCTATCTATCTATCCATCTATCTATCTATCTATCTATCTATCTATCTATCTATCTATCTATCTATGCATAGATATAGATATAGATATAGATATAGATAAAGGAGATGTTATTCCCAGAATGGAAGACAACCTAATTGATCGTTTCCATAATTGGTCTTTCTAAGGAAGGCACACAGACTTTGTTTTTCCTCCCAGACTTAATCTCCTTCTGGCAAGAATGTCAAAGGAAACTCTGTCTCCTAAGGAAATGGTGTGCTTTCATATGACTGAGGTTATTTTTCCTCTCTCTTCTCCTTCCTCCCTTTCCCCCCTCCTCTTTTCCCGCCTCTGCCTTTTCCCTGGCAAGCTCATTTGGCTTTTAAAAAATGAAAGAGAATCAGAGGTTTCCCACTGTGATTTCTCTTCTCTCCTCAACACCCCGCCCCCACCCCATATTTGACTTGAGGTTAACAGCATGGAAATGTCCTCTCCGTGGCTGCTCAAAAGAACGACAGTCTCTCCTTTATGTTCGCTTTTCCTGGTGAAAAATTTCCCAGTCTTCAGAGTGGGAGGATCAAGAAGGAAAAATAAATGGGGAGCAGCTTATAATTACCCTGGTGATTAGGGTGAAAACCCTCAGTGGGTTTTTTTTAAACTACCCTTTTGGGGGCTGCCTTTTTTCCATGTCATTTTATTTAAGATAATTTCAAAAGACATTTATAAATGGGAATTTATAATTTACAGCACTGCCCTCCCAGTTACAGAGACTGCTTTCTGACTGTCACTAATTTGGGGGGTGGGGGTAATCAGGTTTGCGACTGCAGCTGGGGAGCTTATGGTCTTAAGACAGCCATGGTCAAAAGCATCTGGTCAATTAAGAGAGGAAAAAAATTCCCTGTGCTATTTTTTTCTCTGACCTTTCAGCTCTGATAAATCAATAATACTTGTCCTTTAACTCTTGATTTGTCTAGCATTCAATCATCAACCATTTATTTAGTTTCCTCTGTGTGGTGGGCGCTATGCTAAGTGCAGGGATTACACATTCAAAAGTGAGACAGCCTTTAACCTCAATGAATTTATATTCTATGGCAGACAGCAGGTGCACATGTAAGTAAATACAAAATAAATACAAGGTAATATGTGCAGAGACACATCTGGGGAGGAGAAGAGATCAGGAAAGGCTTCGTCTAGTGGATGGCATTTGAGCTGAGTTTTGACGGAAGGAATTCTCATGGAGGTGGGGAGGGAAGTATATTCCAAGCAGGAAAGACAAAAGACATGAGGATGGAGTGCCGAGTTGTGATGAACAACAGTGTCAATATGACTGGATCTAAGCCTGTATGAAGAGGAATAATGTGTAATAAGCCTAGAATGGTGGTTTAGAAGACTATGAAGATCTTTAATTCCTAAAGAGAGAAGTTCATATTTTATGCCGAAGGTTATAGGGAACTACTGTAGCTTCTTGAGTAGAGGAATAAATAACATAGCCAGCCTCATTTTTTTCCCCCGGGATTATGTTTAGGAATGTCACATTGGTAGTTGTATGGTGGATTGATTGGAAAGGAGAGACTTGGGGCAGAGATATATTGAATCATAGCGGCGAAAGATTAAGGCAAGTTGAATCACGGCGGGAAATGGGAATATGGAGTTACGTAGCACTTTAGGTGGGACAATACATTGCTCTTAATAAATAGTCCGAAACTTAAACATTTAAAGGTTTACAAGATGATTTCTTTATAACATCTGAGTGAGGTAAATAGTGCAAGTGTCATTATACCCATTTTACAGGTGAGGAAACAAGTTTAGAGAGTTTATGTAACTTATTTTTAATTACACGGCTATTAAGTTTTGAAACTGGAATTAAAACCTAGGCTCCAAGACTATTATTAATATTATTACTATACCATTATGCCTCTAGTAAACACTAAATACATTTTTATTGAATGAATGAGTTGTCACTCAATGGCAGGGTTTCTTAACCTAAGAGTCATTGATTACAGGTGGTCTTGGATAGAAATAAAAAAAATTACATCTCTAACCAACTTTTTTCTGGGCATTTCTCACAATTATTTGAAAAACATTGTTCTGATGAATCCATAGATTTTTTTTTTCTTCTGAATGCCAAAGGAATCCATGATAGGTCTATATCTACATTTACATCTATTATAGACCTCTTTGCCTGTATATGTATAGACACACATATAGACATACTTATGTACATATGTATATACATATACACATATATTTACATACACACATTTATAGATAGATAGATAGATAGATAGATAGATAGATAGATAGATAGATAGATAGATAGATACATATATCTATCCCTAGAGGCAGCTAGGTGGCATAGTGGATAGAGTGCCAGGATAGAGTCAGGAAGACTTATCTTCTTGAGTTCAAATCTGGCCTTAGACACAAGCTGGGTGACCCTGGGCAAGTTGCTTCACTCTGTTTGCCTCAGTTTCTTCATCTGTAAAATGAGCTGGAGAAGGAAATGGCAAATCATTCTAGTATCTTTGCCAAGAAAACCCCAAAAGGGGTTGGAAAGATTCCAACATGACTGAAAATGACTCAGCAATAATGGTGGAATAGTTGGAGAGTCAACTAAAAACTCATAATTAGATGAAATAATATATAAAGCACTTTATAAACTTTAAAGTATTATGTAAATATTAGCTATTATTATTATAATTGAAGCTGCTTATGGCGTAGTGGTTGGTAAGCTGACGCTAAAGCCAGCAAGATCTGGGTTGTAGTCCCTTCCCCCTGCCCCAATATATTTCTATATGACCCTAGGCAAGTCACTTAACCTTTCTGTGCTCTGGGCAATTCTCTTAGGACTATAAATTGCAAAGAAGGTGCTAATCTGCACTGGTGGAGAAAGTTTTCTTACCTGGGAATTCCCTATACCAAATGAAATCTCAGGTCCGATCCTCATCATTATTATTATTACTGGTTATTTTTACTATCATTAATAGCAAAATGAAATTCCACAGGCTTTGCCAGTAGTATGATTTCTTGCCAAGTTCTCAGTCTTTCTGAAGGAGAGATATTTTCCTGAGGGAAAAACATCTCTGCTTATACATTCTGTGTTAATTTGCAGTCAGCCTCCTCTTGACTTGAAGACACAAAGTGAAATTCCTTCTCAGCATTCTAGGTCTCTATAAGGAATCCAGCACATTACAGTTATTTCAGGTAAGTGTTAACTGGGGTGGGGCACAAAGAACCAACTGGGTCAGAAGAGAAAAGCTTGCTCTAGAGTTTTCTGAATCTAGGGTGTTCCCCTTTAACTGATTTTAGCTTTCCTTTCCCCTTTCCTTGCTTCAATGCTTTTGTCATTCATTGTCACCATCTGTTACCTAGAGTCAAAATGATGCACAAAGACAAATATCAGCATCTGTAAGATTAACCTGCAGGCTCACTCACCCAAATTAACCTCTAGTCATTAAATCATACATTTCCATTCATTAAACGGACAATTTAATTTTTTTTCCTGTTCTCTGTCTGCCCCTACACAGCACAACCAATGTACTGAAGGTATCTCCCTCTGTCTGTCTCTTTCTGTCTTTGTCTTCTCTTTCTCTCTCCCTCTCTTCCCCCCTACTTCCCCCCCATCACTTTCTCCTTCTGCTCTCATAAAAATGAAAGTATATTTCTATTCCTTCTCTTACCTGCCCTTACCATGTGATTATGACCACTTTCTTTTTATTTATAGAGCAGACTCTTATTACCTCAAGCCATGACTTAATGCATTAGCATCCAAACTAGTCTGCCTGCATCAAATGACTCCTTCACCTAAACCAGAGGTTCTTAAACCCTGGGTCTGTGAACTTTTTTCAAAAAATATTTTGAGAATTGTATTTCGATATAATTGATTTCCTTTGTATTTTATTCATTTAAAAATGCTGTTCCCGAGACAGGCTCATAGGCTTCATGAGACTGCGAAAGGGGTCCAGGCCACAAAGAAGGTTAAAATGTCTGCTCTAAACCATGTTACCCACTCACAGCAGAGTCACCCTGTTTTGGGAGTCCAGAGGGCCTGGGTTTAAATCCTGCCTCTGAAGTTTACTAAGCTTGTGTGACCTTGGATAAGTCACTCTCCTGCCTTCCAGGGCCTCAGAACTAGACTGAATGACCTCAGAGGTCCCCTCCTACTTTAGGTCTAGTTTCCCAGGAGCCTCTTAGTCTAGTCCAGCTTAGCATAGTACTTGGCACATAGCAGGCATTTTACAAACAAATGCTTTCTCAATCTATCTTCTTGTGCCCCTACCCTGCTCAAAAACATTCTATAGTTCCTTCTTACCTCTATGATAAAATCCAAACTCTTTGCCTGTTTTTCAAGTCCCATTTCACTCTGATCCAAATCTAATTTTCTAACTACATTTCCTTTTTCCAGCCTCTCTGGCTCAAACAGTGCGCTCCAGCCAACTTGATCTCAAAACATAACTTTAATATCCTTGATTTTAAACCTGGAATGCCCTTCATTGTCCTTCTCTTTTAACAATAATAGCTAACATTTATATAGAGCTTTTGCCTATTTTGCATATTTTATCTCCTTTGATTCTCACCACAGGGCTGGGAAGGAGATGCTATTATTTTTATGATCCCCATTTTACAGATGAGAAAAGTAAGACTGGGTGATTTGCCATATCTGTGACAGAACTCAAGCTCAGGTCTTCCTGAATCCATTTCCAACACTATTCATTTTGCCATGGGTAGCTGCATTGTATCTAGTTGGATTTTATCCACTCTTCAAAGCTCAGCTCACATTCTACCTCTTTTGTGAAACTTTTTACTAGCTATCTCAGGCAAAACTTTCCCTTCTAAATTCCTTATGTCTTGTATTGTTATCATGCTTGTCTTTCCAATCAGATGAAAATGTCCTTTTAAGGGTTAACCATTCCCCTCTGCCACCTCCTTAAAGGCAGAGATCGTGTTTCATGTGGATTTTTTTTTATTTTCCATAGTATCTAGCACCATGCTTACTAGATGTTCAAGAAATACTCATTCATTGTTTTTTATTAATTTAAAAAAGGCCTTCATTTCACTCACTAGCTCTCCCCATCTTCATTGGCCCCCAAATCCCAGTTGGTCTCTGAAAAGCTGCCTTGTGGATTTCTTAAAGTCAGAGATGCATAGAGTTAATCTCAGAATATTTTAGAAGAGTTTTCATAGCTGGTTTCGTGAAGATTTCAGGGCTCCTGGGTATTTTCCAGCAGAGGTTAGAATCTTATCTTAATTCAGTTCAAACATTTATTAAGTACAGATTACTGTGCTAGGTGCTGGGGTTGGTTAAAACAATTTAAATAAACACAAAATCCTTTCAACCATGGAGTTCACTGTCCAGATGGAGAATATGTAACTCATACAGAAATATTCAGAGTATGAAATGATATATAAATGAGAGGAAGAGCGAAGAGGATGTTAGATTTTGGGGCAGAGGTTCATTGTGTGAATCCCAGCTTTCCTATTTACCTCCTTGGGCAAATCACCTAATATTCCTGGGTCTCAGTTTTCTCATCCATAAAATTAGGAAGTTGGACCAATTCTGTCCCTTCTAGCTTAAAAGAAACAATTCTATATGTCCATGAAAGGAGTGCAAAACCAGGGTTTTTTGTGGACTGCATTGAAAGAAGGGCCTTTTGGAATAGGAGGAATCTCAGAAGAGGAAGCCTTTGAACTAGGGTTTAGACAGGGGTGTGCAAGTAAATGTTTTATAACTGACTCTTCAGATGAAAATGTATGCATGAAACACTTCTAAAGTCTATTTTTTTGCACAATATACTTTTTTCTTTACTATTTTATTTTTACCAATTAGATGTAAAAATGATTTTTAACATTTTTTTTAAGCTTTGAGTTCCATATTTTATTCCTCCCTCCCTTCTCCTTCCCCTCCCTGTGATGGCAAGCAATCATGTGCAATCATGTAAAACATTTCCATTGTTAGTCATTTGCACAATATACTTTCCAATTTAATCTTCTTTACTAACATTTCGCCATCATTTTCATATATCTAGACAATCAACATAACAATAAATCAAATCCTGATTTGTAGTGTTGGCTGGTTTTGGAGGTATCAATCCTCTCACTGAAAATTTAACTGTTGGCTCAGATGAGGCAGTTTGAGCTGGCTCTAGCACACCCCCTAGCTTTATGCGAGGAATAATTATAATAATTATAACTGGCCTTTATACAGAGCTTTGAGTTTTTACAAACATTTTCTCATTTGATCCTTATACAAACCTGGGAGGTGGATGGTATTAATATCCCCATTTTGTAGATCAGGAAACTGAGGCCCAGAGAGGTTCAGTGATTTCTCTCGGGTCCCCCAGTCAGCATTAATCATACCTCGCAGGGTTATGTAAAGATCGATTGAGAAAATAACCGTAAAGCACTATATAAAGGCTAATTATTGTAAAGAAAAGGTGGCTAGAGAGCTGGACTTGGAGTTAGTGAGACTTGAATTTGATTCCTGCCTTAGACACTAGCTATGTGACCTTGGGCAAATCACTTAACATTCTTTTTGCATCTATAAATGTGTGTAAGATAATTTCTGGAAATCCTCCCACTGATCTCCTATAAGTCTTTTCTGAGAACAAAAAAAAAAATTAAGATAGACATACTAACCGGATAGGCAACATTCTTTAGCTATAGCCCCCCACCTTTCTGTAAAAAGAAGGGAGGTCTGTTTCATCCTTTATTCTCCTGGGCCAAGATTTGTTATTATGATTGCTCGAAGTGTTTCTTCCTTGTAATGGTTTCATTAGTGTTACTGTGGCTTGTTGTGTACATTGGATCCTTGGGGCCAGAAGAAACCTCAGAGGGTATCCAACCCAACTCCCTCATTTTTTAAGATAAGGAAACTGAGACCCAGGTTGGTTTAAGTGACTTGTGTAATGTGACGTAGAGAATAAGGGGCAGAGACAGGATTCTAACTCGGGTCCTCTGACTTCACATCCAGATCTTTTCCCATAGTATTCTGCTGTTCTCCTGTTTTTACTTACATTATGGGTTATTACTCTAAGTTCTAAGTTCATGCAAATGTTTCCATATTTCTCTGAACTCTTCATATTGGTTGGTTTTTTGGTTTATGGTCCAATAATATTCCATTATATCTGCATATCACATTCGGTTCAGCCTATCCCCACTTGATAGGCATAGATTTAGTTTTTAGGTTTTTTTTTTTTCCATACCAGAAAAAGTTGGGAACAGTTTCCAAGGGCACCGCTATCCTATCCTCCCAAGAAAAGTGTAAGTAATGGAAAAAGTGTCCTTTACGGTTAATAGGACCCTGATAAAATAGTTTGGGATATCTTCCTTCAAATGGGGCCTTGAGTGCATAATCCACCACCTTCTGCTAGTTCATAAGTGAATGGAAAGAATGATGTCAGCATGGTATTTTCCAGCCCCTCTCATAGGAGAGCTGCCACATCTGGCCTGATGTTGGTTCACTTTTTTTCTTAGAAGCAAGGATACGTTGACTGTTTAGTTGGAACAGTACTTTCCACAAAAGTATTAGAAGTGTCTTCAAGTTTCTACCTTCTCTTTAGCTTACCCTTTAGAAGTTGCACACTGTGTGATTGTTTTAGGAGAGGGTGAAATATACCGAGATCATTTGAGGAATGGAGCACACCCAGCATATTAGACATCAAGAATGGGTTTCAGTGACACCTTTGTCTCTGAGAGTTAGGTAGAGGAACATTTTCATTTCAGGTACTTGAGTTAATGAGTCAGAAAATTTTAACCAAGTCTTAGGAGCATGTCTGAGTCAGTGGTGTGTAGGAAGAAATAAAAAAGGCATCACCGAGCAAGGTTAGTTGCTCACTTTCCGTCCCTACCCTTCCTCTCCTCAACCAGGACAGACTCATGACCAGGTCGCTGTTTTCTAGGCAGGGTGATACAGACAGAGGAAAAAGCAGATGACCTGGAGTTTGAGGACCTCATTCAAATTTCATCACTGATGCTTACTACGTGTCTGATTTTGGGTCTCAGTTTCTCCTTCTGTAAAGTGAGGAGGCTGGACCCGATGATCTCTAAGATCCTTTCCAACTCTCAAGCTATAATGCTGTGGTCTTACTTCCATGGTGATCCACTAAATAATGAAAACTTGCTTGCTTCTCTGGGCAATACAAAGGAAGACACTGCTAAATTAGGACATGTCTAAAACAATTCAAGTCCTTAAAAATGTACTTGAGTACCTAAAAAATCCAACGAACTCATTTACATTGGTAAGGTTGCCTGAATAATTTTATTTTTTATTATTTTTTAATATATTTAGTTTTCAGCATTGATTTTCACAAGAGTTTGAATTACAAATTTTCTCCCCATTTCTTTTAAATATCTTCCCTTCATCTTCAACTCACCCTGTGCCCTCTCTCTCTCTCTCTCTCTCTGTATATATACATATACATATATACATACATACACACTCACATATACATATATATACATAAACACATATATACATACATAAACACACATATATACATAAACACACACACATACATATATGTGTGTGTGTGTATATATATATAGACATATTCCCTTCAGCTACCCTAATACTGAGGTCTCATGAATCATACACATCATCTTTCCATGTAGGAATGTAAACAAAACAGTTCAACTTTAGTAAGTCCCTTGCAATTTCTTTTTCTTGTTCTTTTTCTTGATTACCTTTTCAGGCTTCTCTTGATTCTTGTGTTTGAAAGTCGAATTTTCTATTCGGCTGTGGTCTTTTCATTGAGAAAGCTTGAACGTCCTCTATTTTATAG
>CM053623.1:197589589-197600110 GCA_028646595.1 Phalanger gymnotis
CAGCCTCCCCATTCCAACATCTTGACAAAAAGACTCCAGGCCCAGAAAGCCCATCTCACAAGGGCAACCAGGAGGCCACAGAAAAACAAGATAGTATTTAGCCAAATCATGTTCACTGGCCTCATGTTCCTGCTCGCACTCCGGTAAGCCCTGCTTCCGCAGCTTCCTGCCTCCGCAGCTTCTGGCTTCCGCAGCTTTCTGCTTCTGCAGCTTCTGGCTTCCACACCTTCCATGGCCACCGAAGTTGTCTCCCGGCTCACCTCTCCTCGGAGGCCAGCCAGCCTCCGGCGTTCTCAAGCCCTGCCTCAATGACCAGAGACCATTGGTTCCCGAGCTGGCCCCTCCCAAGTCACCAATCCAGACCCACACAGGTTTCACACCTGACAGGGCCCTGGGCCTGGAGCTTAGCACTTAACAGCTGAAAGTACTTCTACTCAAAAGAAACAAAAGCCATGCTAATGAGACAATTTTGCTTAACAACACACAAGGTCACAGAACTAGGTCCAGAAGTCTTTCTATAGGGTGACTTGCTGCCATGGAAGCCCCAATTTTCCATCCCCAACATTGTGTGCTTTTAATTTGGCTGGTTCTATATTGTTTAAGGTTTTTTCAGTTTTGTATGTTTTTGATCTTTGGTTTGATTACATTTTGAGTCATTATTGATTGAGCTAAGAGAAGTATTTTAATCTAGGATTAGAAAAGTACTATTCAGTAGGAGGAAATGACAGCAATGTGTTTTTTAGCCTTCTAACACTCTTCTTTTTGGCAGACTCAGAGTGGGTGGAGAAGATGGCATCAAGAATCTAGACTTTGTGTTCTTGGCTGGTGTGTAACTCTATCTGAGAAAGGTTCTGAACTTGGGTGGCATTGTGGAATGGGGCTTTTCTGGGTGGATGAGGAATTGGGAAATTCTGTTGACTAAGTATAAGTCTGGGGCCTTGAAAGGTAGTGACAGGAAGGAGAAAGGGCAAGGAGATAGGGAAACTGCCCTGGAGAGAGGTATATTGAATGAGATGCTATGAGCACAGTTGTTGGGAAATCTGTTAGACAATGGAACAAAACCAAGGCCTGTTGGCAGCCATGTAACAAGGCCTTCTCTCTTTTGGGGGCAACCCTGAGCTAAGGAAGGAGAGAGTTTATAAAAGATCTCATGCAGACTCTGTGCCTCGCTGGTAGAAGGGTAGAGCAGGTGTCAAGATTCTGAACTTCTGTTCCACCAGCTACTTAGTTACTTACTTACTGAATTAGATAAAGAACTCCATTTCCATATGCCTCGGTTAACAGCCCTCACTTTGTGGTGAAGTGCAGATGGTGATATGGTGGCTAAAGGCCTGGACTTGGAATTCTGAAGTCCTGGGTTCAAATCCTGTTTCTGACTAGCAAGTCTCTTTCTTTCTCTGATCCTCAGTGTCCTTATCCACAAAATAGGAGAATAGTAAGTCCTGAATTATCTAGCTCACAGGGTCATTGTGTGCTCTAATAGGGTTATGTATGTTAAGTTCTTTCTCAACTTTATAGTTATATATAACAAGTTAGTCAACTGCTTGGAGACTGAATAAATTATTCTTTCTGCAAAGTGCCTCAGAAGGCAAAAAAATACCACCATATGAGAGAACAAGTATCTTTTTTTATTGTGTTTATTATTGTTGTTAACAATTGAAATAATTAGTTTATATATGTAAAGTCTGAAATACTCCTACATAAAGCTCACTCAACACAGCAACCTACCTTTCCAAGATATCACTCTCTGTCTCTGTCTATCTGTCTGTCTGTCTCTCTCTCTCTCCCACCCTCCTTTTCCTCTTCTTTATTTCTTCCTCCCCTCTCTTTTTGTCTTGTTCCTCTTCCCTCTCTCTCCTTCCCTTTCTCCTTTTGTTCTCTTTCATCTTCCATCCTCTCCCTCTCTCTTTTTCCTCTCCCTCATTTCTATCTCTTTCATTTCTGGACCTCAATTTTCTTTCTCTTATTGATCAGAGGTCAAGATATTACAATTCATTCTCCCCTCCCTCAAAGGTAGCCCCTATTCAGGAGTTTTTCTTGTCCATCCCAGGTTCTCTTTCTTTCACTTCCCACTTTCTTGTTCTCCGAATTCCTCCATCATCTAAAACTGAGTGGTCTCAGTGAATTTATTCTTTTTTCTTGCTTTCAAACTGGCCTGAGCTAAGGATGATTGTTTTTCATTTCAGTAAGATCTGAACTTGTGCCCCAAGTTCCACACTTAGAATTAACCTTGGGGATTGAGTGGAAGGTTTTTTATTATACTGTGCTGGCCTTTGCTTTCTGAGGTTGTTGCACATTTATTTAGGAGTCTTCAGGAGCGCTGAGAGTATGTGATCCTACCCATGGCCTTTCCAGAGAAATTGACTGTTTAAGCAAATGACTTTTTTCAAAGGAATCTAAAGCCCAAAGTGACTTTGGAGACCGTCTAGGTCAAGGTTTCTTCTCCTTTTTTGTGTCATGGATCCCTCTGGCAATCTAGTAAAGTCAATGGACCCCTGATTAGAATGATGTGTTTTTTAAAAAAAAATTAATATTGAAGAAAACGCTAAATTTCAGTTCAAGGTTGGTTTAAAAAAATTTCATTTTTTCCCATGTAAGTTCATGGACCCCCTGACATTTATCTGAGGATCTTAAGACTGTTGTGGTTATGAACTTCTGATTTGGTCCAACCCTCTCATTTTGGAGATGAGGAAATTGAGGTCTAGATAGCTTAGTGATTTGCTTGAGGTCACAGAGGCAGTAACCAGCAGAGCAGGGATTTCAAGACTATCAAACTCCACCCCAAAATTTCCCGTCAGATTTATATTGGAACTTTGTCTTGCCTTACACAATTTTTTTTTGGAGGGGGGACTGGACCTGTGATTACCTTGGCAGAGGGAACTCAGCCAATGCATATCGAGACCTGCTTTGCTATTTACAATCCTAGAGAGAGAGCTGAGAAGTTGATGTGTGCCTGGGATTAAAGAGCCAGAATGTGTCAATGACTCGAACTTGGATCTTTCTGAGATGTACAGAATCATAAGTCTAGAGCTGGAAGGAACCTCAGAAGCCCCTACATTTAAAAAAATTATTTATTTTTAGTTTTCAACATTCACTTCCATAATTTTTTGAGTTTTAAATTTTCTCTGCATCCCTTCCCTCCTCCCTCCCCAAGATGGCATGCAGTCTGATATAGGCTTTACATGTACATTCATATTTTCATACATAAACATATTTTCCCATTAGTCATGTTGTAAAGAAGAATGAGAACCAATGGGAGGAACCATGAGAAAGAAAAAACAAAACAAAAAGGAGAGCAAATAATATGCTTCAATCTGCCTGCAGACTCCACAGTTTTTTCTCTGGATACGGATAACATTTTCCATGGTGAGTCTTTTGAAGTTATCTTAGATCCTTGCATTGCTGAGAAGAGCCAAGTCTATGAAAGTTAGTCATCACACAATGTCAGCCCCTACATTTTTAAAAATGGAATACATTTTATGAATAAGTTATGGAAGTTGCTCTCAAAAGAGAAAACCACTGAGAATGATTTCACTATTCCTCCTGGTTGTATGTTATAGGTTGGATATCACAGGGGAGGAAATGAAGGTTTTCTACACTCACAGTTCTGTAAAAACTGCATGGGGAAGAAATTGCCCCATCTTGTAGAGCAGTCAATTCCTCCTTGTTTGTCTTTGATAGAGAGCTGGAATTGCTCTTTCAACAAGGAGAGCTTGATAAATAAATATGTAATGGCATTGTTAATGAAAGTGTCCTGTAACTGGAGTGGTGGGCATCAGGGATGATTTTGTTGTGTTCTAGTAGATGGGAGACTTTATACTCGGCAACTAGCATGTGAGGGCAGATTGAGGGGGCTAGGTGGCACAGTGGATAGTGTACTAGACCGGGAGTTAGGAAGACCTGAATTCAAATTTGGCTGCTAGCTGTGTTACCCTGGGCAAGTCTCATAACTTCTGTTTGCCTCAAGTTCCCCAAGTGTAAAATGGGGATAATAATAGGGTTGCTGTGAGAATGAAATAAAACAATATTCATAAAGTGCTAGACATAGCGCCTGATGCATAGTTGGTGCTAAAGAAGTGCTAGTTATGATGATGATGAGAGTCTTTCAGTAAAAGTGATTTGATAATATTTCCCTGTGTGTGGTCTTCCTTGTTGATGGTGAATTCACGGGCATTGGGTACCTTGATGTCCTTATGTAATGGTAATCAAGACAGGATTTTTTGTTGTTCTTCTGTTAAGTGCCTTTGATGAGTCTGGCCTTTCTTTGAATGGGGCAGGTAAAGCGGGGTCTTTTTTGTCTTGGAATGTTTCTCAGCACTAAGATAATTGAGGGTTATTGAATAATATATGATGTGGTGCTGGGGGTTGGAGCTTTCATACACTCTGGTTTCTTACACTCTTAATGGTGAGTCTCAAGCCCTCAGGGTCCTGAAGAGGGTGTATGTACTGGAAGGTTAGCGGTTCACTTCTCATGGAACGGGTGACAAGACTCTGGGCAAGCCATTGAAATAGCCACCCCCACTCTAGCTTTTAAAAAACCCAGATGTTGGTGCTTTCCTGGTAACTATAACCTGAGATGTTGGACAGAAAGCTAGAAGCCTGTTTACTGGTTTGTGTCATTTGATCTGTTGATATTTTTTGTTTGTATTTGCCCTGAAGTTCGGGGGCTGATCTCCCCTCCCTCCCCGAAACTGAATGAATGACACATGTATGTTTAATTAAACTGAGATTATTAACCCTTAAAGTTGCTTTCCTTAGAAAAGCAGATCAAAGAACCTGTGCTGGCAGCCCTTCCTGTGCGCTGCTGTTATTGGTCTTACATAGTCACAACAGCTGCTAGCAACATTGTTGTTATACCTTATTAATAGTAATGTTCTCACCATCAGAAAAAGAGGAAAGACTGAAAGTTGTTCTTGCTCACCCTTTTCCAATACCATCCGCAAGATGCCGTAGTTGGCACCATCACGATTAATCCTCAGCTCCTTAAATCCTGTATTTTACATAGGAGGAAGGAGATTAAGTGATTTGCCCAAAGTTGCATTAGGTGTAAGCATCAGGGAAGGGGTTGAACCTCAGAAGCCAGAATCAGGCTTTTTTAAAATAAAAAAATTGTACCATGTGACCTCTGACTGTACTTTAAGACCTCAACTCTTTATCCCATACTCTACACTGCCTGCCTCTTCCATATAAAGCGCTTAATATATGTTTGTTAAATTGAACGAATAATAATGATGGTAACAAAACTGATATGTGCCTTAAGATTTGTAAATTGTTGTAATTAAATTAACTCATTTTAGTCTTTTTTTTTCTTTTTTTGCTGAGGCTGTCAGGGATTAAGTGAGTTGCCTAGGGTCACACAGCTAATAAGTATCAAGTGTCTGAGGCTGGTTTGAACTTAGATCCTCCTGACTCCAGGGCCAGTGCTCTATCCACTGCATTACCTAGCTACCCCAACTCGTTTTAGTCTTACAACAACCCACAAATCTTTTTGCCCTCATTTGACAGGTGAGCAAACAGAGATATCTGAAGGTCTCCCCTAAACTTTTAATTGAGTCCTGAATTAAGTACCTACTGCGTACAAAGAGTACTTTTCTAGGCTTTGATTTGAACTCAGCACTCTAGGAAAAAGCAGTCTAGATTCAGAGTCAAAGGATTTTAAATCCTACCTCTGAAGATCAGAATTCAAATCTGGTCTCAGACACTTACTAGCTGTGTGGCCCTAGGAAAGTCACTTAACCTTCGTTTGCCTCAGTTTCCTCATCTGTAAAATGAGCTGGAGGAAGAAATGGAAAAACACTCCAGTATTTTTGCCAAGAAAACCCCAGATGGGGTTGAAGAGTTGGATACAACTGAAACAATTGAACAACAGCGATAAAAGTCCTAACTTTGCCACTTACTAGCAATGTGACCTTGGGAAATTACTTGTAAGATCATAGATTTAGAGCTGGAAGCCATTGATGACAAACCCCTTATTTCACTGATGAGGAAACTGAGGCATAGAAAAGTCACATACCTAATAAGTATCTACGGGTAAGCTTTGAACCTAGATCTTCTTAACTCCAGGTCCAGGCCCTATCTACTATTCCATGCTGCTACTCTCCTTTCTGGATGCCAATTTCCTCCTCTATGTTATAGGGATGGGGAGTGATGCTGGTTTGGGGGGGGGGGGTGGAGTGGTGTGGGGAAGGATTTGGAGGAGGTGGTTCCTAAGGTCACTTCCAATTCTCAGTTGATGATCCTACTCTAAATTACCAGTGATGTCTCTCGTTATCAAGCTGCTCTACCAGTTAGCTGATCTTTAATTTAAAGATGCTAAAATTCCAGTTGTTACTTTTCTCTTCAACTCCCTTCTCCTCCTCCTTTACTCTGTTATCACTTTCTCAACCTGAAGTCTCACTACAATTTTGTCCTTGGAGTCCATGATGAGAGAACAGCTTAGAGGGGAGACCCCCCTTCATAACAAGATCCTTTATGTAATTATAATAATAACTCACATTTATTTAGCATTTCGAACAAGAATCTGCCTTTTAATGACCTTACAAAGAGAAATCATGCAAGTATTCTGACTTCAGTTTTACAAATGAGGAAACCAAAGCCCCCGGAGGTTAAATGATTTGTCCATGGTCTCATTGGAGCTGGGATTTGTATCCATCTTGGCTGACTCTAAATGCAGTGTATTTTCCTGCCTCTCTGGTATTTCAGGAACTAGAAACCTTTTTGGATCGGGTCCAAGTCAAACCTTTCCCATTACAAGTTCTACCCTATGGAAAATAGTGTTGGGGAGGGGGAAGTTTTCAGTGTCATGTTGCCCAAATACCTTATATTTATCTTGTACATACTTATTTCTTTTATATTTATTTAGTCCTTCTTATTCCCTCTGCAAAGGACATGTACAGCTTGGAATAAAAGTTCTCCTGGTTGGGATGGACTCCTTTAGCTTGTTATGGCTTAAAGACTATAAAGGGGTTGACTTTTCAAAGAGTCTCTATTGTGAGAAGGGAAGAGTTCTAGGAGCAAGAAGTGAACAGGAAGGTGGGGTTTGCATGAATTTTCTACAAGGTACAGGGCAAAGGCTAGAGAGGATAGCCATATTTTCACAACTACCAACATTATTACTGCCCTGGGAGCCCAATATCACAGACACATAGAATGACGAAGAGGAGCTGAGGGAAAATATCATTAGAGTGAGATGATCCAGGAGAAGAGATGGATTCTAAAGACCATTGCTGGCTATAGACGGTGTCAAAGGTAACCAAGCTTTGCTGTGGCCATAGCTGCTTTAGTCCAGTAAGGCTAGATGGGGCCACTGAGGCTGGCATGAGGGGTTATGACCAAACAGTGATGAACTCCTCCCTGACCAAGAATAAATGAAGATGATAAAATGCCTCTCCTCCTACCCTCCCCTTTTCTTTCTATTCCAGAGTGCAAATGTCTCATCCAAAGTTTTTAATTTCATCTTGTTACTAAGTTCTGATATAATTAGTACTTTAAAGATACTTACCCTAGATCAGGGGTCCTTAATCTGGGGTCCATGAACTACTTTATTTTAAATTAAATTAATTTATTTTTATTTGTCATGTTTTAAGTTCTGAACTGTTTCTCTCTCTCCTTCCCTACCCCACACTATAGAAAACTACCATTTTACACAGATTTGTAAATATATGTAAAACCATATTATGCATACTTCTGTTCATTAGTACTTTCTCTGGCGGTGGGTAGCATGTTTCTTCATAGGTTCTTTGTAGTTGATTTGAATATTTATAATACTCAGAATAACTTGGTTGTTCACAATTATTCTTTGAACAATATTACTGTATATCCTATAAAATGTAAGCTTGAAGACAGAGACATCATTTTCAGGGTTTTTTTTAGAGGGGAGAGATGGCTCTGAGGAAAGCATATATTAAACTTTAGAGCATTATAGAAATGTGAATTGTAGCATAATATTTAATATAACATAATAATATAATAACTAGAATATATAACAATTGTTATATAATGTATTGATATAATAACTATTTTAATATAGTAATTGTTTTTAATATATAATAATTGCAATTACCTTCCTGGTAGAATTGTTGTTAGGACCAAGTGTGATAAATAAAATGAGTTTTGTGCCCATAACTTCTCTACAAGAATAAACCTCAACAAAGTTTTCTGAACTTAAGAAATAAAAGAAGTATTTCCATAACAAAGAATAGACAAAAAAGAAGATTGCACATGAAATTGCAACCCTCTTATGTACAACTTGCTTTTCTTTTTAAATATATAATAAAGTTATCATGTAACGTTCTTTTTTCCCGCTCCCCTCTGCCCTAGAGATGGCTACCATTAGACACACACACACGCACACACGTAAAAGACCTCATAAAGATTTAAATTGCCTCTAAAGATCTGAAAAATTGAGCTGGCTTTTTAATGTCTCATCTCTGTTTTTAAGAGTCAGAGCTTCTTTAATCTGTGTTTTTTTTTTTAAGTTTGTTTTAAACACCATGAATCCCTATTTCAAAAACTGGGGATTAATAAGTTGAACAGGGGTGTGCTGCATTCAGCTCTAACCAGCTCCCTCAGAATGTTAAATTTTCAGTGTCATCATTTATACCTTGGAAATCAGTAAGCTACAAATCAGGGTTTGATTTATTATTTCCTTAATTGTTTAGACTTAAGAAAGTGTTAATAATACAAGCCATATTAAACTTAAAAGTATTCCTGCTTATATTTTCTCCCCCTGAAGAGCTGGTTGTTAAACATTTACCAAAACGCCCTTGGCTGTATATCAGCTATAGATTAAACCGTCCTGGAATGTCAGCTTTGCAGGCTGTTTGCAATAGGCACCCCATGTCATTTAGCTGGCAGTTGGGTGATTGTTATGTTGTTAAAGTGCCAGGCTTATAGTCGGCACCTTATAACTCCTTGATTGACGGGTTAAGGCTAGAAATCAAGGTAGCAGAGGGGAACTTGATTTGTCTCATCTTTCTGGTCTATTCTCTGACAGAACAAGGTCAAGGGAACTAGAGGAGATGAATTTAAAATGAGTGACCTAGCTCACTGGATTCTTCCAGTAATTTCCCTTTTTGTTTGATGGGGCCATCTCTGATGGGGATTTTATTGGTCCTTGAAAGTTCATCCTTTAAAGAAGTGTCAGATTCTTCATTAGGAAGTCACAGGGGAGCTAAGAATGGTGAGGTCCGCAGCCCTCTCAGTCACTTTTCTTTTTAGAGAGGTAAGATAGATTAGAAAGGATCAGTGGTGCATTTGGCTGAAGCGATCAATAAACATTTATTAAGTGTTTACTGTGTGTCAGACTCTCTGTTAGGGGCTAGGAATACAAAGAGAATACAAAACAAACAAACAGTCCCCACCTTACGAACCTTACATCCTTACATTCCGTAGAGGAAACTAGGTGTTTGCCCATAAGGACGAGAATTGGATCTGTGGATTCGTTGGTAGGGGGAATTCTTCCTTAGGAAGGCGGAGGGGAGTTAAGAATGGTAAGGACTGCAGCTCCCTCAGTCAGAGAAGTAAGAAAGAATCTGCTTAAATGATTTCTTCAGCCAGTATTTCAGATGCAGAACTTGAATCCAGTTCTTTCTGGCACTGAGACTGGCCTCTCTATGCACTGCTACTGCTGCCTCTTACACAATACCAAGGCAAGTCGGTACACAAATATTTACAAAACAAATACGAGGTAACTTGTTTCGGGGAGAAGAGGTGGAAGGAGAAACATTACTAGTTAGGTGGATCAGAAGAGAAAAGGACTCTTAGAAGCGGTGGCTTAGAAAGAATAGAGCTTTAAAGAAAATCAGGTTTACTAAGTTAGCAGGGAGAGCATCCCAGATGCAGATACAGGGACCACTTCTAAAAAGGCAGTAAGACCTAATTGTTCTTTCCTGGCTCGCTATTGGGATCTGAGAGTAGAATGTCAGCAGAAAGCAACCCAGATCACTGTGACCACAAAGCATACCTTGCATATGACATCTCCCCTTTGTTATATGCATTACACATTAGAGGAAAAAGATGTACATATTGAAGAATCGAAATCATTGATGGGAAATGATGCAAGTGGATGTGGAAACATCGAAATTTGTGACCTGCTGCCTCTAAGAGTATGCAGAGCATTTTATTTAGCAGTATGCAAAAGACTGTACTGTAAAAATGTGGGATGACTCATTACCATTTGCATCAGTGAATGCTGGGAGTAAGAATGAGGTGTGGACAGATTAAATCCGGCCAGTCAAGTCTGGGAATGACTAATCGCCCTCCTTCTCTGGCTTGAGATAAAAGCTGAGAGGATGATGAATACTGAGGTAGAAAACCGGAATGAGAGAGACTGACAGAGAGAGACAGGGGAGAGAGAAACAGGGGAGAAAGAGAGACAGAGACAGACAGAGACAGAGACAGAGAGACTGGGAGAGAAGGAGGGGGTAGATAGATAGATAGATAGATAGATAGATAGATAGATAGATAGATAGAGACAGAGAGAAAGAGACAGAGACAGAGAGACAGAGACGGGGGTGGGGG
>CM053623.1:197600610-197640353 GCA_028646595.1 Phalanger gymnotis
GGGGGGGCGGAGATGGGGAAAGGTTCATTGGTTCATAAGTGGAATGAGGCCACAAACATTTAAGTGCTTGCTATGTCCCAGGTACTGTGGTAAGTGCTAGGGTTACAAATATAAGCAAAAAAGAAAGATAGACCTTGCCCTCAAGGAGCTTCCATTCTAATGAAAAGGGAGGGGACAAGGGGAAAGGTGTCCATGTGGGGACATGGTGTTACAGTCTAGAAACTCAGAGGCAGAGCCAGGAGAGGACTGAAGGTTGGCAAACCCTTTCCAAAATGGAGGATAGGGAGGGGGGGCGGGAGTCAGGGGGAAAGAACTGCAATGGCAGCATTGGGCTGTCATGATAGAGGTATATTCCAGGCTGGGGTTGCAGCTGAGGCATGGTGGTCAAGTCTGGAATGTCAGAAGTTGGGAGGGGAACTCAAATCTTCCTTCTTGGCCTGATGACTGAAGTTGTACCTGATGTCAAATTTTACGTTAAGATGGGAGAAGAGTTCTCCAAGTCTCCTGGCATCAGGGGCCCTGGTTCCTATCATGTTTTCCACCTTGTACAATAGATTCATAAGCTTTTATAGGTAGAAATAGAGCTGGAAGGGCCTTTAGAAGTCATCCATCCAACCCCTCTCATTTTAGAGTTGAAAATCTGAACCCTAAGAGGCGTAGTTACTTGTCCAATATCACACAAGTTGTAATTTTGTACTTGGGGTCCTGCCTAGGACCTAGACAATATTCTTAGAAGAACAGTGTGCCCTTTTGTAAAGAGGCATCTAGGAAACTTGACTATAATTTCTGGATGAGTCTCGAAGGCAAAATGCACTGAAAACTGTACATTTGAGTAATGGGATGTGCCTATAAATCCCTCAACTCAGCCATTATTCACTGATTCCCCTCATTGATGGCAGAGCACAGGGTAAAGAATGACCTCATCTGCAAATATGGTTCCCAAATGCACATTTGTATTCAGTAATGTTGCAATTAGAAGTCATCTGCCCTGTCCTCTATACGTGATTGATTTTTCACTCTGAACTATGATTTTTAATTACCCCCATTTCACTTTCAGATGCAGTTTGGAAGACATCCTGACTCTTATTTTTAAAAATCGTCGCAGTAATAGTACCCCCCTCCCCAATGAACCCACTGGTTCTACTGTTAGCCCAGCCCTTGCAACTATTATGGGGGAAATAAATCCTGTGGAGAAAGGACTGGCTATCCTCACCAATTGCCTTCGAATTGTCACCTATGAGGAGAGTAACCTCTCCTAGCTGAAGCAGCATGGTGCCCTAGGCTAGATGGTGGACAACATGGCCCAAACAAGTCAAACCATTGTCACCAACTCTCCTTAGGCTCCAGTGGAGGTGACCCAGGACCCTGAGCCAAAGGCCTTGGGAATAGCAGGGTCCCCCGGACCATAAGCGCTGCTTCCAGCCCAGGTCCTTCAGCCGTGGTTGAAGGGAGCAACTATTTTGGAGAAGGGAGAGGGGCAGCCAGGTAGCACAGTGAATAGAGCACTGGCCCTGGAATCAGGAGGACCTGAGTTCAAATCTGGCCTCAGACACTTACTAATTATGTGACCCTGAACAGGTCACTTAGCCCTGTTTGCCTCAGTTTCCTTATTTGTAAAATGAGCTGGAGAAGGAAATCACCAACCACTCCAGTATCTTTGCCAAGAAAAACCCAAAAGGGATCATGAAGAGTCATACATGACTGAAAACAACTAAACAACCAAAAATGGGCATGATGATGCTAGCACCCACCTCCCAGGTTGTTGTGAGGATCAAATTAGATAACATTTGTAAAGTGCTTAGCATAGCACAGTGACAGGCATAGAGTAGGTGCAATATAAATGTTAGCTATTAGGATTATTTTAGTCTCTCTTATGTTAGCTCCTTCAAAGCAGGGACTGTCTTTGCACATAGAAACACTTAATAAATGCTTATTCATTCATTCATGCATGCATGCATTTATTCACAGCATTGGCCTTCCCGCAGCAGCAAGTTTTTTTACTCTGAGTCCCCAGTAGGTTAAGTGACTTGCCTAAAGTCACACGGGCAGGAAGCGTTAGAAGTGGGATTTGAACCAGCTCCTCGAATGCCAGGAGCAATGCCCTTTCCACCACAAACAGGGTAAACTAATTCCTATGGTGCTGGACCAATAGGCAGAGGTTTCAGGGGCTGCAGATCATTTCTATACTTTTCTACCTCACTAATATCAATAGTGAGGTGGTGCAAATAGGTGTACTTGGAGCGAGGAAGACCTGAGTCAAAATTCTTCCTCAGATACTTACGAATTGTGTGACCCTGACCAAGTCGCTTCCCCTCTGCCTCAGTTTCCTCATCTGTAAAATGGGGATAATAATAGCACCTACTTCTGGGATTGTTGTGAAGACCAAACGAGAGAACATATGTGTTGGACTTTGTAAACCTTAAAGCTTTTTTTTAGCATTTATATAAATGCTAGTTATTAAAAATAAAAAGCATTTATATAAATGCCAATTATTAAAAATAAAAAAGAAAACCAAATGATCATTTAAAAATAAAAAGTTAGCATTTATATAAATGCTAGTTATTAAAGACAAAAAAGAAAACCAAATGATCATTTAAGGCAGAGGTCATGATATGATTGTCCATTTGTCCCTCTATGACTGTCTAGCTTTGCTAAGCATTCTTGCTCCTGAGATCTTGCAGAATCATGCACTCACAAAGTTTTCTTTTGTTTTGCAAACAGAAGTCCTGCTGGAGATCTGATTGGCTTCATTTCCAGGACTGATGCTATTTGTGTGTGTATATATCTTGTTTTCGTTGCCCCGTCTCCAGCCCTGTTAAGACTCTGTGTGTGTGGGTGGTTTCCCTGTACAGGCATGGCAGGGGGAAAGGTCAATATCATCTATGATTCATTTCCTCTTCATCACAAACTGGAGATGATTGGTTGGGTGAGTCATCCACTTGCCACATGAAGGAGTGATATTCTCCAAGCAGAGCAGGCCCTGAGGGCGTCATACCTCACCCTAGATCAGACCATGTAACTGTGGTCCCAATCTCTCTTTCTTAAACTTTTCTCTGATGATGCCATAATCCCTTTCTTAACTCCATTGGCCTGCTAAGATGATGAACTCCCCATGTTCCTTTTGAAAAAAAAAAACAAAACGCTAAAGTCCCCCCAGTGATGACATAATGCCTTCTCTTGAGGCATGTCATTTAGTGGAAAGAACCCTGGATTTGGAGTCAAATCCCACCTTTGCTGCTTATTACCTGTATGAACTTGGACAAGTCACAACCTCAAAGTCTTTCCAGATGAATGGCATCAGCCAAAACTGGCGATCCATTGGAATAGGATCCTTTGGAGAGCCCAGGGTCACTTTCACACACCAATGAGACTTGGAAAGGTGATGCCTTTTTGATTCTCTCAGGTATACCAGAGGACTAACTTCAGGTCTAAGCTTCTGCCTCATACAGATGTGTCTTCTTCTCTTCTCCTTGAATAACCTGTGGGATTAAGATTTCCATCCCTTCCTGATCCCACAGCATTCATCCATGCTTGGTACAGTGGAAATAATGGGTTCAAATCCTTTCTCTGATACATCATCACTGTATATGCTTAACACATTATCTGGTACATGGTAGGTGCTAATAAATGCTTATTACCTGACTTATTTATTAACTAATAATTATTTAATTATTAATTAGCTAAATATTAAATGATTTTATTTAACACCATAATATTATATTTATATTATGATATAATATTAATATTATTCTATATATTTATATAAATTTATAATATTAAAATATTATATAGAAATAGATTATATTGATATATTATATAATATTAATATTATATGAAATTAATATTATATTAAATAAATTAATTAAATATTAGCTTATCATTAACTTATAACTAATAATTAACTTATTAACAGTAAGACCTTGAGATGACTAATATGTATATGTGTTTTACATGATTGCATGTAAATATATGTTTTACATGATTTGGAATTCAAAATTTTACATAAATATGAATGTTAAAAATTATCTTTACATGTAATTGGAAAAAAATAAAATACTATCTACTAGACCTTGGGCAAGTCTTTTAACTTCCTTCAGCCTCAGTTTGCCCAACTGTAAAATACAGGGTCAGATTAAGTAGCATTTGAAGTTCTTTGGGACTTTAGAACTTCGATTCTATAATTATGTTTATTATGTACCCTGAGCAATAATCAAGTACTGCTTTGGGCAGCTGGGTGGTGTAGTGGGTAGAGTATCGGACCAGAAGATGTGAATTCAAATCCTGCCTTGGAGACTTAGTATATGATCCTGGGCAAGTTGTCTAACCCTCATGAGAGGTGTGTGAAGGTGCCCCTAGTTCCCCAAAGGCTATTCCGATGACCTCCAGGTCTAGCTGGTCTTCTTCAGACGTAAAGACTTTGAGTAGGAATCCAAGATCATCCAGGCGGAGGTAGCCCAGGACCCTGAACCAAAGACCTCAGGAAGAGCAGAGTCCCCCCAGACTGTGAGCACGCTCCCGCTGCTAGGTCTCTTAGGCCTACTTACCTTTTGGTGGCCGTGGGTCATCCAGTCTGGTGAAATTCAGAAAAGCTTATTGCTGGAGAGGGGAAAGCCAGGGTTTTTTATTTTTTATTTTTGTTTCCATTTTCATTCACTAGATCCCTAGAGTTCCAAAGATTTGAGATTCAGATCTCAGTTTCCTCATCTGTAAAAAAGGAACAGTAACAACCACCTTCCAGAGTTTTTGTGAGGATCACACAAGAGAATGATTATAAAGTGCCCGAATTTCAGACCTCAAAGCACTATTCAAATGTTGGCCGGCGTTGCTGTTACAGGCTCAAAGTGGTGTCTCCTGCCCCAGGAATAGAATTCCTCTTCATCCAAAGCTGCTTTTAAGTCAAATTTTAACTAATGGCAGGAAGAGGTGAAATCCCAGTGAAACCCTCTGTAGGCTCTGTGTTGAGGCCCAGGGGCAGATTAATGAGCAGAAGCCACACTTAAATCTGTAGGTGATGGGAAACAGGCCTCTTTCCTTTCTTTTCTTCAGAACAATAGGCCGGCAGATTCCCCACCTGTCAGACCTGAGCATGGAAAGGAGCCATTGACTGTGCCTGGCCTTTCTTTCTCCTTGCTTCCTCCTGCTCCAATAGGCCTGCTATTTTAGCTTATTTCTTCATTGTCCTCTCTATTGTCACTCACCCTCAGGATTCCCTGACCCTCTTAATTCTAACAAAGGCTGTGCTGGGTTGGATTGAGCAGCAGGAGATGGGGAACAGTAGGACACACTTCCTCCCTGGCCCTCTTTTACTCATTCCCACTTTTTTTTTTCTGTCAGAAATGCCTGACTAGCTCAAGACAGCTTCATTTTTCTTACACTCAGTTAATCAGCAAGCATTTATTAAGAACTTGCCATCTTTTGAGCATTGTGCTGAGTGTTCGTGGTATAAAGAAAGTCAAAAGCACAGTCCGGGCCTTTAAGGAACTCACATTTTAGTGGTGGAGACTGCATGAAAACAATAAGAAATATGCAGGATAATTATGAATGGATAAAATATATATACAGGATAACTACAAGTGGATAAGATATATGCAGAATAAGAAGTAGTTTCAAAAGAACGGTACTGGTGGAGGGTGGGGATGGGGGAACCAGGAAGGGCCTCTTTCTTTTTCCTTTTTTTTTTTTAATAAATTTATTTATTTATTCATTCATTCATTCATTTATTTTTAGTTTATAACATTCAGTTCCACAAGCTTTTGAGTTCCAAATTTTCTCCCCCTCCCCAAGACAGCATGCAGTCTGACATAGGCTCTATATATACATTCACATTAAACATATTTTCACATTAGTCATGTTGCAAGGAAGAATTATAACCAATGGAATGAACCATGAGAAAGAAGAAACAAAACAAAACAAAATGAAAAAAGAAAAAGAGCAAATATTATGTTTCAATCTGCATTCAGACCCCATAATTCTTTCTCTGGATGTGGATAGCATTTTCCATCATGGGCCTTTTGGAGTTGTCTTAGAACCATGCATTGCGGAGAAGTGGAAAGGCCTCTTTCTTGCTGGAGGTGGGATTTGAGTGGAGTCCTGCAAGGAGCCAGGGGGCAGAGGCAAGGAAGGAGAGCATTCCAGGCCTGGGAGACAGCTAATGAAAAGTTACTGAGTTGGCCAGAAGCTCAGGGTCCTCTCCTCCTAGACTGACACTTTCGTGATGGTAAACAAGGCCATCATTTGTCTCAATTCTTACCTAGTCCTTAGTCATCGAATGGGTGTGGCCTCAGACAAACTGAGACCTGGAAAAGACCTTAGTTTAGAAAGGCCCAGGTCACCCACTGCATTCTGGGCCATCACCAGTCCTTCTGACTTTTGTCTTGCCACTGGACTTCAGTGACTCTGGAGGAGACAGTGAGACTGATGACTTCGTGCAACTCTGTCTTATTTAAATCCAGTTTTTGTTTGAGTTAAGATATCACTCTTGCGATGTCATTGATCCTGTTCAAGAAGGAAGGCAGCAGCAGCAACAATTGAGTGAGCAGATAGTGTCTCATTCAAGGAGCAGAAAAAAGGCCTGTGCCTTAGGATCAGAGTATGTGGAAGGGAGACTATGCGAAGACTAGAAATGGTTCCTTGGGACACTGGTTTTGTTCTCCATTGAATGGTGCTGAATTCTGGAAGGTGAATAAAAATTTCTAGGACTAACTAGAAATGGGTGAGTTCAAGGACCCAAGCTTTTTTGATGGTGGTTGTTGAGTGCTTGGGTTCAGACTTTGGACCCTGAAGACAGGGGATATGCCAAACTGGACTTATGTCCTGGCCAGGGAGTGGAAAGTCAGTCCATGGACAAACAGAACAACAAACTAAATGGTGATGCAAGGTCACATTTAGGTGACATCTCCCCAGGGAATGCTAGTGACATAGACTCTGCAGTCTGAAGCTTCATTACTTTAATGTAGCCATGATCTCCTTGGTGAGGATACTTTCTTCATAATTAATGAAGACTAGGAAAAGGAAGTTCTCATGGTCAAAGCGCTTGGTACTATCACATGGTTCAAAATCAGAGCCAGTTGTAGGGGTGGGGAACCTGAGGCCTTAAGACCACATGTGGCCTTGTTGAAGTTTGGGGTTGAGGGGTGCTTGAGACCCCAGAATTTGACTCAAGCCTTCTCTGCCAAAGAAAAACAAAGTTTGTTAAAGATTCACCATATTGGGTAGACTCTTTGGGAGCCTGAGCATTTGAGATGCTAATGTCAGAGGGCCAGAATAATTTGAGCTGAGCTAGACTGAATCTGAGTGCCTTCCTGGAGGCAAGATGGAGTTTATATACAGAAAGATTATGGGAGGGATCTAGGGTGGTCAAGTAGTTTGGGGTTATGGGAGGAGGGGTTTAGGAGAGACTGGGGTGACTGGGGTGAGGTCAGAATCCAGGGTGGGAATAGCTGAAGGCTAGCTGGAGATGACAGACAGTAGAAGGCTAGAGTAACAGAGCTAGCGTCTAGATATTTTGATAGGATTAGGGGAACTGGCCAGAAGGCAATCCGAAGGCAACCAGACAAAGGAAGGCTAGGCTAGGCCATTTGGGCATGAAAAGCCCGATCAAGTGGGAAGATTCAGGGTGGGGTTCTAGGGGGTTCCCATAGTCTAAACCCCATCAGCCTTAAGGCCTCAGGTTCCCCACCCCTAGCCAATTGTCTCCCAGTTGACAGTCAGTTCCTTTAGAGCAGAGCCTGTCTTGCTTTTTGTTTTGTGTCTTGGCTTAGCACAGTATTTTGCATATAGAAAACAATAAATGCTTTTTCAATCATTCATTCACTCAAATGACTTATTTCCCTATGTAACCAGACCACCTCTGTTCCTGAACATGTATTTCATAAATGATATATTTTTGGATAATTCTTGTGTGAAGACAATCATATGCTCAACAAGAATTTATTAATTGCTTACTGTGTACCAGGAACTGTGCTTTAAGTGCTGGGGATATGAAAAGAGGCAATAATAACTCCTCACCCTTAAGGAACTTATATTGAAATAGGGGAGACAAATGCAAATGAGTAGATGTATAGAAGATACACACAAAGTAGGGAGGAGGTGATTTTGGAGGGAAGATTTTAGCAGGGAAAGGGACCAAAGAAGGCTCCTTGAAGAAAGAAGGTGTCACAAGCAGAGGTGAGGGAGGAGAGCACTCCAGGAATGGGGGCAGCTAGTACAAATACATAGAGGCAAGAGATGGAGTATAATATACGGGAACGAGCAAATGGGACATCACTGGAAACACACTGGAACCTACTTATGGTGACCTTATGACTCTTAGCCATAGATTTGTCACAGAGATAATTTTCATAGAAAAAAACCTGGCTCTTCCAGGCTCAGTGGATCTTCTTTGCTCCAGCTCTCTTTCCTGCTGCCACTGGGAGACCAAGGGATGTCTGGGTCATCCCAAAGTCCTTCAGCATCCCTAGAATTAGACAGAATTTAGATATGCTCCACCCGTGCCTGTTCCATGGGATGTGCTCTACACCCATTACAATGCCTTTTGTTTTTATACCACAAGTCATCTTCCAAATAGAGTACCCTCACCATTGAACTCTTCCTTGTAAACAAAGAAAATGGTTAAGCAAAATCTCATGGGCATAGCCAATTAGCAGTGTATACCACATTCTTCATCTGTAGTGCCCCACCTCTCTACTGAGAGTGTTCATCACCTATCTTCTGGGCTAGAGAGTGGTCATTACAACTAATTGCATTTCTGCTGACTCTTAAAGTTTTTGTTTACATTGTCATAAGCGTTTGTATATTATCCTCTAAGTTCTTCTTGCTTCATTCTATAGTAATTCAGTTCAAGTCTTCCTCCGATATTCTGAATTCTTCATTATTCATTGCCTTTCATAGCACAATAACATTCCACTGCACTCATGTACCATATATTTTCCAGCCATTCACCTATCAATGGGCACTCACTTCATTTTTCAGCTATTATTTAAAAAAAGTGTTCTTATGGATACTTTTAAAGATTGCTTCTAAATTCAAGACTTAAATCCTGGGAGGGAGCAAGTCCTGCTGTAGAATGGCAATGAAGGCTGGGACTAGACCAGGATTCTGGAAAAGACGTTTTTATGGCAAAGAAGTAGCCAACGCTAAGGACCATCTATTCAGTACATGGAATATGGAATGAGGCAGAGACAGCCAGATTAGTATGTCATCTTTTGTGCTGTCCTCCATCTCTTGAGGGAACAAAGAACTGTGATTATACATTTCTACTTGGCAATTGAGCTGCTTGGATGTCCCAAGGGTACTTCATGCTCAAAATCCTGTATTTCTTTTCCCTCTAAAACCTACTCCTTTCCTTCCCTTTCCAAACTCCTCATTTCTGTTGGTAGTACTGCTATTCTTTCATTCACCCAGGTTCAAAATCTTAGAATCGGGGCAGCTAGGAGTCAGGAGGACCTGGGTTCAAATCCAGCCTCAGACACTTGACACGCTTACTAGCTGTGTGACCTTGGGCAAGTCACTTAACCCAATTGCCCTGCCTTCCCCCTCAAAAAAACAAACAACAACAAAAAGAAACAAACAAAATCTTAGAATCCACCTTGACTCTTCCTTCTTACCAGTTCTCCCCTCGTGCCCAATCAGTTGCCATGTAATGATGATTAAACTCTGCCATATTTCCTATATCTGCCCCTTTTTGTCAATTTTCTTTGCCAATGTCCCATTTCAAACTCTTGTTACATCTTCCCTAGACTTTTGCGGTAACCTCATTACTGATGATCTCTTCCTTCAATCTCTCTCCTCTAAGTTATCTGCCAAAGCTGTCAAAGTGATATCCTTAATACACGAGGAAGACCAAATCACTTCCTCACTCAATAACTTTCAACGACTCCCTATTATCTCTAGGATTGAGTAGAAACTTTTCTGTTTGACACTTAAAGCTCTTCACAACATGGTTTGAACCTGCCTTTCCAGTCTGATACTATTGTAACTTTAATTATGCACTCTATGGTCCAGCCATACTGGCTTTCTTATTGTCTCTCCCAAACAATGTTACATCTTCCCTCTCTGTATCCTCTGTGTCTGTATTTGTAGCAGCAAGCACCCTAGCATACTCAGGATGGTCTGCTAGCCCAGGTTCTTTAATCTGCTTTTAAAGCAAAGCAGCTTTAAAGGGGTCAACAATCTTTAATTATATTCACTAGTCAGGAAAAGTCAGCCCCCTGAAAGTCAGAGAAAATTCAAGCAGAATTAGGTCAACAGACAGGACTCTGATTGCCTGAATCAAAGCAATATTGCTATGTACTTTACATGTACCATTGGATCGAGAAAATCTTTACATCTGAGCAGTCAGGGAGGGTCTGAACATATGGCTACTCAGAGTCTCTACCAGGGAATCAAAAGATCCTTCTCCTAAGTGAGCCCTCAAAGCAAAATACCCAGAGTATATATACACTTCTCAGAGACAGAAGGCATCACAACCCTTGTGACTTAGTGCCTAATCAACTTAGTACCAAAAGGTGTGAAAGCCTTCCTATAAGCAAGCTTCCCCTAAGCAAGCTTCCCTTAATGAACTCCTCATGAGGCCTATTAATGGGTGGGGAAGATCTTCATATCCCATTAACATTATGGTAATGCATTCCTTCCTCATCTCTGCCTCTTAGAATTCTCAGTTTCTTACAAAGCTCAGCTCAAGTAATATATTCTACATAAGGTCCCTCCTGATCCCCCAAGTAGCTAACTAATACCTCCCCCTTAAATGAAGGATTGGAAGCATTAGAGGCGGAAGAAATGAAATAAGCATTTATTAGGTGCCTAGTATGTGCCACAAGCTGTATGACCCTCGGCAGGTCACTTAAGCCTATTTGTCTTAGTTTCCTCAACTGTAAAATGAGCTGGAGAAGAAAATAGCAAACTATTCCATTGTCTTTGCTGAGAAAACCCCAAATGCGGTCATGAAGAATTGAACATGGCTGAAAACAACTCAATAACAACAACCATTATGTGCCAAGCGCTGTGTTAAACACTTTCCAAATATTATTTCACTTGATTCTCACAACAAACCTAGGAGGTAGGCACTACTATTATCCCCATTTTACAGTTGAAGAAATTGAAATAGACAGAGGTTAAATGACTTGTTTATGGTGACCCAACTTGTAAGTGTCTGGGGCTTTATTTGAATTCAAGTCTTCTTGACTCCATGTCCAGTACTGTTTTTACCTACTTTATTCCTGCTTCTTTGTGTATATGTTTTCTCCTTGGATAGAACATAATCTCTTTGAGGGACCATATTGCTTTTGTCTTAAAATCCCCAGCATCTGGCACAGTACTTGACACATAACAGGTCCTTAAGACGTGCTTGTTAATTGATTGATCCAACTACCAATGGAATCTTCCAAATGCACAGGTGTACTCCCCATACTTCTTTGCTCAAAAATCTTCAGAGGCTATGAACTACTTAATGAATAAAATAGATGTTTATTATTATAGTATTCAAGGTCATCTGCAAGTGTGACTCTAGCTTACCTTCCCAACTTAATTTCACAGCACACCCCTCTGTGTATTCCATGGTCCCACCAAGCTGGTTTATTGGGTTTTATCTGATCTCATACTCCCTTCTCTTACTTTGTATGCTTATATATATTCATACCTTCATTTCTGGTATGACTTTCCTCCATCTCTGCCTCTCAACATCCTTCGTCAAGGTCCAGTTCAGGTGCTACCTTCCTGATGACTGTTTCTTAACTTTCTCTGATAAGCATCAGTTCCTAGTTTCTTAATTCTCTCGGGCAACTGGGTCTGATCTCTCTTATTCAGGTAATTGGGTTCCAATCAGTATCCTCGTTGTCTATGCCCCTGTCTTATCCTTCTCAAGGCCAAGAGTCGATTTTCTCACTATGCTGGACTAGAATTGACCTTACAAATCAATGAAAATCAATCTTTTAAAAAATTATTTATTTTATTCAGAACTTAAGGAGTACAACAAGCATTTCTATAACATATAACATGATTGTATGTGAAACTGCAAATCTATTGTGTACAACTTGCTATTCCTTTTAAGTATATAATAAAGTCATCATATAATCAATCAGCATCTTTCTTTAGTGTCTACTATATGCCAAGCACTATGCTAGGTGACCAGGGTACAAAGGCAAAAGCCATTTGGTCCCTGCTTTCAAGGAGTTTATGTTTTAATAGAGGAGAAAACAAATATATGCAGGAAATATACAAAATGAATACAAAATCATTTTGGGACAAAGGAGGCTAGCAATGGGGTGAATTAGGAAAGGCTGCTTATAGAACTTGGTGCAGGAGCTGAGTTTTGGATAGAGTGTCAAGCCTGGAGTCAGAAGACTCATCTTTCTGAGTTCAAATCTGGCCTCAGATACTTACTAGTTATGTGACCTTGGGCAAGTCGCTTAAATCCTGTTTGCCTCAGTTTCCTCATGAACAGGAGAAGGAAATGGCAAACACACAAGGGATGATGAAGAGTTGGACCCCCCAAAAGAGGAGTGACCACAACAAAGGGTCACAAAGGGTCAGACACAATGGAAAACAACTAAAACAACAGAGAGATTCCAAGAGGCAGAATTGAGGACAGAGAGCATTCCAGGCATGGAGAATGGTGAGTGCAAAGACCTGGTGATGGGAGATAGAGCAAAATATGTAACAGGCTATCTCTGTTTAAAGCTTTGGATTGATTACACATGCACTGCTTTTCTGTTGTATCTTCAAGATGGTTTATGTGATGTAGTAATACTTATTTAAACCTTATCATTCACTTGTATCGAAGCACTCAATTATTATTGGGCCATTCCCTTGATGCTGTTTATCTCAAACCATAACATCTCCAGTCCCATTTATCCTTGAACAGCTTCAGCCAGGATCCATTAAGCCCAAATGATGTCTGTACATTTCTCTGCTGGCAAATGTTCCAGTGACGGTGTTATCGGCATATATTTCAGAGGTCTTCAATTTTGAGACTTAGGTGTGCATGGGGCCAGGGTGGGGGAAGAGAGGGACAGTAACTTGGGAGAGAATGGCATCTTGTTTCTGTATATATCTTTGCCCAACAAAACAGTAATTAAAAAAAAAAAACAACCCATCAGCAAGTGAGTGTTCCCTGATGTCGTATTCCTTGGTTCAACTTCAGAACTTGATCACAAGAGACCTAGCTATTCAATCAATGTTGCCTCAAATAGCATGTAATAGCTGTCAGGCTGCTACAAGGGCCAAATAGGGTGCCTTGCACATGGGAGGGGTTTTTAATTAAATGGCTGAGTAGTGGATTGGCCCTTTATCATCTTCACAAATTCTCTGTTTCCCTCTTCTCAACTTTCTGGATTGTTATTTTCTGTGCACCAAATTCTTTCCTTTTTTCTTTTGTAGCTCTCTTTATCTCCTGTTGATTCTGTTCACTCTCTTCAACCTAAGGGTTAAAAAATAGTCAAGTGTAATAAAAGGCTGACTACACTGGGGGTGGAGAATCTACATGTGGCCTTGAGGCTGCATGTGGCCTTCTAGATCCTTTTGACTGAACTCAGATTTTACAGAACAAATCTAGATCCTCAAGTGCGGCCTTTTGACTGAACCCAAACGTTACAGAACAAATCTAGATCCTTAAGTGCGGCCTTTTGACGGAATCCAAATGTTACAGAACAAATCTAGGTCCTTAAGTGTGGCCTTTTGACTGAATCCAAATGTTACAGAACAAATCTAGATCCTTAAGTGCTGCCTTTTGACTGAACCCAAATGTTACAGAACATTTGACTAAATCCAAACAAATCTGTTTTGTAAAATTTGAATTCAGTCACAAGGCCACACTTAAGGATCTAGAAGGGGCCACACAAAGATTCCTCACCCCCGGTAGGCCCAGGGGGCTCTGTCTCTTTCCCACTAAGGGGTCCAAGTACTGAGCACATGTATGCTTGATTCAATCTAGTGAGAACCTGACCTTTAAAAGAGGGAGGGTTAAGGCAGGAAGGTGGTGCATTGGCTAGAGCACCAGCCTTAGAGTCAAGAAGATCTGAGTTCAAATCCAGCCTTAGATACCTACTAGCTGTGTGACCTTGGAAAAGTTACTTAACCCAATTGCCTCTCAAAAAAAAATTTTTTTTAAAGAGGGTGGTCACATTCTTTCACTCTCTGACTCATTACGGCTTCTACTTCACAGGAGAAATTTGGGGAGATTTCTTGAACAAAGCTCTTATGTAAGATGTCCCCCAAAAGCATTAATAGGATACCTTCTAAGAAAGGTATTCAGTGTGCAAAGTTGATCATGAATAGCTTACCTATTATAGTACAGAAATGGGGCAGCTAGGTGGAGAAGTGGATAGAGTACTAGGCTTGGAATCAGGAAGACTTATCTTTATAAGTTCAAATCCAACCTCTGACACTTACAAGCTATATGACCTTGGGCAAGTCACTTAATCCTGTTTGCCTCAGTTTCCTCATCTGTAAAATGAGCTGGAGAAGGAAATGGTAAACCACTCCAGTATTTTTGCCAAGAAAACCCCAAATGGGTTCATGAAGAGTCAGACAGGACTGAAAAATGACAGAACAACAAAAAGCATATGCTTGGATTTCCAAAATTCTCTAGACCAGCAGATCAGGGAAACTACCCAGATTGTCCCCATTAAACAGATATATAAAATTTAATAAAACATCAACTAATTTCTTTAATTTAGTCTGGACTTAATGGCTATAGTAGATGTCCAGGAGTCAATAACATCACAGATGTTATTTTAAGAAGCTGTTAAGACTATAAAAAATCAAGAGACATCTGTGTTCAAATACAGCCTCCAATGCTTATTGACAGTATAACCATGAACAAGTCATTTAACCTCTCCCAACCTCGATTTCTTCATTTTAAAATGTGGGTAATTATTACTACAATATTCACTCAATCAGTCAATAAACATGTATTAAACACCTACTATGTGCCAGGCATTTTGTTATTCTTCAGTCATTTCAGTCATGTCTTTGTGACCCCATTTGGGATTTTCTTACAAAGATACCGGACTGGTTTTCCATTTCCTTCTTGAGCTGATTTTACAGATATGAAACTGAGTCAAACAGGGTTAAATGATTTGCCCAGGGTCACACAGCTAGTACATGTCGGAGTCTGGATTTGAACTCATGGTTTCCTGACTCCTATCCTGGCACTCTATCCGCCACACATAGGCCTAAGTACCTGGCACTGTGCTAATCTCTGAGAATGTTTTAAAAAAAAAAAAGACAGCTCCTGTTCTCAAGGATCTCATACTCTGATGGAAGAATAGGACTTTTTGTTGGTTAGTTTCATTTTACCATTTTTCTTTGTTATGAGCAACGGTTGAATGCAGAGGAGAGTATGTCAGGACAGGATTGTAGAATGTCAAGGCACTAAGCATTTATTAAGCACCTACTATATACCAAGAACTGAATGAAGTGCTTGTGATACAAAGGTAGGCAAAAAAAAAATGCAGTTGGAGATTACAGTCTAAAGGGAGAGACAGTATGCAAATAGCTTTGTACAAACAAGATATATTTGGGATAAATTTGAGATAGTCTTAGAGGCATTAGCATTAAAGGACATAGGGAAAAGCTTCTCACAGATGGTGGGATTTTAGCTGAGGCCTGAAAGAAGTTAGGGAAACCAGGAAATAGAGATGAGAAGGGAGACAATTCCAGGAATGGGGGCCGGCCAGTGAAAATGCTCAGAGCAGGTAGATGGAATGTCCTGTGTGAAGAAAGCCAGTGTCATTGGATCAGAACATATGGAGGGGACAAATGTAGAAGACTGAAAATTAGTGATGGACCAGATTATGAAGGGCTTTAAAAGCCAAGCAGAGGATTTTATATTTGATCCTGGAGACAAAAGGGAACCACTAAAGTTTATTGGATGGGGTGGGGAGTGGGTGAGGGTCACACCCTTCTTTAGAAAGTTTGGCTTTTCTTTAGAAGGAAAGGTCCTTCTCTAGGAAATCCTTCTTTAGAAAGCTCACTTTGACAGCTGAATAGAGGATGGATTGGAGTGAGGAGAGCCTTGAGGTAGGCAGACTTACCAGCAGCTATGGCAAAAGTCCAAGCATGAGTTGATGAGGGCTTGTACTAAGGTTATGGCAGAGTCAGAGGAGAGAAAGGGTATATGAGAGATAATATGAAGTTAAAATCAACAAGTCTTGGCAACAAGGTGGGGGGGTGGTGGTGGTGAAAGATAGTGAGGAGTCCAGATGACATCTAAGTTGACAGCCTGAGTGACTAGGAAAATGGTAACAGGGAATTTAGAAGGAGGGGAGAGGTTTTTTTTTTGGAGGAGGGGAGAGAATAATAAATTCTTTTTTGGTCATAGTATAAAAACAAAAGATTAAAAAAACCCAAAATCAATAATATGTTTGAAAATAATTAAAGAGACAAAGATGATGATGATGATGATGATGATGATGATAATTGTAGTGTGACTTATTGGAGAGAGCCAGCGTCAGTGTCAAGAAGCCCAGGGTTGCCTGACACATATGAGCTGTTTGACTCTGAGCAAATTCCTTTGATCTCCCATTGTGCCTTGCAGCCTTTTAAGAATCTTTCTGCATTGCATAGCAGTTTTGGGTCTACAATGATTAAGGAAATTTCCTCATTGGGTATTCCCTATGGGGAAACTGAGGCAAACAGAATTAAAGTGACTTGCCCAGGGTAATACAGCTCATAGGAATCTGAGGGCAGATTCAAATTCAGGCCATTGCCCCCATTGTCTTGACTTTTGTCTTGCCACCGGACTTTGATGACTCCGGAGGAGAGAGTGAGGCTGACAACTCGGTGCAGCTCTGCCTCACTTAAGTCCAATTCACAGCCAAGTCAAGACATCACCCTCATGATGTCATTGGTCCTCTTTAAGAAGAAAAGACAATTTTTCATGATTCATTCTATTGGTCATAATTCTTCTTCATAACTTGACTAGTGTGTAAATAAGTTCAATGCGAAGTTATACATAGAAGATATATAGGATTCCATGCTGTCTTGGGGAGGGAGGGGGGGAGGGGGGAAAGAAAATCTGGAACTCAAAATTATGTAGAACCGAGTGTTGTAAACTAAAAATGAAAATAAAGAAGAACAAAAGACAAACAGCAACAGCAACAAGAACAAGAAATTGTAAGATCCAGACCTTCTAAAAAATTCTACACTACTTACCTCACAGGTTTTTGTGAAGCTCAGAAGTGAAATATTTAAGATCCTTTGCAAACCTCAAAGCACTATGTAAATATCAGCTATTATTTGCTGACATCTTTTGCCCTGCTAATATCAATTTCAACACTGGCAGAATCTCTTCCAGCATTTTTCCAAGTGTTTCTTCTCTTCATGCAAACATAGGAATAGTACTGACCTACTTCGTGAACTTGTACAAATTAATTGGCTTTTCTGTGCTTTGGAGAAAGAATTCTAAATGTCAGAACTGGAAGAGACTTTCATTGAGCTCCACTCATTTTACTCATGACAAAACCAGAGAGGGAAAATCACTTATCCAAGGTCACACAGCTAACCTTTGGAAGAGCCAGGACCCTAGGTGTTATGGTAATTACGGTGGGACTTTTTTGCTGTTCTTCCCTTTTGGAATGCTAAGGCCATTAAGTGCCTTTAATGAGTCTTGCCTTTGTTTGAATGGGGCAGGTAAAGTGGGAACCTTTTGTTTTTTGTTTTAGAGTGCTTCTCTGTACTGAGGTAATCAAGTACCTTTGATGAAGTCTTGACTTTCAAATGCAATGGCAAGCAAAATAGGGCTTTTTGCTGTTTTTTGTTTGAGTGCTTTTCAGCACTGAGGTAATCAAGTGCCCCAGGGCCCTGAGATGTGGTGTATATAAGATCCGAAGTTGGCATTTTGTTCTGGGGGCACATTCATTAAAAGAGTGTTGGTGAAGAGACTCTGGGTGGGAGACTCTGGGTAGCCATTGAAGCACCCCCACCCTTGGCTTTGAAAACCCAGATGGTAGTGCTTTTCTCTCTGGTAACTATGCTATGTACTGCTATGATCAGACAAAAGCCTGTTTGCTGACCTGCTTATATTTTCTGTTTGTATTTTCTCTGAAGTTCAGGGTGATGACTTTTTCCCCTGAACTAAGTGAATGATATATGTATGTTTAATTAAAGTGAGATTGTTAACCCCTTAATGTTGCTTTCCTTAGAAAAGCATACCAAAGAACCTGTGCTAGCAGCGCTCCTTCGTGCTGGTGTTGTTGATCTTTCACCTCCACAGCAGCTGCTAGCAACATTGTTGATACATACACTAGGATACCCTAATATCCCGTCTCTCAGTCCAGCGAGTTTTTGCTCTGCTGCCTCCTCTCTGTTTTGGCAATATACTGCATTTTAGATAATAATTCTTACCATCTTTTCCCCAGGGTTTTAAAAACAAATCAATATGGTTAATTTTTTTAATCTGGAGAGCCCTACTTTTAGCATATTATTTTATCTTTCATGTAATGTGAAGACTCAGAACAGTCAATTGATAAACATTTTATTAAGCACCTACTGTGGCACACAGAAGTTCTTGCCCTCAAGGAGCTCATAATCTAATGGGAGAGATAACATGCAAGCAACTATGTACAAAAAAAGAGGTATCTGTAAGATAGATGGGCAGTTAAACACACACACACACATATTACACACACACTATAATATGCAGACTTAATGTAACTAGGGGGCACAGTGGATGGAGTTTGTGGCCTGAAGTCGGGAAGACTCATCTTTGAGTTCAAATTTGGCCTCAGACACTTAACTAGATGGGAGACCCTGGGCAAGTCACTTCACCCTGTTTGCCTCAGTTTCCTCATCTGTAAAATGAGCTGCAGAAGGAAATGGCAAACTGCTGCAGTATCTTTGCCAAGAAAACCCCAAATGGGGTCACACAGAGCCAGACACGACTGAAAAAAAAGACTGAACACCAACAGGGATTGATAGAATGGAAAGCTGAGTTTTGCTTTCTAACCAGGGTCCCCAGATCATCTTCCTTCTCTTTAAAAAAAAAAATGTAGTAAAATATGCCTAAGAAAAGACTACACTTCCAAGCTCTGCCCACACTGATGCTTGCACTATTAATAATGAAATGCAAATTGAAACTATAATTGTAAATGTCACAGTTCTATAGTATGTCTGAATCATAAGTTTAATATTATGCACATTTGGAAATTAAGACATGAATCAAATTATTATTAGATTACTTAAGTGAGGAAAAAGTTATAGGGGTATTTCATTTTTTCTCTTACTTTTACTGGTTGGCTTAGGGGGTTAGAGTTCAGGACTTGAAGTTAGGGAGAGCTGAGTTCAAATCCTGAGGCAGACACTTCCCACCTGTGTGACCCTGGGCAAGTCATTTACCCTTGGTCAGCTTCAGTTTCCTTATCTATAAGGCAGGCACAATAAAAGCATCTATCTATAATGTTTATTTTGAATACCAAATGAGATAACGTATCTAAAATCCTTTGCAAATCTTAACATATGATGTAAATGCTAACTATTATTATTATGCTAGCATGTTTTTCATAATATGGCAAGCATGTGGTGCTGCAATTAGGTTGGTCCTGACCATACATGAACACTTGGCTACCCATATAATTTGATTAGGAGGGGCTCAGAAGGAGGGGCTTTGCTTCTTTTTTGTTTTTAAAAATTAATTAATTAATTTATTTTTAGTTTTCAACATTCACTTCCAAGAGGTTTTGAGTTCTAAAGTTTTTCCTCCTCCCTCTCCATGCTGTCTAGAGCCTCTGTCCCTTTGCTCCTAAACATCTCGACTACTGCACTCTCTTACTGTAACATGTGGAATTTCTAGCTTTTGAGTTACTCTTTTGGGTTGGAGCATTATTCTAGGAGAGTCTTACTAAAATGCAAATGGGTTACCCCAGGAGGTAACACATTGATCTACTGATATCTAACTAATACTTGTTTGAATATTAGGACCTTGAGAGTGTTTAATGGAAGACTTTTAAACAAAGAAAGCTAATAATAGCTAACATTTATGTAGCACCTACTATGTGCCAGGCATCATGATAAGTGCTTTACAATTATTATCTCAGTCAATCCTCACAATGACTCTGGGAAGTAAGTGTTATTATTATACCCCTTTTATAGATGAAGGTACTGAAGTTAAATGACCCACCCAGGGTCAAGTAGCTTGTAAGTGTTTGAATTTGAACTCTATTCTTCCTGACCACAGGCCTTGTACTCTATCTAGTACTCCACCTAGATGTCCCCATAAGCTGTGTCTGAACACCTGGGTTTGAATCTCAAGTTTGCTACTCGCTATCTCCATGAACTTAACCTCCATGGGTTTCACTTCCTTCACCTACTAAAGGAATCGCCTATGGTTGTTCTTCAGTCATGTCCTATTCTTTGTGACCCCATTTGAGATTTTCTTGGCAAAGATGCTCGAGTGGTTTGCCATTTCCTTCTCCAGCTCATTTTACAGATGAAGAAACTGAGGCAAACAGTTACGTGACTTGCCCAGAGTCAAGCAGCTAGTAAGTGTCTGAGGCTGGATTTGAACTCAGGTCTTCTTGACTTCAGGTTTGAAACTCTATTCACTGGGTCACCTAGATGCCCTAAATGGAAGGGTTTTCTTAATCTTTCTTGTGTTTTGGATCTGTTTGTCAGTAGGGCAAAGACCTAGGTCTCATCACCTAGTGACCCCATCTCATAATGTTTTTAGGTGAATAAAATAAAATACATAGAATTACAAAGGAAACCAATTATACTGAAATTATCAAAATATATATATTGAAAAAAACAACCAAAAATAAGTTTATAGATCCCAGGACCAGATCTCTTCCAGCCCTTGATCTTATGATCCCATGACTATGATTTCAGGGCTTTCTTCCATCTCTGAAATTCTGTGGTTTTATAGTTCAGAATTTGGATTGGAAAATGATGGTAGGAAGAGAAAGAGATGGTTATTCTAAGGGAAAGAGCTGTCTGTAGGGAAGGCAGAACTGAGGAAGGGTCCGGTGGCAATTATGGGGCAAGAGGGATTGGACACATTGGCAGAGGAAGGACATCTCCCTATAAACACCTATTTTGAGGGTGGAATCATACCAAGAGTTCTCAAACTTTCCTGATCCCTATACTCTCTGGCTTCCGGTAAATGTCTTCTAGTACTCCGTATTCAATAGCAAAGGAAATAAATCCTAGAGTTTTCCATGTATACACATAAAGAAATAAAATAGATTACCCAATTTTCTTTAAATTATGTTTTATTTTTTAATCAATAAAAATCCATCTTTTCTCCCTCCCGCTAAAAAGGAAGAAAAAGTAATTGTTCATAAGCAAAACTTTATTTGATAAATAACTTTTTTAATATAAAATTGTTAAATGTTTATCAGAGCACAGTCAAAAAATACTGAGAGTCTTGATTTTACTTCTTGTTAACTAACAGTTTTACTGGCCAGCTGGTGGCTGAATGGATAGAGTGCAGCTGGGCCTGGAGTCAGAAGAATCTGAGTTCAAATCCAAGGGCAGACACTTACTAGCTATGTGACCCTCGGCAAGTCACTTAACTCTCCTTCAGTTTCCTCATCTGTAAAATGAGCTGGAGGAGGAAATGGCAAACCATTCCAGTATCTTTGCCAAGAAACCCCCAGTGGAGTCAGGAAGAGTTGGATATAACTGGACAACAACAAAAACAAAAGTTCTTAAATGTTTATCAAAAAGTGAGATCTTTGATTTTGCTTCTTGTTAACTAACAGTTTTATTGGCCAGTTGGTGGCTGAGGGGATAGAGTGTTGCTGGGCCCCAAATCAGGAGGACCTGAGTTCCAATGTGACCTCAGAGACTTGCAGCTTTGTGACCCTGGGCGAGTGACTTAACCCTTTTGTGTTTCAGTTACCTCATCCTGTAAAATGGGGATAATAAGAGCACCTACCTGTTGTGAGATTATATGAGCAAATAAAATTGTAATTGTAAAGCACTTAGCACTTAGCCTGGTACTTAATAGAGACTATATAAATGCTTATTCCCTTTCCTTTTTTTTTTTTTTTTGGAGTTTTGATTAAAGGGGCCATCCCTTGATTAACTTCTTAAAGAAGCCTATTCACTGAATGGGCCTTACCTCACTCAAAGTGAGAACCTGAAAAGACCTTAGCCTGAAAGAGCCAAGGTCTCCCAATGCATCCTGGGCCATCTCCAGTCATCCTGGTGAATATTGGGTCATTGGAACCAGATGGCTCTGGAGGAAAGTGAGACGTGATCTTGCACAGCCCTTCTTCACTCAAATGAAAGTCAACTGCAAGTCATGTCATCATTTTCCTGATGTCATGGTCCTCTTCAAAAATGAAGGATAAGCACAGCAACAAAAATGGTACAGTTTTCGAAAAAGACACCCACATATCATGTTTAACCTCCATTTTGTTCCTGGATTTGATTGAAAATTAGGACTGAGAATCCTGATTTACAGAGATAAGTTGTTACAAAAAGAATTAAAGCCTTAGGAGCATGTTTCATGAGACTAGAAGAGATTTCTTCACAGGTACAGCAAACATGTTTAAGCATTCTCTTGCCAACCCACAATTTTTATTTTTAGCTAACATTATTACTTTTGGAATCCTTCAGTGGGATAATAAAGTTACTTAGCAAATATTCCCATACATCTTGGACAAACTTCTCACATCCCCTGGCACACTAGGTTGGGAGCCCTGAAATTGTACCTTAGTTAGAATGTAAGTGAAACTGTAGGGAAGGAGGAAGAAGAGGGGGTCACTTAAGAGAACATGGTGAGGACAGCGTTGAAAACAAATTTCATTTATTTAACCACTTTCATGAGGATCAATCCTAATTGTTCAAGCTTAGGGACTGGATGAACAATGCTTTAACTAAGGCTGTGGCAGTTAAATGTACTGAAAAAAAAATTAGGATATTCCAAAAAACAAAAAAGAAAAGAAAAAAAAAAGAAAATTAGGATATTCCAAAAAACAAAAAAAGAAAAGAAAAGAAAAAGAAAATTAGGATATTCCAAAAAGCAAAAAAGAAAATAAAAAAAAGAAAATTAGGACATTCCAAAAAACAAAAAAGAAAAGGAAAAAAAGAAAATTAGGATATTCCAAAAAACAAAAAAAGAAAAGAAAAAAAAGAAAATTAGGACATTCCAAAAAAACAAAAAAGAAAAGAAAAAAAAGAAAATTAGGATATTCCAAAAAAACAAAAAAGAAAAGAAAAAAAGAAAATTAGGATATTCCAAAAAACAAAAAAGAAAAGAAAAAAAGAAAATTAGGACATTCCAAAAAACAAAAAAAAAAGAAAAGAAAAAAAGAAAATTAGGACATTCCAAAAAAACAAAAAAGAAAAGAAAAAAAAGAAAATTAGGATATTCTAAAAAACAAAAAAAAGAAAAGAAAAAAAAGAAAATTAGGACATTCCAAAAAAACAAAAAAGAAAAGAAAAAAAAGAAAATTAGGATATTCTAAAAAACAAAAAAAGAAAAGAAAAAAAAGAAAATTTAGGATATTCCAAAAAACAAAACAAAACAAAAAAGAAAATTAGGATATTCTTCTTATTTAGAAATGTGTCATGAGATGTTATACCAACAGGAGGAGACAACTGAAATCCTGGGCAAAAATGTAGGGGTCCCAGAGGGAACAGCTGCTTTGCATACTTTTCACCCAATTTTGCTTTCTTGGGCTTATCAATTCGGGAACAAAAATAATTAAGGCCAGCCCAAGTGAAATCACAAGAATTTTAGGCTCTGAGATCCAAGGTGAGATGCTTATTGTCTTTACCTCTGTTCCCTTCTCTATAAAGTGTAGATACTCATATCTTACCTTGGCAAGTTGGGTAGCACAGTGGGTAGAGTGCTGGACTTGGAGTTGGGATTTTCCTGAGTTCGAATCTGGCCTCAGACACTTTAGCAACTGTGTGGCACTGGACAAGTCACAACCCTGTTTGCCTCAGTTTCCTCATGCTTGTCTAATGAGCTGGAGAAGGAAATGGCAAACCACTCCAGTATCTTTGCCAAGAAAACCACAAATGGGGTCATAGAGAGTCGGAAGTAACTGAACAACAACAAAATCTTACCGTCTGTTTTATAGGGTTATTTTTTTTTTAAAAGGGCTTTGCAAACTTTACAGGGCTATATAAATTATTATTATTTTCTGTGAAATAGAGATAATAATACCTGTCTTCAATACCTCCCACAGTGGTTATGAGAATCAAATGAGGTTAATATTGTAAGAATACTTGGCCAAAGTTAAAAGATAAAGAAAGGATAACAGTTTTAATTAAGATTGAAAATACAACCTGTAGCAATGATAATCTACAGCTTTGGACATCTTCAAACTTTCTGCTAGTAAGCATGATTTTACTTCCTTGCTTAATTACAGAATATATTATTAAATGGATGATTTGTGAGTATATATGTAGGTTACTTTTGCTACTTTCAGGCATTTAAACCAGAATGACATAAGTATATACCAAAATTAATTCTCTGAGCTCTCAATCCTTCTGAATTTATTTCCTACAACCAGCCACTAGTTGATCACATGATGCAACACTGCAGTGGTGAAAATGGATAATTTACTTAAAATAGAAATGCAGGATTAACAAACCAAGAATGTACATTAATGACAAATGCAATTCCTGTTTCCCAAAGCCAACTGCCTCCCATATAGCTTGGCCTAGGATGGCCCCCTCCTGCCTTTTTTATTTTCTTTTCAAAATTTTAATATTTTGTTTTTTCTAATTACATGTAAAAACAATTTTTAACCTCTTCCTTTTTTTTTAAATTACAATTTTAGTTCCAAATTCTCTCCTTACTCGTTGAAAAGGCAAGCAATTTGATAAAGGTTATACATGTGCCATCATGCAAAATATATTTTCATATTAGTCATGTTGTAAAAGAAAACATAAAAAAAAACAAGAAAAATAAAGTTAAAAAATATGATTTGATTTACATTCAGATCCCATCAGTTTTTTCTCTGGTCATCATAGGTCTTTTAGTTTTATCTTGGATCTTTGTATTGCTGAGAATAACTAAGTCATTCACAGTTGATGTTACTGTATACAGTGTTGCGGTCCTGCTCATTTCAAATTTGCATCAGCTCATGTAAATCTTTCTAGGTTTTTCTGAAAGCATTCTGCTCATCATTTCTTATAGCATAATTACAGTATTCAGTCACAATCATATATCACAACTTGTTCAGTCATTCCCCAAATGATGAGCATCCCCTCAATTTCCAATTCTTTGTATCACAAAAAGAGCTGCTATAAACGTTTTGTACCTATAGGTCCTTTTCCTCTTTTTTTTTTTTTTGATCTCTTTGAGATACAGACCCTTCCTGCCTTCTTGGTAAAATGAATACCTAATAGAGAATGCAAAATAGAGAATACATAGGGTGTAATGAAAGCGGAAAAGGTGTTGCATGTCAATGTTTGAGTTGCCATGGGCTCTTGTCCTAGGAATACTATGAGCCTTCCAGAATTTGCAGCTGCACTCACCTCTGTACAGGGTACAACCACATGGAGTCCCAAGTCTTGTCTTTCAAGGCATGGTGGGTTGGAGGAAGGAGCATAGAGGGAAGAGAATGCCAACGTCCACCATAGGATTACTACAGTAATACTCATAAGCCTGATGTCCCAGGATGGGAAGGGAAAACTTAAATGTTGTCACTGATCACTAAGAACCAGCAGAGATTTATCAAGAATAGGTTGTGTCAGACTAACCTTATTTCCTTTATCACAATGGTTTGAACTAGGAACAACAGTTCGAAGCTACAGAGAGGGATATTCCAGCATGACATAAAGAACAGCTTACTAACAATTAGAACTGTTAAAAAAAAATGGACCGCGTTGACCCAGGAGGTAGCGAAATTTCTCATTAATGAAGGGTTTTATTTACATCCATTTGTTTATTATCCATTACACTACATTTGATTGTAAGCTCCTTGAGGGCAGGGACTGTCTTTTGCCTCTTTTTGTATCCCCAGCACTTAGCACAAAGCCTGGCACACAGTAGGTGCTTAATAAATATTTATTGATATAGTAAATGTGTGTGTGCGATAACTAAACATTTAAAGGGCTAGGTAGCACTAATTAGAATTCCCATTCCTATAGAGATTTATAGTTAACAAAATGCTTTCTTCACATGACAGTCCCATGAGGGACATAGTGCAAGTAGTTTTATCTTTTTTTGCTTATGAGAAAACTGTCTTTACCATGAAGATGCTGGAGTCAGGACCTGAGGCACCTGGTACCAAATCCATTGCTCTTTTTACTGCATCTATTGGGAAAAGAACATTGAGTTTGGAACCAAATGATCTGGGCAAGAATCCTGTTTCTGCTACTTACTGTCTTGGACAAATCACTGAAACTCTTTGAGCCTCAGTTTCCTCATCTGTAAAATGAACAGGTTGGATTTTAAGGACTTCAAGTTTCCATCTAGCTCTAAATCTATGATTCTATGACCATGGTGCTTCTCCACTTCATTTTTGATAGATTTTGATGATTTCTGTGTTGTTTCCCTCCCTCTCTAATGCATAGAGGATGGGTTTCTCTTTAAGTCCTGTCTTTTGACACACTCTGACTGTATGACTATAGACAAGTCACTGAGCCCAGGTACTAAGCTCTCAGGCAACTCTCCAAGACTACATAGTTTGTTGAACTTGATGATCTCCATCAGTGGAGGGAGTTCCCACACTGAGAGTTTCCCATGCCAATGAAATCACAAATCTGACCCTTCCTCCCCAAACAACAAATCAAAACAACAACAACAAAACAACCCGCAATCACACATGAGCATAGATGACTGAGTGACCCAAGAAAAAGCATTTATTGTTATCTCTAGACAAATCATCTATTAATCAAATAATTATTCAAGCATTTATTAAGTGCTTTCTATATATCTTACTATGTATCCTAAGAGATGAGGATATAAATAAAATGCAAAAGCTGTTCTTGACCATGAGGAACTTACATTCTAAAGGGAAAGGTAACACATACCTGTACAGGTGTAAAACAAGGTTGTGCATCATAGTTTCCTCGCCTGGTTCCAGCTGATCCCTCATGCTAGCTCAGAACTTACACAATTTAGTAATGATGAAGCTTTACTGGCCACTGAGCAGTAAGAACCAGTGACTCAGTGGCCTCTTAAAAGGGGATGACCAGCCCTCATTTGTCCCCTTATCTTCTGGCTCTAGAGTATGGGAGAATACTTGAAGCTTCTTGTCAGAGGAATGGGAGTGGCAGCTTCTCCCACCCTGACCACCTATAGGATGACCATTCCCATATGACAGAGCAGGAAGATGCAATTGAGAGAACTGGAGCCTCTGACTGTCTCTTCTGCTTTATGTTTGTTAGCCTAATGGTAGGTGACTGAACAGTAATCTGGAGATGGGCATGTCCAATCTAGGAAGTGACCTTGTGGATTTGAGAGAGTCTTTCAATCTTATTTTCCTTTACTTATTTACACTACACTTACATTTACATTTGTCTTTATGTTCATTGTGAAGATTGTTTTGGTTCTGTTTACTTCACTGAATCAGTTCACAGAATTTTTGCTATGTTTCTTTGAGTTCTTTATATATATTGCTTCTTACAGCAGACTACTGTTTCGTCACATTTATACACCACAATTGTTTCAGCCATTCCCCAATCTTTAGACCTCCACTTTGTTTCTGTTTCTCAGCTAACACAAAAAGTATATCTGTAAATATTTTCATACATATGCCTTTCTCTTTATCTTTGACCTCCTGCTCAGTGGAATCACTAGGATAAATTTATCTTTTTTTTTCCAGCCTTAAGAACTGAGAAATGCATAACCCGTGGTACTTTGATGTCTTAAGAAACCAGGAAAAGAGGATGAGAGAAAAGAAGAAAAGAGATACATCAGCTGAAGAGCTTTTCCTGACCTGAAGCCAGTTCACAAAGACCTCTGCTGGATTCCAAGACCATTTTGTTCTTGATTTATAAGAGCAGAGCTGTGGTGAAAGAGATAGAGTCAGGAAACTCCTAAAATCAGAGTGTGGAAGGAAGGAAGGAATCTAAAGTCATTGTATAGTCTAGTTCATAATTCTTCTTCTAGGCAAAAATATGCTCAATCCCCATTTAATACCTTTCACACCCATCTCCCCCCACGTCCTAATTCCCATCCTCCAAAAGATATTGATCTATTCTATTTGTAAAGGCTGATGGAGAAGGAGGCTTCCACAGCACTCTGCTCCAACATTTAACAACTTTGACCATCAGGAAGTCCTTCTTTATATCTAATCATCATTTGTGTTGCAATTTGTAAATACATCTTGGCTTCCTTCTAATTTCTTCTTCCTAATTCTGACTCAGGTAACTGTTTACCCAAAGGAGAAAAAAGACAAATAATAATCGAGTGCATACCAAATAGAGGGTGTGATGAGAGATAGTTAATTGGTATAAAGCACTTAGAGATCCTAAATGGAAAAGAACACATTGGTTGAGAACACAGTTAATTATGATCACCAATCTCAGCTGTAATGATATGGGAGGCAGTATGATGCTGAATCTTGAATCAAAAGACCTAGATGGAATCCTCTGCTCTGGCACTTATTTTGTGTGTGCCTTTGTGTGTGATTGTGTAACTTTGGATAAGTCCACAAATGTCTCAGGGTCTCAGTTGCCTCATTTGTAAAAATGAAAGGATTGGGCTAGATAAATTCCAAGGTGCCCTACTACATTTAAATCCATGATCCAACAATGGAGAAAGTGTTATAGGATCAAATGGTTTAGAGATAGAAGGTAAGAGTTTATCTAGCATGACCCTTTCCTTTTATAAAAGAAGAAACAAAGATCTGAAGAGATTGTGACCTACCTAAGGTTACACAAGTAGTAAATTTTGGAACCACTGTTTGAACCCAGGTCTTCAAACTCAAAATCCCCTCCTATATCATTCTGCTTCCTCACATTAAGTTATCCTTTTTAAAATTTTTATTTACTTACTTAAAATTTTATTTATTTTTCATTCATCTATCTATCTATCTATCTATCTATCTATCTATCTATCTATCTATCTATCTATCTATCTATCTATCTATCTATCTATTTTCGAGGCAATAGGGGTTACGTGATTTGCCCAGAGTCACACAGCTAGTAAACTGACTGAATTTGAACTCAGGTCCTCTATTGCATCACCTAGAGGCCCCTACTTACTTTAAATTTAAATATTTAGCTTGCTATTCAAATTTTCTTGTTCAGAAAATTCACACGCACACACACACACACACACACACACACACACACACACCATTGTCTTGTTTTAACCTCAGAGTGCTGTGGAAGCAATGTCTTTGTCTCATAACATAGCTGTGCATTGATAATATTTTGCCGAGATGGAGGGGGACAAAGCGTGTGACTCTACTGTACCAAGAAGGAAAAAATGTAGCCATGCCTTCTTTAGCTTTCCAAATGTTCCATGGAGGTAGATGGACTGCATTTCTTGGTTGCATATTAATTTTCTGTCCTCTCAGCGATGGCCTCTGCCTTCACAGCTGACTTCCAAGGTGACAACTGAAGCTCAAGTTTCTTTGAAGTGTGACATTTCGGGGTCGTTTCAAAGGGAATAAGCCACTTCAAGAGGTAGGTATGTTTTGCTAGGTATGCTGGCCACCTGTGGCAATCCCAGAGCAGATAAAAATAGAGCAGTTAAGCAGAGACCTAGGCTAGCAGCTAGAAATATGAAGAGGAAAAATAAAACAGGCCTTGTCCTCAAGGGATTGCAGTCTATGTAGTAGGGAGGATAGAACATACACACAAATGAGTATGATCCAAGATGGAATTCTATAAAAGCAAAAAACCCAAAAGGAGGATAAAAAGTGAGGCAGAGAAAATACTTTTTTAGAGGAAGGAGGAGAGGGAGGAGAGAATGAGGCTAGGGTTCATGGAGAGGGTGGCGCCTGAGTTGGAAGAGGAGAAAGGATTTTTAACAGGCTATAGTATGGAAGGAGGGTATTTCAGGCACAGGAGGGCAGGAAGTGTGGCACAGTGGAAAACAAAATGGATTTGGAGCCAGAGGACTTGAGTTCAAATCCCAGGTCTGCTGTTTAACTACTGCCTATTTGACATTGGGCAACTCTTGTCGTTTTCAGTCACGTCAACTCTTTGTGACCCTATTTGGGGTTTTGTTGGCAAAGATACTGTAGTGGTTTGCCATTTCCTTCTCCTGCTCATTTTACAGATGAAGAAACTGAGGCAAACAGGGTGAAGTGACTCGCCCAGGGTCGCACAGCTAGTAAGTTGTCTAAGGCAGATTTGAACTTAGGTCTTCCTGACTTTAGCCCTGGTGCTCTACCCACTGTACCACCCCGCTGCCCAAGTCAGTTCACCTCATTTACTAAAGGTCTCAGTTTCCTCATCTGTCCAATGAGGGGAGTTAGACTATATGACCCCTAAGTTCCCTTCCATCTCTCAATCTAAGATCCTATGAAAAGCCTGAGCCAAAGAACAGGGACAGGCGAATACACAATGAGACTAAGAACCAGCTAATAGTCAATGATTTATTAAGGATCTGCCGTGTGCCAGGCACTGTGCTAAGCATTGGGGATCCAAAGAGAGACAACAACACTGTCCAGTCTGGCTAAAGTTTGAGTGTGTGAAGGAGTCAGCTAGGTGGCTCAGTGGATAGTGGGCTGGGCCTGGAGTGAGGAAGACTTGAGTTCAAATGTGGCCTCAGACCCTTGACCCTGGGCAAGTCACTTAACCTCTGTTTTCCTTAATCCATTGCAAAAGGAAATGGCAAACCACTCTAGTATCTTTGCCAAGAGAACCCCATAGACAGCATGGTCCATGGGGTCATTAAGAGATAGACATAGCTGAATGATTGAACAACAGCAAAGGAGTATACCATGAAATAAAGCTAGAAAGGCAGGTTGAAGTTGGATTTTAGGGGACCTTAAATGCTATATAAAATGTTTGTACTTTTTTTTCTAAAGCAGAGACTCTTAAACTTCTTTTTTTTGGGGGGGGGGCATTGTAGGCCGCCTTTGAAAGCCTGATGAAGCCTATTCTAAGAATAGTCTTTTTCAGAATAGTTTTCTCAGAAATGCATAAAATAAAATATATAGGATTACAAAGGAAACCAATTATATTGAAATAAAGGTGTAAACCCCACTCCCATCCAATTTAGAAAGTCAAATCCCAAGGGGTCTATAGACCACAGGTTAAGAGCCCCTGTTCTAGAGGTAATAGGGAGCCACTGTAGGGTTTTGAGCAGAGAATGTCATGGCCAGGTCTGTGTACTGAGAAGGCTGATTTGGTACCTGTTGGAAGAATGGCCTGGAGAGACAGGAAGACCAATTGGAAGGCTATTGTATTTGTCATGAAGAGGCTGAACTAAGATTGTAGCAGTGGGAGCAGAGCAAGGCATGGATGTAAGAGATATTCTAGAAGAACTTAGGTAGGACTTAGAAACTGGGTGTGGATGGTAATGGAGGAGGATATATATGAGAGAGGGCTGAGCTTTTGCATTGGAGTGCCTAAGAAAATGGAAAGAAGGAAGAAAAGAAGAAAGAAAGAAAAAAAGGAAGGAAGAAGGGAAAGGAGGGAGGAAGGAAGAAAAAGGTGAAAGAAGGGAAGAAAGACAAGAACAAAGGAATAAATGAGAAAAGAAAGGAAGGAAGAAGGAAATAAGAATGAAGGAAGCACTTGTTAATTGATACTATACCAGGCACTGTGCTAAGCTCTTGGAGATAAAAATATAAACAAAAAGAAAGTTAGACCCTGCCCTCCAGGATCTGACATTTCAGTGGGGGAAGACAAGATATAAAAAAACTGAAAAATGGTGGAGAGGGGTAGTAGGCATATCAGCTTGGGGTTCTGATCATCAGGAAAAGACCAGGAGGGGAACAGGGCTGGACTGGCCAGGCTGGACCCCTCCAAAAAATGGAGGCCCAAGAAAGACCTCACCTATGGGAAAAAGTGGGGGACATAGAGATTTCAATTGAAGATGAGACGTTCTTGGAGGTAGATGAGTTCAGTTTTGAAAATGCTGAGTTTGAGGTATCAGCAGGATATCCAGGAGGAGTTGTCAGTCAGGCACTGGAAAAATTGGGGCTATATGTATATAGACTTGGAAGCCATCAGCATAGAGGTAATAATCACCATATGGCACTTCAAACTTTGCACATCATCTTTTGACCTGACCTCATTTGAGCCTTACAATAATACTTTGAGGCAAGTGTTAGATGAATTACTGTCCCATTTTACGGATGAGAAAACTGAGTTAGAGAAAGGTTTAGGGACCTGCCCAGGGTTACACAGATAGCAGTGTCAGAGGTAGAATTCAAATCCAGATTTCTGCCGCCTCCAAGACCAAAACACCACTATCATTATGGCATTTAAGTGTGAACGATTATGGTCAGATCCCTTCCTCAGCAAAAGTTCTGATGTGGCAAGATATTTGTCAACTGAAAGGGAAAGATGAGGTAGAGGTAGAGGGACAGATGGACAGCTGGAGGTACCAAAGACACATTTCTTTGGTTTCACAATTTTGCCAAGTTTCTCCTGTCTCCAAAGTACTAATTTTGGGCCTGGGAATGAAAATTATGAGTTCTCTAGAAAGTGAGGATTAAGCAAGTTGAAATAGTTGAAAGAAGTCCAATTCTCCCCTCCTTCCATGCATTTTAGACAAAAACTTGGCAAAATTTAAAGAGAAACAGACCAGTTTAAAGGTCCTCTACCCCCATCTCTGTCTCTCTGTCTCTTTCTCTGTCTTCCTGTCTCTCTTCACGTAGAAGGATTAATTCCAGAATGCTGGCACCCATTTCATTTGAAGCAGACAAATAACAAGTTTCTGAGATGTGAGATTCCTTGAAAATCTCCGAAAGAAAACAGTCTGTCTGTCTTCTAGGAACAAGATGCTTTCATATAATATTCAACGAAAATGTAGCTCTCGTTCAGCTCATAAATCTTGAAAACAAATTCATGCCCCCAGTATACTATTTCCATTGGCAAAGTCCCTTTTTCTTCCCCTGGAAACTTAATTTAATTTGTGCTTAAATATGATGGAGCCAGGATTTCCAACTTCTCAAATTCATAAAGTTGCTTCTGTTCAGCAGGCTCTGCCTGTTAGGGGTTCCTTGTTAAAACAAACAAACAAACAAACAAAAACCCCAAAGATTTACACCAGGTGTTCTTTCTTTTCCCCTCCTTTATGAAAAATGGTACAATGTATGGTAATGAAAAGGATAAAGAAAAACGAAGATGACAGAATGAATATCTACCTCACAGGAGGATGTCAAACGTGAGAACTGACTGGTTTCCAAATGTCTGTTGTGATATTTTAAACTGGCTATGCTACAGATACATACAGGCCTCAATAGCTGTGTGAAGGAAATGGTTAATGGCAATCTTTACATTAAGAATGAATTTCCCAACTGACTAATTAGAGGGCATACTTCTTGTGGAGAGTGTCTTTTGAAGGTAGGCAGCTCATTATTCCCTTTGGCTGCTGAAATTAATTCTTTGTAGACTAGCAAACACAAAATACCCTCTGTGTGGCTGGAAAGCCAACTCCGGCGATATTCTGGACAAACCAGATCAGCAGGATGTCCTTGACGTCTTAGTATCGGATACGAGCTCGAAAGGACTCCAATCAGAGAGCCTTCTTTGACGTGGTGTATGAAGGACATTCAGCTTTAGTTTGTCTTTGTTTTCTCAATGAACTCCAAGAGATGAAAAACCCAGGAAAATCTCTCTTTTTTTTACAACTAGTCCTTGTCAAAATAAGCTCATTAAATGTGTTTGCCATCTGCCACGAGGTTGGGAAGGTAAGGAGGCAGGTTTGGCAAAACAGGTTGATCAGAGAAAGGAAATAGCTTCTTAAATTCACAGGATGATAGGATAATAGATTCAGAGCCAGAAGGAAGGCCTCTAATGATAATAAGAACTAACAGATATATAGAGCCTACTATGTGCCAGGCATTGCTAAACACTTTATAATTATCATCTCATTTGTTCCTTACAACAACCCTGGGAAGTAGGTGCTATTATTATCATCCCTATTTTACAGATGAGGAGACTGAGGCAAAGCCCTCTAGAGAGCATAATTGACATAAAGACAGACCTAAAACAGGAGTCAGCAATTTATAACTTCCATTAAATTTAGCATACACTTAGAAATTTAAATAAACGCAATAAGTGACTTTACTAACTGCTTTTATGCTCTACTGGGAGGTTGAGACTTAAACATTAGAACATGAAACAGTTTTTGAGACTGTCGAATGGTCCTTAGTACATTTCACCTTAGCTCTATGCTGTCCAAAAACCTCTGGAGCCAGATCAGGCCTTGGGATAGACCTTTAGTCCATGATCATCTTCTCTAACACAAAAGCTCCCCTTGGTGTCAGTGAGCTCTGGCCAATGGAGCCAGGATTTCCAACTTCTCAAATTCACAAAGTTGTTCCTGATATAGGACATGTCCATCTCAGGATTGTTGTTTAGTCATCTACAATCAGGTAAAGAAACACATGACAGATCAATGCAGTGACCAGTCTTACTTCAGAGTAATGAAGGGTGCCTCCCTCCTCTTGCTAGGGAAGTAGTGGGCTATAGGTTCAGAATAAGGCATATATTGTCAAACGTTGGTTTCTTTTCCTTAAATAGTCTTTCTTTTAACAAGGGAGGATTTTACTGAGGTGGAGCAGTCATTATGTGGAAGAGCCCCTCATGTTAAGAAAAGCAAATTAATCGTATTTTTTTTAAATTGCTACATTTTATTATTACATTTGGGGCAGCAAGGCGGTGCAGTGATAGAGTGCTAGCCTTATCTTCCTGAGTTCAATTCTGTCCTCAGACACTTACTAGATGTGTGACCCTGGGCAAGTCACTTAACCCTGTTTGCCTCAGTTTCTTCAACTATAAGATGAGCTGGAGATGGAAATAGCAAATAGCAAAATGCTCCAGCATCTTTGCCAAGAAAACCCCAAAAGGGGTTACAAAGTCGGATGGTACTGAAATGACTGAACAACGGTAATGATTACATTCAATTTATTGCATATTTGTTTAGAAAATAAAATAATTAAAGGTCATTGAATTCTTCCCATATTTTCTTGTCAGCTGATTCCTTTTTGGGACTATTCACAGATCTTCCTGAATGCATCTTCAGTTGTTATCTGCATAAGTTAATTGGTGGATCTTTTGTGTCCATTCAAGAGAGCTGAGTTTTTCTTCTTAAGAGCCATCCCTTTCTTTCTCCACTATATTTTTTTGTCTTTCCTTCAAGGCAGACTCCTTTCCTCCAGCTGAAGAGAACTGCCTGCAGCAGCCAGGATAACCCTGTCCACATTCCTCTGGGGAATGTGAGCCAAAGGGGAGGAGTTGCTTAAAAGTAACCCTGGTGCTCCCTTCCCCCAGGGACCCGATCTGGACCCTTGCCAATCCCGGCGATGCAGGGGTGTGAATTCAGAATTTCATGAGTCATGACTATCTAGAGCTGCTCCTAGGCAACCTGGTCATCTTGTCCTACCATTAATCCTTAAAGAATGTTATGTGATATGCTAATATGTACATTGGCTGGCAATTCATTTCAGGTGAAATGAACTACCCATTAAGGAGCCTGTGATGGGAGGGGAATATATGGGAAGAAAGAGTTTGACCTGCTGTCTATTCCAATTATTAAATTACTTGGTTTCCCTTGTTTTAATTATGTCCTTCATTGATGTAGTATATGGATGGTCTAGTATACCTGTAACTAGGGTGTGGCCCCTTCTGCTTTGTTCCGGGGCAGACTATCTAGAGGGTACCTCCCAAACTGTGCTTCCTTCTCATCTGATCCTACTTTTGTACTTGTGGTAGTGGTGATAATAGGGGTGATAGCAGAAGTGTTTCCTCCTCATGCAGCATTGTAGAAACCTTGTGGTATTACATGGCACTCTTGTTAAGCTGCGGGTTTATATACCTGCATCCCAGCATACTGACCTCTGCCACCCCTCACCTCCTCCCAGGAGTACAGCAAGCTGATGTTGCCAGGGTAGACTTCTCCTCCTCCAAAACTAATCCCGGAGATGTCAATTCAAAGTCATGGTTTTTGAAAAGAAAACAGATAAAAATCATAGTTGTTCCAAGGGCTGGCTCTGTGTGTGTGTGTGGGGGATCCTTCATATTTGTAGTTTTTTTCTTTAGCGGAGAAGTTCTTAACTTTTTTTGGTGTCATGGTTCTCTTTGGCAATCTGGTCGAACTATGGGTCCCTTCTCAGAATAGTGAGAATACATAAAGCAAAATTCCATTGGATTGCAAAGGAAACCAATTAGGTTGAAATAATTTTAAACAAATGCTTAAAAAAAGCTCATAGATTTTAAGTTGAGAACTCCTGCTTCAGAGAAAGAAGTTTATTTATTGTTTATATTTATTAAATTTAATATATAATATACAATATATAAAATAATAATATTTATTATTATTTATTATATCAGGCCAGTGTAAAATGTTACCAGTGGCTTAGGAGGCAGACTAGGAACTAGAAATGGATTTATGTTGATGGAGTCTAGGTGGTTCTTAAACTCTGGCTTAGAGCTCATCTACACCTCATTAAATGTTTCTCAGGCAATTGGTTCCCTCTCCTTCTCTCTTGTAACCTGGTCGTCCTCTCTCCATGGCTGATGAACCTGAAGTACATACAAAACTAGCAAATTTGGAAGTGCCGAATTATTTGCCTTAATCTGAGCCATGAAAATAAGCCTAGTCCTGTACAGCTCAAGTAGAATCAGGCAGTAGGCCTAATGAGACATTGACAAAGCCCTTCTTCCTCCCTTTGTCACTGTTTTGTTTTGTTTTGTTATTTTGTTATGGGTTATTTATGAGGGAATTCTTAATAGGTCTATGGCAGGAAGAGGTGACTATTCTCCTGATTGTTATAGCAGTGGTCTCTTGGTCTAGGGCCTTTAAAGAATTATCTGCAATCCTGGCATAGCTTGTTTTTATCCCTTAGATTTGAAGCTAATTAGGTCATTAGTTCTCAAACTTTCTCTTTTAGGAAACTGTTCAATGTTTTCTTTTCATATAGACCGGTCCCTTGTAATTGTTAATAATTTTTTCCTGGAAATGACTATGGTATAAAGATAAAGGTCATCAGTAGGACTTCTGAAAAAAAGAAAAACCTTGTAATTAACATGCATAGTTAAGAAAAAGTAAATTCCTGTATTGAACAAATGAGATAACCTGTAAAGTGTTATATAAATGTTAACTATTAGTATACAATTAATCTAAAAATAATCATCTTTGCTACATTCTTAGTTCTCACCCAAAAAAACTCCCACCTTCCAAAACCAAATGAAAACAAAAATTTTTAGCCATTGCTTCTTTTAAACATACTTCGAAAAAAGCCTGTTTCTTAACTTCCAAGGCTGAACCCATTTATTACCCGAGTCTAAAAATAGTAATAATTCATGTTAAAGTGGCATTCAAAATTCTACAAAGTCTTTTTGTTATACAACCTTGTGAGACAGGTAGTTCAAATACTGTTATTTTAGCCCCTTTATACAGAGGAAGAAACTGAGGCTTGGAAAGTTTAAGTGGCCCATTCAGTATCACATAACTAGATGGGACAGGAACACTGGTCTCCTGACTAGGACTGGAATTAGAAACCGAAATTTCTGACCTGAAGTCCAGCTCTTTCTTTCCAATATATTGTGCTAAGACCTTCTTGGAAGAGGAATGATAAGCAAAACAAAGCAAAATTTTGTTTCCTGTGTCTTCAGTAGGTGTCCCTCAGAAGCATTTTGCCAGGTTGTATTTTTAAAAAATAATTAAAATTTATTATTAGTATTATTTTTTGCCAGGTCACATTTCTAAGGAGGCTATAGCAAGTGGGCTGAAAGCAGGGCCAGCATTCTGGGAGGAGCTGGTAGTGGTGCGTCTCTCTATCAGGGCTCTAGGTCCATTGGTGGCAGTTGGTCAGCAGTTTTTATCGGTGGTGGCAAGCCAATGGTGTAAAGGTGTGGAGGTGGGAAATAGTGTTTTGTATCAGGAACAGAAAATAGGCCAGTTTGGCTAGATCACAGAGTGGCTTTTTAGGGAGGAGATAATACTTGCCCATGTATTCTCTCCAGTCAATTTCCTATCTGTCAGTCTTTGAGATGCCTTGAAAAAAGTTATCTCTTTGCCTCTAGTACAGAATTCTTCTGAATGTACTTGGTCTGGTCCAGGGGTCTCTTCTCACCTTGATCTTTGTAAGCGTTCTAAGAGAACATATAAGATGTTGGGTGTCAGGGTCTCATGGCCACTAACAAAGAGACTAGATCTCCATAGACATGGCCTTGGTGCAAATGAAACCAAGTCTTCCAACTACGTTATGTGGCTCTCCAAGGGGAACCTATATGGTGATATAGAGAGTGGCAATGAGGTATTCACCACACATTCTCAGGGGTCCACAGAAGGAAAGGAAAGGGCCCCGAAGGATAGCATGGCAGATGTCAGTGAACAATAAAAGTGGATTTCTTGTCAATGAGAGTTTTAGGGGTTAGTGAAGAAGTCTGAGGGGAAGTCTGAGACAGAGTAACAATTAAGACAGGCTGAACAGAGTCTTTTCCCAAGGAATACAGATTGAGGGTAGACTCAGAAACAACAAAATTTATCACCTAGTTTGCAAGAATAATTAATTAAAATAGGAAGGTACTAGATGGTGAGTTGGGGTCATTATCATTTAGCAGCCTGCCTAGCAGCAATTTTATACAGGGTCCTAGGGCTTCTTCTTCCTCTTCCCCACATGTAGTGGTGATCCCCACCTTCATGTGGAAGTTCTCCATCAAGCTTGCTCCAGGTTCAGTTTGCTGTTCTTGCCCCAGGTGCAAACATTCCTAGCTATGGTTCTGAGCTGAGTCAGCTTCTCCTTGTATGACTTTCAAAAGTGGATTCATATCCAATATGTTAGAGGTAGTTTTGCTGGAAGGTGGGGGTGCACTAAAAGACCTTTAAAGGACCCTTTCAGGCCTGTGATTTTATTAGAATTAGGAGACAGGCAAATAGAGTGCTCTCATGAGTTCTCAGATAAGGTTTTGATCAGTAATGGGGATCAGTGTTCATTGAGAAACTGGACAGAGGACAATCCACTGCAATCGTATTGTTTCCAGTTTTGCCTCAACAAGCACCAAGAGTTGCTCCCTCTCCCCCTTTCCTCTGCACTAGAGATCAATTTTCAATAATACTGCTCCTGCAACATAGTACACCTTGTATCTACCTTATTTTTATTTATTTGGAACACAGCCTCAGTGGAATCTGATCTCCTCTTTTTTTATCTATGGAAAACAATTTCCCATAATAAGTTCTCTTGTGTCCTTTGTTTAGTGTTGAATGGGTGTCATGATTTTGACTGCATTTATCTATTTTTTTTGTGTGTGTATGTGTATGGTGGTTTCACATGCACTTCCACCTATGCTCTGTAAAAGCACCTGTGTTCTGCTCTGAACATGTCTTTGCTCATGCAAATCAGTCCCCAGTCTCTTAAGGAGGCATTCCTTTCAGCCTTTGGGAAACCCAGAATTTTTCTCTAAATGATGATTAAGCTCCCCGAGAACTGACCCTGTAATTTCAAGTTTTGGGGATTCATTGCCATCCAATGTAGAACATGTCATCATTTTTGGTGATTATACCATCCTAAATTTAACAATAATTTCAAAGTTATTGGAAACTAGGTATGAAATTTTTCTTTCTTCTTCCTCCCTCCCTCCCTTCCTCTTTCCTTCCTTCCTTCCTTCCTTCCTTCCTTCCTTCCTTCCTTCCTTCCTTCCTTCCTTCCTTCCTTCCTTCCTTCCTTCCTTCCCTCCCTCCCTCCCTCCCTCCCTCCCTCCCT
>CM053623.1:197640853-197660301 GCA_028646595.1 Phalanger gymnotis
CTCTCTCTCTCTCTCTCTCTCTCTCTCTCTCTCTCTCTCTCTCTCTCTCCCTCCCTTCCTTCCTTCCCTTCTTTTTCCTTCACTGCATGTATTCTCAACAAACATGAATTGAGGTCCTACTTACAAGGATTCACAATTCACAGTTACACTGAATTTCAATTTCCTCATCTATAAAAGTAGGGATAATAACATATGTTCTCATGCTTCCACCTTCACAAGCATGTCACAAGGGAATCATTTTGTAACATTTAGCATGCTATATAATTGAGTTATTTCTCAAATCTTAAAAAAAAATAGCTTTTTTTGCCAACCTCAAATGTTCAATCTATTTACAAAATTGCTGATGATTTGAAGAGTGTTCACTGGAAAGTCTCTAAAAATGAAATAATTTGAATTTATAGATAAATTAAGCTTGATAGAAAATACAAGAAGTCAGGGGTGTTCTGGAAGAAAAAAGCAGCAAGACAATCATAAAATATTTGTTAAGAAGTAATCAGTGCTAACAAATGTGTACAAAAATAACCAACAACTTTATAGGGCTTTAATGTTTGCAAAGTCCTCTCCACACATTACCTCTTAAGCATTCTAAGGTTTCTTAGTTTTGATTGAAATGCTAAATTAGGAACAGCAAGCCTCAGTTTCTTCAGTTATAAGACGAAGGATTTGGACTCCATGATTTCTTAAGGTCTGTTTGGCTCCAGATTCATGATCCTATGATTTCTCATTGTCTCTTCTAATTTAAAGTGCCCTGATCTAATCCTGGTGCCATAGATGGTCAATGGCAAGGAAATGATGCCAACGAATTCAGCAGTGACCAGCCATGGCAAGTTGTTCCTTGATAACGGGGTTCCTGAAGATTTTGGAAACCCATACAAATGGTTTGGAAGCAAAAATTGTAATGAAATCAGAGACCATTTTTACAAGAGGTAAAAAGATGCTCCATAGGCAGTTGAATTAGTCAGTTTTGTTCATTCTTTGACTTAAAACTTCTTCCAGTCTGCAGAAATCATCATTGGAACTTAACTTGGCTAGCATTTTTTAAAATAAAGTTTTATTGGCATTTTTTGTTTTTATATCACCTATTTTGCCCTCTAAGGCAGCTAGGTGGTATAGTGAATAGAGCTCCTGGACACAAGTCATGAAGATCTGAGTTCAAATCCAGCTTTACTTGCTAGCTGTATGACTCTGAGAAAGTCACTTCAACCTACTTGCCTCATTTTCTTCATCTGTAAAATGAGCTGGAGAAGGAAATGGCAAACCACTTTAGTATCTTTGCAAGGAAAACCCCAAATGGGGTCACAAATAGCCAGACATGAGTGAAATAACTGAACAATAACAAAATTTTGCCATCTTCTTCCTTCTCTCCCCTTCCAGAGAACTTTCCTATGTAATGAAGTTTTTTCTTTTTAAGAAAAAAGAAAAAAAGAAGAGAGAAAAAGAAAGAGAAAAAAAACAAGAGCACATAACTTATCAGGACATTGATAAAAGTGACAGTTGATACAATGCTTCACATCTCTGAACCCTCCACCACTTAAAGAAGTCAAGGGAAGTGTCTTGTATCTTTCCTTTAGAATGATGCTCAGTCTTTGTGAATTTGCCCCATTCATTTTTGATAGTTTTGTGGTTGTTCTTTTTATTTACAATGTTGTAGTCATTGTGTATGTTGTTTTCATTGTTCTGTATCATCAGTTCATGTAAGTCTTCCCATGCTTCTCTGTATTCATATATGCCATTTCTGATAGCACACTGATATTCCATTACATTTATATAATGTAATACCTTGACATGATGGGCATCTATCTACTTTGTTTCCCTTTTTTCTGCCTGCTTTCTCTCCCCTTTCTTTCCTCCTCCTTTTGCTGTTGCTAAGTTCCTCCCAGAACCTCCATTTGGAAGGACTCAGACCAGCCTTCCTTCATTCTCAGGACTTAGCTACAATGCTCTTCTCCCAACCCTTTTTTTCAGATCCCTTTGATGTATTATTTTTCCTCTTTGGACTATAAGCTCCTTGAGGGTAGAGACTACCTTTATTTTTGTTTGTATTTGTATCCCCAGCCCTTAAGCACATTGCCTGATACATAGTAAGCACTTAATAAATGCTTGTTGATTTCATATCTTTGCTATCACAAAAAGTGCTACCATAAATGTTTATATTTATATACATTTATATATTTTAATTATAAATATACACATTTATTTATATTTATAGAATATAATATTCACAAATATTTATTTATATTTATATGTAGACTTTCTATCAATGACCTCCTTGGCATATATTTTGTTACTATTTTTGTTTTCAAATTGGGCTGAATGTCATAGTCATTTTTTTTTTTACCATACTGATATATTTATGTTAATTTTCTATAATCCCTCTAATTGCTCTTTTTAAAAAAGTCACTTATAGACCTAAACTGGGTAATGGTATTGACACACAATCAGAAATCTTAGTCCATCTAGTCCAACCCACTAGCTTCAGACAGGTACATTTTCCCACCTTAATGGATCTCTGATCTCATTAATATGGATATTTCCTCCAATATTACAGACTGCAACCCCTCTGTGACTTTTTATCCTGTGCCTTTCTGTCCATGGCCTTATAGAAATCCTCCATATAGGGTCAACCCAACATTCTACAGGCTTTCCTCTCTGCCTTTTAACATGCTTTGTGCACCAAAACATCAAGGCTCTTCATCTGTTTGTGTTTGTTCTTGCTCCAAGAACAGCCTAATCTCTTTTCTCATCATCCTATTCTTTAACGATCGCCCTTTTGTCACTTCTCAGCACCAGTCATTGTTGGTCATCAGCTGTAGGCTGCTTATTGTATGTCCACTTTAGGGTCAGCTACAATTTGGATTCTTTAGAGACAGCGGCTTTTCATGGTCTGTAGCACTATAGCATTGGTTCTCAGAGTATCGTTTGTGTAACTGGCAGTGGCAGTGGCACTTTTAGGAAGTCAATGAAGTCAAAACTATTTTCGTAATAATATGAAGACATGATTTGCCTATGAAAATATTCCTTCCTTTTTGAACCACATATCTGTGTGAAACTGGATGCATATATATATATGTATATATACTTCACCTAAGATGGCATATTCTGAATGCAGAAATAGCAGACTCGTTGTCTTCTATTAAGTTAGACACAAAAGAGACTTTCAAAACATATAAAACAATGTCATTCTTCTCACTACTTTTTTGAAAACAGTTACTTTTCACAAGAATATTTATTTTAACTAATAGGTTTATTAGTATTTTTAAGAGAACAAGTAAATCAATCTCTTAAAGTTTATCCATTTGAATTTTTAACACGGCTAACATAAATGGATATAAATCACATAAACAAAAGTTCCTTGGGGGGGGTCTTCAATAATTTTTAAGGGGGTAAAGGGGTCCTGAGACCAAAAAGTTTGAGGACCACCATCCTAAAGAGTCACCTTAAGACTGGAAGAGATAAGGTTTTGGTCTGATGGATAAAGTAGAGGTGAAACAATTGAGATCCGGAGAAGACATTGGCTAATTAAACTTGGCATATGCACTCATTCGGAAGGAAGGAAATGATTCAATCTTTATAAATGAGCAAAACACATTTTACTTCTTACCCAATATTGCAAAGTCACTGGAATGTTTATAAATGAGGTTAGTCTTCTTTTTGGACCTTGGAAATAAAGACAGTTCCCAATTTCCAAGAGTTGTGTTCCAAAAATATGTCGTCAAATCAGTTGTTTCAATCTCAAAATACATTTTCCCAAAGAAACAATGATAACATAAATGGTAGCTTAGTTAACCTATGGTCTGCTTTAATTATTGAGTGGCACAGTTAGAAAGATATGGAATCAAGTACTGCCTCTGACACCTTGTATTGTGTGATCTTGGTCAAGTCACTTAAGCTCTTCTTACTCTAGGTAACTGTAAGACTATAAGTTGCTGAGAAGCTACCACCTTACATTGGTTGAGGGAGTTTCCCATATTCATGAAACCGTAGGTCGAATGCCCTATACTTCTGTGCTTAAATTAGAATAACATAATTTTAGAGCAAATGGATAATATAGTGCAATATGGCATAGTATAATATAGTAATAGTATGGTATAGTTATAGTATAGTATAATATTGTATACTATAGTAACAATATGGTATAATTATGGTGTAGTATTGTATAATATAGTATAGTTAATAGTATAGATGGTATAGTATATAGTATAATATATAGTATAGTGTGGGCAGCTAGGTGACATAGTCGATAGAGTGCTGGGCCTGGAGTCAGGAAGACTCATTTTCTTAAGTTCAAATCTGGCCTCAGACATTTATTAGCTGTGTGACCCTGGACAAGTCAACCCTGTTTGCCTCAGTTTTCTCATCTGTAAAATGAGCTGGAGAAGGAAATGGCACACCATTGCCAAAAAAACCACAAGTGGAGTCACAAAGAGTTGGACATGAGTGAAAATGCCTGAACAACAACAACAAAAACAACAATAACAACACGATATAGCGTATAGCATAGTAATAGTATAGTGTAATATAGTATAGCATAGTAACAGCATAATGTAGCGTAATATAATAATAGTATAATGTAGTATAGTATAGTACAGGAAATGTAACCTACATCATTTGGTGCTCTTGGGCAGGTGAAATAAGGTCAAGTTTTCAGGTTAATTTCCAATAATTATAAGCATGGTTCATGTTTGTCCCCGCCTGGTGCTATTCAGTCCCCGGGAACATCTGACTTTGATTAGTTTCTAACTTGCCCTCCTTTAGGGATAGTCTTACAACTTTTGAATGTTGAAGTGGTGATCCCTTTGGTGCATGTTTTGGACTCTCCCATCCTGTGTTTCTGCAAGTCGTAAGTTCCCATTAAGCATTTGAATTGGCTCCTCCCTTCAGGTAACCAATGGCTATGGCTTATCTCTTAGCCAACACCCTCACTTTATTAAGATACAGTATTCAAAATACCAAAAAAAAAAAAAAAAAGATAAAAAATGTTCATGGATACCATTTTAAGAGCTCCTGTACCATATAATCTCTAGACAAATTTGTTACATGGTCTATAAAAAATAGAAAGGAGGCTTGCATCTGATTACCATCTGTTAACAGGAGAATTATATTATTTTCCTCCTCTATTTTCTAGAGAACAAGTCCCTGGCAGTGGAGAACAAACTGACAAGACTAATAGGGAAGCCCTACTAGCCTGAGAAGCATTGGCAACATTATCACAGACTTACTCCCCCAAGGGGACAACTCACTGGCTTGCTCTAGTATTCCTAAAATGAATCAAATTGTACCTTTCCTTTCTCTTCTGTTCGCTCACACCAGTTATCATTACCCTATCACAGTTCCTGTCTTGACTCAAGAATGACTGGCCACTTGACTGTCAGCATACTTCCATTGCTCTGTTGGCTTTGTTGTGGTTTGGGGTGCTGGGAACCCTGAAATGCAATATAAAGGATGTGCCTCAAAAGAATTCAACCACTCAAACCTTCTCTCAGTCAAAGTAGCAAGAGTTTATTCTAATACTGGCTAGGTGAACAAGATTCCTAGTAAATCTGCTATTGTGTTGGGGGCAGGTAGAGATTCTAAGACTCTACACAATTTAATAGAGGTAAGGTTGGTACTTATATACAAGAAAAGACAGTGAGAACATCTGGATGGGATTAAGGAGTAGTAAACGGCCTGGGGTGGGCCAGGTGCAGACAAGGAAAGGAGTTAAGTGGTCCAGGCTGGGTCCAAGGGCCACAGTGAAAGGACGGGTAAAAGGATTGTTGAGTACCTAGGTAGACGGGTAGAAGCCAGATGCTTCCCTGGCTATGGTCCCTTCTGACTCTTGATCCTACAGTAAATCCTCACTGAGATTATATGGTGCAGGAGCTCTTAATTTGGGGTCCATCAACATTTTTTTCCCTTTTTGGTATTTTGATAACTATATTTTAATAAAATGAGGCTATTGGCTGAGGGAAAAGCTATGACCATTGAATACCTAGAGGGAGGAGCTAGGAATAAATGGTTCTGTTCACACAAAGATGGAGGCCAGAGAGAGGGAGTAGATGATGCTTCTCTTCCAGAAAGGGGAAGGGAGCAAATGTTTATGAAGTACCTACTATGTGCCAGGTACCGTGCTAAATGTTTTACAAATATTATTTCATTTGATCCTTACAACAACCTAGGAGGTAGGTACTGTTATTATCCTTACTTTCATCAAGGAAACTGAGGCAAATGGAAGTTAAAAGACTCACCCCGAAATCACACAGCTAAAAACTGGCTGGCTGTTTTTGAATTTGGGTCTTCCTAACTCAGCCAAACAACCCCTACTCCCATCCACTGCTAAGTATATTTTTCAGCTCTCGAGGACTAAAACTTCTCCACCTGGGCCTGTTTTTATAGGTGAAGGGATGGCAGAGATTCAGTGTTGCATTAATATCTATGGAAGAAAGTAGAATTAAAAAATTTTTTTCCACAAAATTATTTGCTCCTACAAACCAAAATAATTCTTTTAGAGTTGACCTCCTTTACAAAACAAACTAAAATAATTGGTTCACCTAAATTCCCTTCAGAATGAACAAATGATTTAGGATAAATTTAGTTAATCCTCCAAATAGGAACCCCATTCAGAGATCTGCCAAGAACATGATGGCGACTACACTATTACTATGGCCAAACCTCAGGTAGGGAACCTACAGCTGGACAATCACTTAAGGCAGTTTTTGACAAATGAATGAACTGTAGGTGGCCTCTGTAGGTGGAATAGGGCATGTCAGAGAAGCATCTGGACTTTTTTGGCTAATAGCTCAAAATACTGTTTACCTCCAAAATCCAATAAAAGCCAGGGTATAAATAGAGATTTTATATCTGGGGCAAGCAGTAGGCATTGGGGGTGAGGGATGCTAAAGGTACTTATGGGGAAGGCAGTATGGCACACTAGGAATTATCTATGCTGGAGAATTAAGACGTATCTCTAGTTGAAAAATGAAAACTGTTAGAAAAAATTTTTTTAGGGCTTAGAGAACATCTGCAGAAGGTAGCCTGAAGGAAGAACATTAGGAAGAAGACTCTGCCCACACTGGGGTGAGAAGGAAGACTGGAGCTTGAAGGTATACAGAGGATGAAGCAATCTCTACTCTCACAGAGTTTACATTAAAATAGAGGAGACAAGTTCATATCTAAGTACTTAAATAATAAATAAAAGGGCAGCTAGGTGGTGCAGTGGATAGTGTCCAAGTCCTGGAATCAGGAAGACTCATCTTCCTGCATTCAAATCTGTCTTCAGACACTTACTAGCTGCCTGACCCTGGGCAAGACACTTAATTTCTTGATGTCCTAGGCAAACTATAAGTTGCAAAATAGCTGCTGATCTGAATTGGAAAAGGGTATTTTGTTGCTAGGAGTTTCATATAATAATGAAGTCATAGATTCAGTCCAAAATCCTTTTTGATGATATAGGCTCTCTCACCCAATATATGTATGTATATAAAAAGGATGAAGGAGATCTGTCTATCTATCCACCCATCCATTTATCTTTCTATCCCCCCTTCATCCTTTCTCCAGTACTAGTTCAAAATATCCTTGTAAATCAAAGGTTGTCACCCATCTCCTCCACCCATCATCCCCATTTGCATTAGTAGTAGTGGTCTGGAAGTTCCTTGAATCTTGGCTGAATATGTATGTGTGTGTGTGTGTGCGCACGCGTGCATATATGTGCTTGCACATACATGTATACACAATTATCTGTGCATAAATGTATACATATATGCACACATTCACACATGGATATTTATATGTTATGTGTTGTTGTTCAGTCATGTCTGATTCTTTGTGACCCTGTGGGCCATAGCATACCATTGTTGTCCATGGGGTTTTCTTGGCAAAGATACTAGAGTGGTTTGCAATTTCCTTCTCTAGTGGATTAAGGCAAACAGAGGTTAAGTGACTTGCCGAGAATAACACAGCCAGTAAGTGTCTGAGGCTAGAGGTGAACTCAGGTCTTCCTGACTCCAGACTCAGCACTCTGAGTCAGTGAGCCACCTAGCTGCTTCCATATAGTAAGTAAATATTTTATACATGTAAACATAAGTATGTACATATATGATTTATATATAAATACACACATGCACATATACATACGTATGTATGTATGGTTGATAGAGGTATGAACATTTGTGTGAGAAATACAAATTCAAGCTAGGGTCTTTGAAATTAACTTAGAAAAGTGAGATCATATTTGTACAGAATATTATTTCTGTTTTTTCTTATTGATGTCTCCCTTTCCCCTTGTGTAGTTCCAGAGGGCCACATGACCAGAGAAGTAAAGCTCGCTGGCATCAAGCTCAAACACTTTCTCATTGGGTTTCTATCATTCCATTTAGTCCCTGGGAGGCTCTTTATTATCTTTCCTGGCAAACAATAGCCAACAGAATTTAAGATATCCATGTATATGATGTGTGATGACAGGGAGCTTACTCCTTGTTTTAGAACCTTTCAATTGCTGTACAAACCCTTCAAATTTCACTCCCAATGAAAACTTAGGAGTTGAATACTTTTGCATCTCTTCATTTGGAAAAAAAAAGATGATGAGTGGGGTTTTGAAGTTTTTTTCAGTCTTAAAACTTTTAAGATATTTGAAATCACGAATTCCATCTAAAATGCAGGGATCTCTTCTGGAACTCCTAATCAGGTCAGAACTAAAGTTTAAGTATAAAAACCTTTAGCATTTTGAAGAAATAGGGAGGTTAAAAATCATTCTTCTATACGTAACATTTCTTCTATATATAACATTTAAACATTTGTAAATATTCTGAATGGTAAAAGTGAGCGTAAAGTGGAAAGCACATGTAATAATTTAAATGCTTTATTATTCAGTATACAAATTGTTGACCTACTTTAAAAATACAATTATGCAAAATGCTGCTATGAATTAAAATTGTGTTGTTACCTTTTTAGGAATTACTGGTGCCACAATTTGAAATGAGATCGTGTGCCATTTAAATACACCAGATCTTAAATATAAATTCTAATTCACATGAAAATAGTTTAGGGGGGCAGTTAGGTGGTGCAATGGATAGCTGGCCCCGGAGTCAGGAGAACCTGAGTTCAAATCTGGCCTCGGACACTTACTGTGTGACCCTGGGCAAGTCACTTAATCCTGATTGCCTTTAAAAAAAAAAAGAAAAAGAAAATCATTTTAGGAACTGCTGCAGACCAAAGTGAACAGAACCAGGAGAGCAAAATATACAATAATGCAACACTGTAAAGATGAACAACACTGAAAGCTGTAAGAATTATCGTCAATACAATAACCAATCATGATTCCAATAGACCAATGATGGGACATGCTATCATGAGAGAGAGAGGATGGACTTAGGGGTAATAATGAGACATAGGTACAGAGTATCCCCAAAGGTCTAAAAGTCTTAACTGTGATCAAATCTTATAATTGCACTAAGACCTTTGGGACAACCTGAATTTTTGTATTATAGACATTGAGGAAATTTGTTTTGCTTGATTATGCACATTTATTTATAAGAAATTTCTTTTTCTTTTCTTTCCCCAATAGGGTATGAGGTGGGAGGGAGAGTAAATTGATTTCTATTAATTTTTAATAATAAAGTTAGAGGTACTATAGAAATGAAATACTGTGTGCACTTTCAAATGTCTTATTGGTTTTATTTAGCTTTTTAATTTGTTGAGATATCTCACAAAGTAGATGTAATCTGTAAATGTTGGTAATGTAAAAAGAAAGCATGTGAATAAAAAATTAAAAAAAGAAGAAACAAAGCTTTAATAATGCTGTTGAATGCCATGATTTCAGCAGTTCTCTGGCGAAGCATACTACCCATCCCCTGACAAAGAGGGTGTGCAATGAGACATACTTTTTTGGACATGGATGGTATCAGGCAAGCATTTGTTTTGTTGAACTGTGCATATTTTTTTATAAGGGTTTGTTTTTCCTTTAAATGAGAGGGAGGTAGAAGGAAGAGAAAAATACTTGTTAATTGAAAAATGAAATGAAATGAAAAAACAAGGAAGTGAGACAGCTATCAGAAGATCAGTTCAAAGAGGGAGAAGGTGTGTGGAGTCGATTGGATAACAGGATTTCTGTTTATAGGTAGGTTGTTTGCTTTTTACACATCTTTTTATGCTTTTATATGTCTTAACTGCCAAACAAAATTCAGATCCCTGGTCTTCCCATACTTGCAGCATTGTGTTCAGTTCTGGGCATCACATTTTAGGAAGGATGTTGAGATGCAGCGAGGCTGCCATTCTTCCTTTGGGGACCAGGACAGTTATGTTTTGAGAGAATTAGTTGAAAAGAACTGGAGGAACTGGGGATGTTGAGTTTGCGAGAGAAAAGGCTTGAAGGAGCAGTATTGTCATGATTGTCACGTGACAGGCTGCCATGAAGGAGAGGGTTCAGAATTATACCGCTTGGCAGGCAGATTTCAGAAAAACTTGGAAAGACTTGCATGAACTGATGCTCAGTAAAGTAAGCAGAACCAGGAGAACATTGTACACAGTAAAGATAACAATGTGTGATGATCAGCTGTGATTGACTTAGCTCTTTTCAGCAATACAAGGATCCAAGATAATTCCAAAAGACTCATGATGGAAAATGCTATCCACATCCAGAGAAAGAATTGATGGAGTCTGAATGAAGAGTGAAGCATACTATTTTCACTTTTTTTCATGGTTTTTTTTCCTTTCATTCTGTTTCTTCTTTCACAACATGACTAATGTGGAAATATATTTACACGATTGCATATGTATAACCTATATCAGATTGCTTGCCATCTTGGGGTGAGGAGAGGGGAAGGAGAAAAATTTGGAATTCAAAATCTTAAAAAAAAAGGAATAAAATACTATTAAATTAAATGTGAAAAAAAGGAAGTTAGTAAAAAAAATAATAATCCTGCTTGGGCACAAAGGGCAGCTCCTATAACTTCAAGCAAAAACTCCTCAAGGATGTTGGAGAGGAGTTGGCTTGGACTAGGTTATTGTTGTGTGGTTATAGGGTGGGTCAGGTAGTCTCTGAGATTCCTTTCTGCTTTGAGATTCTCTGATTTGGTGATTCTCTTTCCCACATAAATGGATGTGGAAATGAACTGGGAAATGAACCTCATCTGGCATAGGAATTGTAAAAAAGATACTCAACACATCCGGTTTTCGTTATTTTTGTGCACAAGCTAATATACTCATTGACCAAAACAGACCACAAATTCAGTGGCAGGATGTTCATATGTGAATGGATTAGTGGGTTTTTTCCCTCCCCAATCTTCTGGCAAACGACCACAGTAAGACAAAATTATGAAAGACACTGCGGTGTAATGGAACGAGAGTTGGCCTTAGAATCAGGAAGATGTAGGTTCAAGTCCTACCTTTAATGCATACTGGCTTTTTTTTATTCTGGGCAAGTTACTTAGCCCTTTAGTGCATATGGTGTCAGGCCTGGAGTCAGGAAGACTCATCTTCCTGAGTTCAAATCTGGTTTCACACATTTACTAGCCATGTGACTCTGGGCAAGTCACTTAACCCTGTTTGCCTGAGTTACCTCATCTATAAAATGAGCTGGAGAAGGAAATGGCAAACCACTCCAGGATCTCTGCCAAGAAAACCCCAAATGGGGTCACAGAGAGTCAGACATGACTGGAAAACAACAATGCTCTAGGCAGGTCTCCAAGACTACAAGTTGCAGAAGATGTATTGACCTGTGTTGGTAGAGAGAATTTCCTTATCTGAGAGTTCCCTATAGCAATGAGATCACAGGTCCAGTCCTGTCCCAAGATAATAAAAAATAATAGATCCTATTTATATACCAGTTTTGTGGTTCACAAACCCTTTCCTTTCCCAACAATACTTTGAGGTTAGTGGTCTAAGTATTAGTTAGACCTATATTGAACCATTACAGGCAGCTTTTTGTTGGTGCTGTTTAGTTGGTTTTCAGTCATGAATGACTCTTCTCCAGCTCATTTTACAGATGAGGAAACTGAGGCAAATAGGATTAAGTGACCTGCCCAGAGTCACATGGCAAGTTATGTGTGAAGCCAGATTTGAGCTCAGGAAGATGAGTCTTCCTGACTCCAGGCCCAGCACTGTATCCACTATGTCACCTGTGGAAAAAGTACTGAATTTATAGTCAGGAAGATCTGAGCTCAAATCCTGCCTCAGATATATTAGCCATGTGGCACTGGAAAAGTCACTTAATCTCTCTATCTGCCTCAGCTTCCTTATCTGTATGATGGGCATAATAAATAGCACTTACCTCCCAGGGTAGTTGTGAGGACCAAAATGAGCATATGTACAATGCTTTGCAAACTTTAAAATGCTACCTAAATGTTAGCTATTCTTATAATCTATTTTTTTTTTCAGATGAGGAAACCTGAAATCATAGAGATTTCTTCATAGTCATAGCAAATGAGAGAGTAAGTCAGTATTAGTCGACCCTGGCTAGTGGAAAGAGCATTGAAACAAGAGTCAGGAGTTCAAATCCTCTCTCTGTTAGCATATTCATTTACAAGAATTTGATATCATTTCACTGCTTGGGTCCTCAGTGGCCTGATCTGTAAAATGAGAGGGTTATGCCCAATGACCTCTGAGATCCTTTCTAGCTCCCAAATCCTAGGACCTTGGGAGTTTAGCCTACTAGCCCATCCATAGTAATGTACTATTTCTTTCTTTTTGTGTTCCACTTTAAAATATTATTTATTTTATTTTTAGTTTATGAAATAAAGCAAGTGCTTCCATAATATAACACAATAAAAAAAGACGATTGTACATGAAACCGCAAATCTATCATGTGGCAGCTTGCTAGTCCTTTTAAATATATGTTATCATGTAAATTTCCTTTTTTTTTCTTTTTTCTTTCCTCCCTCTCAACATGGCTACCACCATTAGTCACAAATATGTGTGTGTGTGTGTGTGTGTGTGTGTGTGTGTGTGTGTGTGTGAAATCATTCTATACATGCTTCTATTCTCTGGATGCAGATTTCCCAGTCAGAACTAGGGAAAATGGCATCCAGTTCTTCCAAGGCCAAGCTGTTCTTACCAGTGCACGATACTACCTCTACAAGCCACAAACTGAAGCTTTAGTAAGCAGTCCTTTCTCAGCTGCTATGCTGGAGGCAAAATCGACCTTTCCACTCTGACAATGATGCCATTCACCTGAGTCTTTCCTTTTCATCGTTCATGGTGGGGTAGACCATATCGTCTCTGGTTAGTGTTGGGTCTCTTGGTGGGTGCCAGACTTAATTTCTCAGAAGAAGCAGAGTGCATTTCCTCAGTGAATCTGTAAGCTACTGTAGATCAGAAAGCTGATTGTATCACTCACCCATTCATTGCCCTTACCTCCCACCCTCCCCACTCAGAAAGGATGTGAACTGGCAGAAAGGGTGTGTACTTTATGCAAAACCACAATGCCATCTAGTCAAAAGAGGAACACTTCACCAGCTTGCTATTTGAAAGACAAGGAAAGGACTGTTAAAAAGGTATGGCCTGGATAATAATAGATTATATATCTCCATCTCCTTCAATTCTGGCTTTACAAAGGAAGTGACTCAGGCTGGGTTATGCAAAGCTCTTATTTACATACTAGCCTCTTTGATTCACAAAAAAATAGTTTCCTTTGTTCCAAGAATGAGATCTTGGCTTTTGAGTCCCTCCCTTCTCTTTGCCTACTGGTGAGCTGAAACGCCTCTAGGTGAACTTCCTCCTTTAACCTTGTGAATGTGGGATGTGTCTGTGGGATCTGCGTAAGACTGCTAGGGTGGTTATAAGCTCTTAGGCTTCAGGAGTCATTTCATATCTCCTCAGGTTCTAGACTGCAAACTCAGTGAATTTTTTAGTTACCCAAGATTAGAGAGTAGGTCTTCTTGTTGTTCAGTCGTGTTTGACTCTCTGTGACACCCTGTGGATCGTATCTCCATAGTTTTCTTGCCAAAGTGGCTTGCCATTTCCTTCTTCAGTGGATTGAGGCAAACAGAGGTTAAGTGACTTGCCTAGGGTCATACAACTAGTAAGTATTGGAGGCTGGATTTGTGCTAGGCACTCCCTGACTCCAGGCCAAATACTGTATCTGCTGAACCATCTAGCTGCCTCCTACTTCCCTCAGTCTTCTATCTAATTATTTTCCCACCTTCCTCTTCCATCCTAACTACTTAGTAGAATTATAGATGCAGAGCTAGAAGAGCCCTTAGTGGTCATCCAGGACAAACCCTCCTTTTTCAGATAGAGGAACTGAGGCACAGAATGGGGAAATAACCTAGTAAGTAGCTGAACCAGGATTTGAACCTAGGTCCTTTGACTGAATCCTGCAGTCTTTCCATTGAACCACATTCCTTCCTTGACTAATCTGGTATCTGATTTAATCATTGTATTTCAAGTTTTTTTTTGTTGTTAAGTCATTTTCAAGTCGTGGATGATTCTCTGAGACCCCTTTTGGGGTTTTTCTTGGCAAAGATACTGGAGTTCTTTGTCATTCCCTTCGGCTCCTCAGAAGATGAAACTGAGACAAACAGAGGTTAAGTGACTTGCCCAGGGTCACACAGCTAGTAAGTGCCTGAGGTCAAATTTGAACTCAGGTCCTCTAGACCCTAGGCCAGGTGCTTTTGTTCACTGCCTAGCTGCACTAATTACATTCTAATAAATGGAAGTTCTCTGATGGCTGGATCTGTTTTCCAAAATTTTGCCTACTAGTACACAGTACAGGGTGTCCCTAAAGTCTGGACACATAGGCAAAACTGCCTATTTTGAAATATTTGGAATAAAAACAGACCTTAGCCCCCTTGACTTCTTTTTCTGGGGTATGCTAAAAGGAGAAGATGTACTCAATGAAAATCACAGGTGCAACATACTTGATTGAATGCATAAAGAGTGAATGTGCAAAAACTGACAGCAAAGTGGAGTTATTGCATTGAGTTCACGTGAATCTTGCAAAGTGCATCAACCTTTGCATCGCAAATGATGGAAATCATATTGAAGATGCTATTTGTTAATATTCCAATTAAATAAAATGTTGTTGAAAATTTCATTCATTTAAAGTCTTGAAAATATGCATTTTTGCCTATGTGTCCAGACTTTAGGAACATCCTGTTGCTATCTAAAAAATGCTTATTGAATTGAATTGATTTTTTTTTAAATTCTTTTCTCCATGAATTCCTTCTCTTACAATTTAAATCTCTGTCCCTTTTTGATTCCCTGGATAGATTGGAACTATCTTCAGAGATAATTTCGTCTCTTGTATTTTAAAAACTGCTTTAATTCAAAGGGCCTTGGACGGACTAGTTGAAGACACTCATTATACAAGGACAAGTCCAAAGTATAAAGTAGCTGGCCAGGAGATAGAGCGCTGAGCCTGGAATCAGGAAGATCTGAGTTCAAATTTGGCCTCAGACAATTACTAACGTGTGACCCTGGGCAAGTCATTTAACCTGTCTGCCTCAGTTGCCTTAACTGTCAAATGAGGATAGTAATAGTGTGCAGCTTCCAGGGTTGTTGTGAGGATCCAAGGAGGTAGTGCAGTGCTTGACCCCTATCACCTCTCTCCCAAAATAACCCTTCATGTTGTTGGAAGATAATTATAAAGATAAACTCAGCATTCTTTTCTCTGGACTAAATAGGAAAAATGTAAAATTATTTGCTCTTTCCTCATGAAGCCTACTTCTTAATTCTTTAATGATTTCTTCTGTTCTATAGATTGTCCCCAATTTTCTTACAACATTCTTAAAACAGAGTGCCCCAAATAAATCAGAGGATTCTAATAAGGCCCTAGCCAGGATTCCATCAATAGATTAACAGATATTTATTAAGGGTCTGCTATGTTCCAGGCACTGTGCTAGGCATTGGAGATAACAGTTCATGCTCTCAAAGAGTTTACAATCCATTGTGGCGGAGACATGATAGACATAAACATGTACTTACCTAACTATGAAACTAGGCCTGATTTCATTGGTATAGGAACTCTCATGGGAGGAAACATCCTCTACCAATGCAGATTGGCACCTTCTCTTAGGGTCAAAAAAATTTATATACAAAATAAACACAAGGTAATTTGGGTGACAGCCACTAGCAGGTGGGGAGATCAGGAAAGGCTTCGTGCAAAGATGATCCTTGACTTGAATTTTTTTAAGACAATGTTTCATTTTTTCCAATTACATGTAAAGACAATTTTTAACACTCATTTTTTAAAATAAAATTTTGCATTCCAAATTTTCTTCCTCCCTCCCCACTTCCTAAGATGGTAGACAATTTGATATAGGTTATTTATGTGCAATCATCCTTGACTTGAGTCTTAAAGGTAATAGGGAATTCTAAGAAGCAGAGGTAAGGAGGGAGTACATTCCAGGCATGGGGGCTACCAAGCACTAAAGCTGATTGCCATATGTGAGGAATAATAAGGCCAGTTTGGTTGGACATAGAGTGTGCAAAGGGGAAAAATGCATAGTAAGTGTGGAAATATAAACTAAGGCCAAGTTGTAAAGAGCTTTAAACACCACTATTGCTTCACTCTTCCCCATTAATCACTCCACACCCCTCTCCCAAATAAGAATCATCCCTACAAATATATATGTGTATAGTCAAACAAAATGAATCTGTGCATTGGCTTTCTCTGAAAATGTGTGTCTCATTCTGCACCTATCATTCTTTACCTCTCTGCCAAGAGGTGGGAACCATGATGCACCATCAGTCTTCCCTAGATCATTGCATTGATCAGAGTTTTCAAGTCTTTTGCATTTGTTTTCCTTCACAATACTGTTGTCATTATATAAATTGTTCTCTTGGCTCTGCTCATTTTACTCTGCATTAGTTCAAAGAAGTCCTCCCAGATTTCTCTGAATCTGTGGCTTTCATCATTTCTTCCAGTACAGTAAAATATACCGTTTTATTCATGTAGGCTAATTAATTGTTTAGCCATTTCCTGATTACTAGGCACCCACTTTGTTTCTAGATGTTTGCTATAACCAGAAGTGCTGATAGATATGTGTGAGTGTGTGTATGTGTATATGTATATATGTGTGTATATATCTATATCTATCTGTTTATATCTATCTATCTATTTATCAGAGAGAGTACATATTGGTTTTTCTCCTCCAACTCTGACATATTTGAGTAGTAGTGGTATTTATTGCTGGGTCACAGGGTATGCAGTTTATTGACTTTTGTGGCGTAGTTCCAAATGACTTTCCAGAATAGCTTGATTTTTGGTGCGTAACTGTTTAAAGATAGTTCTTTGGGGTGGGGCCTATTCTCAAATGTTATGCCTCACTGTGGTGCAGAGTTGCATCTGGGTTCCTGAAAGATGGCCCTACAGAATACCAGATCTAGCAGACCATATTGCACTGGAAGGACATTGGATACAAATTTAGTGATTGACGACCCCCTACCCCCAAGTTCAGAGAGGCTTATCACGGGATGGGATGGGATGGGATGGGATGGGATGGGATGGGATGGGATGGATTAGAATAGATGGGGAAGAGAGTGGTGACTCTCTTTTATAAAGGAGAGGGGGCAGGGAAGAAGCACTTCTAGGAAGCAGATGTGTGAGGTGTTCCAGAAGAAAGCATAGAAGAAGGATGTGCCATTTCTCCTGAAGCAGGAGTTCTTGGCTTGGGGCTCATGAACTTTAGTTTTTTAAGTCAACAACATTTATTAAGCACCCACTATGTGCCAGGCATTGTGCTAATCATTGAAGGTACAAAGAAAGGCAAAGCAAAGCAAAATAAAACCCAGTCATTCATCTCAAGGAGCTCCTAGTCTAATGAGGGAGACAATATCCAAACTACTATGTAAAACTATACATACACATACACACACATATACATACGTATATATATATACATATATACAAATATATATATACACGATACACATAAATATATATACACATACATGTGTGTGTGTGTGTGTGTGTGTGTGTGTGTGTGTGTGTATACATGTATATATATGATAAATTTGGAATAATTTCAGAAGAAAGACCCTAGGATTAAGGGGGTCTGGAAAAAGTTTTGCAGAAGGTGGGACTTTAGCTAAGACATAAAGATGACCAGGAGATGGAGGTGAGAAGAAAGAGAGTTCCAGGCAAGGGGGACAGCCAGTGAAAATGCACAGAATGGTCAGTATTTGGCAACTGACTGGATATTGAAGGTGGGGGGCAGGGAAGAGTAAAGCAATAATGATGACACAAGTTTCAAGCCTGGATGACTAGGAAGTTGGTTGCACCCTCAATAGCAAGTAGGAAGACAGCAAGATGAGAAGGTTTTTGGAGAAGATCATGAATTCAGTTTTGGACTTGGTAGTTTAAGATGACTGTGGGACATCTAGTTGGAGATGTCTAATAGGCAGCTGGAGATGCAAGATGGGAAATCAACAGAGAGGTTACAGTGGGACAAAAAGATCTGAGAATCATCTGCACAGGTATGAGAATTGAATCTATGAAAGCTGATGAGATCACCACGTAAAATATTATCTAGGGAGAAATGAAAAGAGTTCATGAGGACAGCCATGGTTTAGTTGGCTTGACTTGAATGAAGATCTGGCAAAATGGACTGAGAAGGAAGGTGTTGAACAGGTAGGAGGAGTGTCATGAAAACCCAAAGAGAAGAGAGTATCAAGGAGGAGAATGTGATCAACAGTGTCAAAAGCTACAGAGAGGTCAGGAAGAACAAGTATTTGAGAAAAGGCCATTAGATTTGTCAATTAAGGGATCACTGGTAATGTTAGAGAGAGAGAGAGCAATTTAAGTTGGTTGATGAGGTTGGATGAAAGACAAATTCCAGATGGTTAAGAAGAAAGTGAGATGAAAGGAAGTGGAGACACCAATTGTAGATAGTTTTCTCAAGGAATTTATCCAGGAAAGAGGAGAGATATGGGATGATAGCTATTAGGGACAGAGAGATAAAGTGAGGGTTTTTGGAGGATGGGGAAAATGTAGACCTGTTTGTAGACAGTAGGAAAATCATCTGTAGCCATTTTTTAAGGTTAGTGAGAGAATGGGAATGACAGAAGTAGCAATCTACTACAGAAGACAGGTTGGAAAGAGATTATTTGTGCTTGTAGAGGGTTTGCCTTGGCAAAAAGAAAGGCCACGTCTCCATGTGAGACCTGAGGGGTGTATTATGAAAGCAGAATTTGTGATTTCAAAGAGAATCATATATATGTCTGAATGGTTCAGAACCGCAGGATGTAAGGAATTCTCTAAGTAGAAGGCAGAAGAATTAAAGCATTTATTCAGGCTCCAAAGTAACAGACCCACTAACCAGCCTCCCCATTTTGATATTTTGATCAAAAGCTTCCAGGCCCAATAAGTCTGCCTCACAAGAGTAACCAGGAGGCCACAGAAAAAACATGATGGTATTAAACCAAATCATATTCATGCTTCCCCTCTCCGGTAAGAAGATTACACACTGGCCTCAAGTCCTTGCTCAGCACTCCTCAGTCCGCACACGGGTAGACTCTGCTTCTGGGTCAGCTAT
>CM053623.1:197667165-197700051 GCA_028646595.1 Phalanger gymnotis
GGGGGGGGGTCAAAGGAAAGGAAGGAAAAAGCCACAATCATTTTAAGAGTTTGGCAATGAAGGGAAGGAAAAGAAAAAGATAATAGTTGAAAGGAGTCTAAAGAAACTTTTTTTTCTGGGAATATTGAGCATTTTTGAAAGCTGAGAGGAAAGGGTTGGCAGAATCTCTAAAGAATTAAAGTTGAGAGTCATCCACATGGCAATGAAAAGAAACTTGATGAAAGTGAGTGGACTACAACATATTACAAATGAAGAGCTACACTGAAGATAAGTGTAGAAGATATTATGAAAAAAATATGAGTGGGAAAGAAGATGGATTGGTCATGGACCAAGGGTGAGACATAAGTGACAGATGATTTGTGTGCTTTTTTGGTCTCTATGCAATATCAAGAGATTTAGAAGGGAAGGAAACGTGTGTATTAAGCACCTACTATATGCTAAGTGCTTTACAAACCTTATTTCACTTGGTCCTCTCAACAACCCTGCAAGGCAGGTGCTACTATTATCTCCATTTTACAGTTGAGGAAACTGAGGCAAATAGAAGTTTAAGGGATTAGCTTAGTGTTACACTGCTAATAAGTGTCCTGAGGCTGCATTTGAACTCTGGTTTTCCTGACTCCTCACCTAATGCTCTATCCTCTGTGTCACCCAGTTGCTAGGGAGTTCCCAGCCAAACTGGGTAGACTCTGTGGTAGAAGACTTGAGGACATGGACAAAAGTCAATCTAGATGAGAAGTGTGGCTGGTGCAGGAGTAATAAAATCCTAGACTGCAGTATCAAACTTGTCTTGGGGTTTATTGAGTTCACCAGCAAGGGAGTCCCACTCACACAGGCAGAGATTTCCCAAAGTGAGTTTACATGGGGCTTACATATGCTTAAACTAAGGAGGGAAGGGGAAGACTTCAGGTAAAAGGAGACTAGGAGGGGATGTTGCAAGAGTTGGTTAATTCCTTGACCTGAATGATTGAGCTGATTCCTGAAATCAGAGAACTTCTGAAGTCTTCCTGAACTGATGTTATTACACAGGCCCTTCCTGTGGAGAAGTCATTGGGGTGGGGAGCTGTATTGGTAATTAAGGTGGGACTTTTCTGCTGTTTTCTCTTTTGGAGCACTGAAGTAATCAAGTGACTTTGATGAATCTGGCCTTTGTTTCTTTGATTAAATCTGGGAGTCTTTGATGACCTGCTTAAGAAACAAGAAAGCCTAGTTCACATAGGTTTGAGTCACATGGTTGTGATACTCTTTGACCCTGAGCAGGGTATATAAACTCAGAGGCTAGGTTTTGTTTGGCGCTCTCACTCACTGGAAGAGTGTCCTGTGATTTGACCAGATGAGACTCTGGACAGCCATTGTTAAGAGCCCCCCGGCTTGAAAATCCAGATGTTGGTGCTTCCCTGGTAACTATGTACTGAGATGTTGGGCAGAAAGCTAGAAGCCTGTCTACTTGTTTGTGTTATTTGATCTGTTGATATTTTCTGTTTGTAATTTCTGTTTGTATTCTCTCTGAAGTTCAGGGTGCTGGCTTTTCCCCTTGAACTAAGTGAATGGTATATGTATGTTTGATTAAAGTGAGATTGTTAACCCTTTAAAGTTGCTTTTCTTAGAAAAGCAGATCAAAGAACCTGTATTGGTAGCCCTTCTGTGTGCTGGTGTTATTGGTCTTACACAGCCAGAGCAGCTGCTAGCAACATTGTGGTTACACGAGCATAGCAAGGAGGTCCTTTAATTGGTGAGCTACTACTTAGCACAAGATGGAGGGAGCTGTGCTCCGTTTGTGATCCACAGAAACCATGGATATATTATAAATATTGAAATGTAACTGCAGAGGTAAGCATAACCTGAAAGTAAGCAGTTCATTGTGTCCTTGATCACCAATACAGTGTAAAGATTTTGGGTCAGAAGACCTTTATTCCTATCCTACTTCTGATGCTTTGCCACTTATGTGCTGTTGAGCAGGTGACAACCTTTCTGGACCAGGTTACAACCTCATGAGTTTTGAAAGGTTGGAAAAGCTGTCAAATGTTCCATCAGCAAGGAGAGGTGGGAGCAGTAGTAGGTTAATGCAATGAAGAAACAGCCCTGAAGGCCCATTTGGTTTAGCCATTAAGTTAGTTAAACCAAAATCTAAGGTACTTGGACTCTATGTTCATGGGAGCGTTCTGTGATCATGAGGGTGCCTTATTTATTATCTATACTATGCTCAAAGCAAACTTTGTGGGGATTCCTTAAAAGGAGAAAAAGACTCCCAAAGTCATAAAGTACTCCTTTCCTCCAGAATGGGGGAAAGGAGGGTTTGAAACAACTACTTCAGGCTTGAGTTCAGTCTTTCCAGGGACTGAGGGCGAGTGTAGAGGGGAGAATGGGTCTCTCTGTTGGAGTGTGTGTGTGTGTGTGTGTGTGTGTGTGTGTGTGTGTGTGAGTGATACTTATTTCCTTGCTATACTTTCTCAGGAAATATTGTTTTATAAAAGTTAAGTGATATTAATTGATTAATAATACTAGTGAAGAACCCAGCAAATGGGTAGCTCAGGGTTAATAGCATTTATTATTAACTAACAGTAATTAACTAATGCTAATTAATAATTAATATTATTACTACTACCCCAAACTCTCAGGCTAACCCTTAGTACCTTGAGGAAAAAAAAGGACCAGATCTTTCAGTGTGTGTGTGTCTGTGTGTGTGTGTGTGTGTGTATACATATATATATATGGGGGTGGTGGGGTGGTGGGGTAGAAAAGGGAGCCCTAGATTTTGTGTTATACACTACTACTGTTAAGTAAAGAAGCCTAATTCAAAATGATCTTGGCAATTTGAAAAAATGATACTCTTTTTTCAAAATTTAGTATTTTGTTTTTTTTTCCAATTACATGCAAAAGCAATTTTTACATTCATTTTTAAAAATTATGAGTTCCAAATTATCTCCTTCCCCCCCCATGATAGTTCTTTAAAAAGGGGCATTGGTGACAAAGAATTGGAAATTGAGGGAATGCCCATCAATTGGGGAATAGCTGAACAAGTTGTGGTATATGAATGTAATGGAATTCTATTGTGCTGTAAGAAATGATGAGCAGGAGAACTTCAGAAAAACCTGGAAAGACTTACATGAACTGATGCTGAGTGAAGTGAGTAGAACCAGGAGAACATGGTACATAGTAATAGCAACATTGTACAATGACCAGCTATGATGGACTTAGCTCTTCTCAGCAATACATTGATCCAAGACAATTCCAAAAGACTTGTGATGGAAAATGCTATCCACATCCAGAGAAAGAACAGATGGAGTTTGAATGCACATTGAAGCACACTATTTTCACTTTTTTTGGGGGGGGAAGATTTGTGACTTTTCCCTTTTGTTCACTCATTTCTTTTGCAACATTTCTAATGTGGAAATATGTTTACACGATTGCACACATATAACCTATATCAGATTGCTTGCCATCTTGGGGAGGGTGAGAGGGAGGGAGAAAAAATTTGAAACTCAAAATCTTATAAAAAAATGAATGCTGAAAATGATCTTTACATATAATTGGAAAAAAATAAAATGCTCTTTACCAAAAAACAGAAAGGGACAATTTTGAATTATGATTCAAGGATTAGGAGTGCTAAACTACCAACATAAGATAGGATGAGGAAATATTGGCTAGGTATAAATATTTGCTACCCCTATGCCAGAGAGCACTAGCCCCTCATGGGCACAGGTTCATTTTTGTGTGGGAATTATCTGGTAAATCATCTATCTTGGTTTGTTTGGCCCCTATCCAGTCAGAGTCTGGGAACTTCTAAAGTAAACTTGGGTCTGGATATTAAATTATTACCATGAAACCAGACACCAAGGCAAACAATAGCATATAATCTGTAAAAGTATTTACTAGGAAATGAAATGCAAATGTAAAACAATAGAAACATTCTCGATACTCATTCCACCTTCACCAATGTGGTCTGGGAAGAAAGCTCCCTTCTCCTCCCTCCTCATGCTTTCAACATGGACAAGATCTTTACATTCTAGGGCACTGCCTCCCAGATCCCTTCTACTTTCCTCATGAGCCAGGACCTATGTGATCATGACTTCCATTTGCTCTCAGCTATTCACTGCTTGTAGCTCTGGGTCATCACTCTTCCCTTACTGAAGGTCTCCTTGGCCTCTACACAGCCTTAGAAATCTGACAGTTTTTTCAGCTCAGTAGGCTGACATCGTTCTTATAGCTCTGCTCTTAGCTGACTCATTGCCCATGATGTAACATCTCTATTGCATGTTCTGGGTTCTACTTTATCTTCTTTGCACCAACTTCTTTCTCTATAGCTTCTTTCTCCTCACAATGATGATACCCACTGTGCCACCAGAACGCTGTCTCATTAGAATTTGAATTCTCAATCCACTTGCAACCACGTCTAACTCTTGGGGTCAGAGGACTCAGAGGAAATGTAGTTTCTAATTGAATGGTCCAGTGCTTACTTCACAGCATATTGGGAAGCCTAAACTTGCTTTCATCTGAACTTTGATTATAGCAAAATAGGGAGGTCAGAGTTTGCTGAAATAAAGTAGCAATATAGAAAGCTTTATAGAGAAAAATGATAAAATAGAATTGGCATGTGTTTATTCAGAAAATTATGAGCAGAGGCCAGCCAAGAAATAATCCTTATGTTATACTCTGTTTCAGTCAGACCTTGCTGCTAGAATATTGGAACTCATACTGGTCTCTGTACTTCAAAAGAGTACAGAGAGATTGGAAAGAATCCAGAGGAAAGCAACATAAATGATCAAAGGGATAGAACAGTGCTCCTAGAAGAAATCATCAGGAAATTGTCTTGTTTCACCTAGAGAATAGGTTTTTATGAAGAGACCATTAAATGGTTCCCTGGATTCATGGAAGACTGAGCAAGAGAGAATAGATTTCCATTAATACAAGAGAAGCTTTGGTTGAACAGTAGAAATCTTTTTTGACTTTAGGAGCAATAAAACAGTGGGGTAGGCTAACAAGGGAGGTTGTAGGATCCCTGGGCTAGAAGCAGGGTCAGTAGGCTGGGTGGTGCAGCTATTTCCAGGACTGTTGGACATAGGGTGCTGGGCTGCATTCACCAGAGTCAGAGAGGAGATTGTGATCAAGACTGTAGTGGTAATTTGACTCACCTGGTAACTCTCTCTTTTCCTTTCTATCTTTTGAAGCTGTCCCTTCCTTTCCACTAACCCTGATTCCACCCTCACTCAAGCCCTCAGTTTCTCTTACCTCTTGTTTGGACTGTTTAAACAGACTTTAAACCAGTCTCTCTATATCCAATCTTACCCATCTCTGAAACATCTTACTTTCTGCTGTAAGAGAAACCTTCCTAATGCATAGATCTGATCTTTTCTAGTTAAAAAAACCTTCAGTGGCTCCCTATTAACTAGAGAGTGAAATATAAGTTCTTGAGACTGGCATTCATTGCCCTGCTTTTCCAATTTTATGTCATATTATGCCCCCTCCCCTCTTTCTTCTCTCCACTTTCCAGCTAAGCTGAATTACTTGCCACCTTCTGATCTCAACATGTCTTCTCCTGTCTCCTTGCATTTACTCTGTTCTGCCACAAATGTCTGGAATGGTTGCTCTGGTCCCATTTTGTCCCATTGAAATCCTTCTCTACCTTTAAGATCCATTCCTCCCTGCATCTTCCCTTGATCCCACCATTCTCTGACCCTCTCCCCCCCAAATTAGAAGTGATCTCTTCCTCATCAAATCCCTCGCATCATTTTGAGGAATCTGAATTCCAAGATTTTTATTTTCTTCTTTCTGACCCAGATGAGAGGTAAGATAGGTTGGATAGGAAGGAGTAGAGAGGAAAGGTGAGGGAGAGGACAAATGAAAAAGAAATCATAGGATCATAGCTGGAGGGGCATTGGAGATCATCTAATCCAACCTTCTCATTTACCAAGGCTCACATGTAATAAATGACTTGTCCAGAGTCACATAGGAGTTGGATTGTCAATTCCTTGGAGGGATTCCAGGAGTAGGGATCTAGCCTGCCAGTCCTATTAGAAAGGGAACTATAGACAAAATAAAAAAGGAAATTATCACAAAAAATCATAGGTTCATGAGAGAGCAATATTGTCAAGTGTTATTCTAAGTTCTGAATACATGGTTTTCTTTCATTTTTGTGCCCCACCCCCCTTTGGTTTAGCAAATATTCTTTTTGACCTTAAAGCATACCCAGGAATTGAAGTGAGGTTGGGAAATACTACAAACAAGGAAAATCTAGATTCCATTTTAGAAGGGAGTTGGCATCTCACTTGGGGGAATGGCAGATCTGGGAATTCAAGTGGTGCTAGGTGCTTGCTACAATCTAGAATTGAGTTTTCTTCCAACCTTCTGACTCTTATTATTGTATTCCTGTCTTGTTTCCCCTACCAGACTATAAATCCCACAAGAGTTCAACTCCATCTTCTTTCATCTTGTATCTGCAGAGCCTGCACACACAGGAAATTGAAAGAATGATTCTCTTCTTGAATGGTTCAATTGTAAGCTCCTAGAGCTCAGGGGTTAAAATCTTGTTTCTTTTTTTGGAGCTTTAGACTAGCATGGTCACTTACTCATATGTAAGGCTACCAGCCACTCAGTTTTTGACTGGCTTGACTGGTATTTTATTACAGAAGTTGGTTGCCTTTTTGATGGGGTGGAGTGGGGGGACAGAAAGTAGGGCTTGTATTTTATTGATGTGTTATTGTGACTTTTGAAAAAGTATGGATTTCAGCAGCATTGGGTTGTGTGCATATGGAGAGTATGAGAAGGCTGTAATACATTACAGAAAAGGAGTTATTCCAAGGAGAAAATATAAAGATACTATCAATTAAGGAGCTGATCAAAAAAGAAAATGGATTGGACCACTCATTGAGGGTGAGTGGTAGCTGATGGATAGATCCTTTGTTCCACTGGCATCCTTGGGATTTTAGGAAAGACTGAGAAATATACCTAGCACATAAGGTTGACACCTTGTAGTGGACTTATGGGAGTACATGGACAAATGTCACCTAAGATGGGACAAATGTTGTGATCAGTATCATAAAAAGGAATATCCATGTAGGTGAGATCACAGATCTCTTGGAGTATAGGCATATCTTTGCACATAGTTAGTGCTAAAAAAAAAAAAAAGTTTGTTGAATGAATCAATGAGTGAATGAATGAGATTCCTTTTGTTCCATTGTGGTCCTGAAGTGGGATAAGCTACTTGGCTTCCTGGGCAGCTGGTATGCGAGTGGGCAAATTGCCACTTGTGCCCAGCTGCCAGCTCTGCCACCAGCATGCCTTTGACAGCTCTCTCTTCTCCCCTTTGTGATTGCTAGTGAGACTTAGCTTGAGGATGGGTGTTCCTGAAAAAGCAGCTTGGTTTCAAAGCGTCGGGAGTAGGCACTGTCTCTCATTTTAGAGAGGCAGAATTAAGCCGGCTGACATTAAACCTTTGAATGCAAATGAAAAAAATGCAGCTTTCACTCCAACCAGAGGTAAATTAGTCATACTTCCCTGTCATTCAGGTCACCCCTCATCACTTGGGTGGGGGGGGCGGGGGGGAAGGAGAGGGGAGAGGCAGATCATCAGTGAAGACAGTTTGCCAGAGCGCCTCTTTGTTCTCACTAAAAATCATTATTGAATTCTCTGGAGGGGAGTGCATTCTCCAGCTGGGCAGTTAAGACGCAAATGAATGCTCTGGAGGGCTGATGGAGAACTTCTAAGTAAGTCCTCCAGAGAATTCCTGAAGTCTAGACATGCTCTCACCAGATCTTTAGCTGAAGCAAATGCTTTTGGTGGCACATCTTGCTCACCATCAATTCTATGTGTGTACTTGAAATACCGGCGGAAATAGTAGTGAGCCTCTCAAAATAGAAAGACATTGCTCTGGCAGATAACACAGCTTGAATGTCTATTGGATCATATTTGATCATCACTGCAGGTGTGACCAATTTTTTGCCTTTCTGGTTATGACTTGAGGTGGTGGTGGTGTTGTTTTGCCTTTCTTCTTATAAGAATACTTTAATTATTAATATTAATTGTCAATAGTTGAATTATTAATACATAACCAAATTTATCTCTTTAAAGTTAGTAAAGTGCTTTATCTTTTTTGGTTCATTTGATCCTCATAACAACCCTGTGAGGAAGGTACTATTATTATACCCACTTTACAGAGAAGGAAAGTGAGGCATATAAAGATGAAGTGACTTGCTCAATGTCATACAGCCAGTAAGTGTCTAAGGTAAGATTTGAACTCATCTTCCTGATTCCCATCACTCTATTCAGTTTGCCACCTAGCTACTCCTAGCCACCATATCCCCTTAATAATGTCTTCTATAATACACTCTTGGCTCAGTGCCCTGAAAGACAAGAAATAAACTGATTTAATGTAGGTGTTAAGATTGAAAGTGATTGTAAACAGGAGTGATACAGAGTTGAGTTTTGTCCAGTTTGAGAAAAGTCATATTGAGTTTCCTGGTCCCATGCTTGCTTGAGAAGCCTGTATTCTCTTTTAAATTCCATCCTATGTTTATTCTTGATTTAGGCTAAATCTCCTTTGTTAACCTGGGAAACTATGTTTCTTGATCTACAAGTCTTGTTACTCAACTAATCAAACAACTAAAAATATGGTTAAACACTTTACATGTGTCAAGCACTGTGCTATACATGTGGAGATAACAGATTAAGTACAAAAATGAAACAGTGATAGGATCATAGCTGGAAAGCATTATAGGCTAATCTAAATTTTACGGTTTAGGAAACTGAGTCAGAGAGGTTAAAGCGATTTGATTCGGGTCACACAGCTAGTAAGTGTTTGAGGAAGAATTAAACCTACCCTCTCCTGACTCCAGGTCCAGTTCCCTATTTTCTCTACTACATTGCCTCTCACTTCGAGACTGAGGTCTTGAAGCTGCTCTTCATTCTATCTTTTCTGCTCTCTAACTTCTTTTATTTTGTATTCTCCAGAGTTTAAACAGCATAGAGTCAGTGGAAGTTCTATCCTAGGGAGCTGACATTCAGGGTGGTGATGCATCTTCTTTAGAGGAAGACAGGCTTCCATGCCTCTTCTTCATGTCTTGATTTTCTAGAGGTATGAAACTGTGATTCCAGTGGGACTCTCTGTTTGCCCTCTTCCCAACATTCCACTATGTTTTCCCCTTTTACTCAACCTCCTCCATCATATCCTACCCCTCTGTGCCACTCTTCCACCTGAATTTGTCAAAGGCTAATTTCTGGTTACTTATGCTTCTAGCTTTCTCCAACTGTTCTTTCCCTCCAATTCAGAGACCTGGGTTTCCCTTTTATCTACTGTTCTTAAGATCCTGATTTTTCTTTCTTCTTAGTAGTCTTAAAAGTTCCTCTTAAGTGAGGCAGATTTTATTTTTTCATTTGCAGAGATTTAAGTAGGAATTCTTGTTCCTCGAGCAAATCCAGTTGATGAGAACAGATGGCACAGAGGTCATCTGACCTAAATTCAGTCAATAGGGAGGAAAGTTGGCCCATTCCTTCCCCACCCTCGCCCCCAAGGAGACCAGCCTTATCTCACAGCTACAGAGTGATCAGGAATGGCTAGTGGTAAAACAAACAAAACAAACCAGAAAACAAACTTGGAAGGCAAACTCTGGGAGAGAGTTGCTGCGATGATGGGATCCTGGGGTTTGTGTTCCTCAGTTGAGAGGGCATAGAATTAGTCTCCTTCAACAGCATAGGCTGATGGATGACAATTAGGCATGGGGAGAATGGGTACAAAGACCTCCATGGTGGGGTGGGGAGGGAGGGGATATCTTCATGCCAATTTTGTGTTGTTCATGCGAGACAAAGCCCTGGCCATCCTATCCTGGTTACAGCAGTGTTTGTAGCAATTAACCTTTTACAATTAAGTCAATTAGTGTGTCTATATCATTTCATACTCATTTAAGCTTTTGCTTGGTGTAGTGGAGAGAACATTAGATTAGAAATCAGAATTATAGGATCATAGCTTTAGAATTGGAAGGACACTTAAGAATCCAGCAAATCCAATTCTCCTATATTGAAGATGAGGAAACTGAGGCACAGAAGAATTAAATGATTTGTCTAGAGTCACACAACTAGTAAGTCACCCACGTAGGATTTAAACCTAGGTCTTTCTGACTCTGAGCCAGTACCCTACCAGTTTGCCTTTTAATCAAGAGACCCAGATTCTTTTTTTTTTTTTTTTGAAGTAATCAGGGCTAAGTCCAGAGTCACAAAGTTAGTAAGTGTCTGAGGTCCAATTTGAATTCAGGTCCTCCAGACTCCAGAGTCAATGCTCTATCCACTGTGCCACCTAGCTGCCCCAAGAGACCCAGATTCTATTTATGGCTCTGTCACTTACTAGGTCTGTTACTTTGGGCAAACCATTGAACAACCTCTCAGAGACTCAGTTTCTGCATCTACACAATTGATGCAATCATTCCTACCTTGCTTGTGGGGTTGTTATGAAGATCAAATGACATCATATTTATGAAAGCCTTTGGAAAATGTGAACTATCGGATAATAGTAAGGGATAAATAGCAACAATGGTAAGTTACTAGGCACAAGTAATGAGAGGCTATTGCCGCACTATCAAATTCGATTTAATTTACCTTCCATGTGACTCCCAGTGCAGACAAATAAAATATACAAAAATCAGGATTAAAAAAATCTTTTAAAGGATTCACTTTTCTGTACTGTAGCATGCTAGACCCGGCCTAGTTTCAAGTGGTACCTTAAGTTTAAGACTAGAATAAAATGAGACACTTGTAGTTCATCTGAATGTTAACAAAGGCGGGCTTACTTAGCAAGAATAGGATATTCAGATAAAGAATAGGAAATTCACTGACAACACAGTTGATTCAGTTAAACATTGTTTTGTTTCCTGGTGTTGGTCTCCATATTAGCCTGCCAGGGTGAAGCCCCAGGGCCCTGCTGGCACCCCTCACACTCCTACTTTTTGTATCTCTGGTTGACCTAGCTACCATGTCAATGGACTGAGCCTTTTGTTCCCCAAACCAATTAAATCTTGAGGACCATTTCCATACCTTTAAAGGAATGTAATTAGTCCAACCCACATGGCAGGGGACACTGGCAGATATTCTTCCTTATCACTCATGAATCTTTTAAATGGCAAAGTCTTCTGGCACAGTTAAAATAGGATTGTTTATAATGCGCATATTTGTAAGGAAATTGTCAGGAACACGACCTATTTGCTAGTGTCTCCCTGCAAAAGTTGCCTTGCATTTATTTCATGTATATCTTTTACATATCTGTATATTTATTTAGCACCCTCTCCGGGTAACTCTGCAACTCAAATTTTCACTTGTAGTTTGGTTCTCCCCAGGTGGCTACTCTCACAGGTTCAAAGGTACTCTGTGAGTCTGTACTCATAAAACTACAGCTCACTAGCCCCTTTTATAGGGATTACTTTTAATAGTCAGTCCACACAATTAGCCACCACAACAACAAACTCACTGGCAGAGTAATATGATGACCAACACCAGGAAACAGTGCTCAACTGAATCAACTGTTTTGTCAGTGAATTTTCTTTTCTTTCTCTGAAGAGCCTACTCTTGTCGTGACTAAGTAAGCCTCCCTTTGTTTACAACAATGGTGATGACCACCAGGAAGACACCACCAAGGCAGCCAACAATGACAACAACAAAAACCACCGGTCTCAGGTCTTAATGAGTTCACATTATAATGGGAATGGGAGACATCATGCAAAGGACAATGTGCAAACAAGCTATGTACAAGATAAACTGAAAATAATCAGTAATGGGAAGGCATTAGCATTAAGAGAGATCCTGAAAGGCTTCTAGAAGGTAGAAGCTGGAACTCAAAGGAAGCCAAGGAGTAGTAGGCACTTAATAAATGTTTATCAATTGATTCCAAATGTTGCCATGTATTGCTGATGTTAAGACCTTACTATTCAGAGTGTTTCTCATCCCTTAATTCTATGTGACAAATTTAGTCAACACCATTCACTGATCACACAGGACACACTTACTAAAGAATTAGAATCTGTGGTCTTCCTTGTTCTCAAAAGGGCCCATGAGCTGTGAAGGACAGAGATGATGACAAATATTATTTTTCTTAAAGTGTATTTGTTCACTTTGCTTGCCTTTCACTAAAGAAACTGGAAATCTTAACTAAACATCACAATTATAATTCAGAAACCTCTTGCTACAAGCTAGATTTTAGTGACCTAGGGCTGGATACAGAGGCCTTTTCATTTTTAAGAGACTTGGAAACATTATTTAGAAACCAACTCAAGTCAATTTGGAGTGTTGTCATTCACCTCAGTGGTAGACTATCCTGGACATTTTAAAAGTAATAGCGTCTTTTGATATGGTTGATTCTGTACAGGGAGCAAAAGTCATATCAAAGACCGTATACCTTTTGCCCTTTCCATCTGTCAGAATGAAGCAAGAACAAGGTTTAAATGAATGTTACTTCTTTGCTTTTGCTTGCAACAGCTGCTCCCATAGTCTCCCACCTGTTTCCTTCATTGTCTGGGATCCATTTAAGAAAAAACGGAAAAAAAAACCAGTCACTAGTGTCTGTTTTCAGCCCCATGAGACCTCTGCAAAGTGCCAGCATTCTCTCTCTTTTTTTGAAAGGTGATGATGGGGATGAAATTGCTGGGTGTTTGTGTTACAATGGAACAGTGGTCCCCAGAGCGATATACAGCTGTATAGACTAGGAAACACAAGGCAGGAAGGCATTGCAGATGTTCTTTAGCCTTTCACAGTGTGGATACCTTTTCTACATTTGTCCTTGGCTTGGCTGCAAGAGTAAATATTGCATTTGATGCACCTAGGGCTTTTTTTTTTTTTTTTTTTTGCTTAGAAACTTAGGGCAAACAATGACTGGAATGTCTTAGCATCCTAATGGGAGAGAGGTCACTCCATGATGAAAGTGAATCCTTTAGGAGAAGGATTTGTATCCCTGGAATTATAAGCAGAGATGGGACCAATTAGCCCTGAGTTAAGGCGGAGTGTTTCCATCTATGGATTTAGATTCTGATTTCACTTCCTCTCTCATGGGAAATAAAGTTGTATTCATTCCAGAAATGTAGGCGTCTCAGCTGAGTGAAGTTGTTAACAGGATACAGTCTCCATCAAAAATACAAAAAACCTGCCATCTCTAATTATGTACAAAGACTAGTCTAATGGACCTTCTTGTTTTGGGTAGAGTTAATTGGCCATCAAAGGCTGCCCTGCATTGTTTTTAATTATTATAGTGTGGTATCATGCAAAGCTAGAAGTCAGAATTTGCAAAGCACATAGGTTATTTTATTTCATCCTCATAATAGGTCTGAATGGCAGGTGGTATTATTATTGCTGTTTTACAGATGAGGAAACTGAGGATGAAAGAAGCGAGTCTCTGAGGCTCATACAGCAGGGTCTGAATCCAAATCTTCTTGTATCTAGTATCTTGTATCTAGAACACAATCCGTACTACAGCATGCTCCGAGTGAGATAATGTTGGTAAAACACCGTTAGGAAGTAATCTACCAATGCCAACTGGATTCCTGTGTTTGCTTGGTTTTTTTTCCCTTTGCTTTCTACTTTCTACATTCAGATATTGGAGCCCTTCTTCACTCATATCCATATAAAGAAACCAAGGCACAGTCAGGCTAAGCACCTAGAAGCGTTATCACCTATGGCTCAGATGAATCCAGGAACTGCTGAGATTATATTTTCTTTCCTCTCTCTGTTCATCTTTCCCTGACTCCCCACCACTATATGGCTGTGTCTGATTCTGCCTCCATCCTATAGTAATGGAGTATATGGTGCTTAGGGAGCTCTAGATTCTTCCTGAAAAGCAAAGGTGGTCTATATAGCATATTATTCAACACATACACTTTACTATACTTCTCATTGCTACACAGATATACATGTACAATGACCCTACCTTGGTAAAACCATGTAGGCCGATAGGCTGAACCAGTTGAAGATAAACAATCAGCATTGTCTACCCCAAACATGCGAAGACTTCCACTGGCAGAATGAGAGGATAAGAATTTGTTCCAGCAGTCATAAAGGTGGCTGAAGCAGATGCTTAGAGCTTGGTCAGACACTGAAGATTCCAAGGTCATCCACTGCATCCTGGGCCATTGTCCATTGTCTTGATTTTTCTCTTGTCGCTAGACTTTGATGACTCTAGAAGAGAGAGTGAGGCTGCCAACTTTGTGTACCTCTGTCTCACTTAAACCCAATTCACATACAAGTCAAGGCATTACCCCGTGATATCATTGGAACTCTTTGTAAAGAAAGATGAGCAATAAAGATATCAGAGTTCAAGGTATACTCAAGAATCAGCCAATAACAGTTGGCCCCAGGGACCATCACCTTGGTGGGATATCCTTCTTGGGTGAAGTCACTCTCTAGGATTCTGCTCCAACTTTGGTTGGACAGAGCACAGATGATCAGCAGGTATGACCTCACATGCATTCTAGGGTAGCTTCCCCTTCTCTCACTCAAGTTAAGGTGATTTCTCCTTTTCATATCCTGTACTAAATGACCTCCATATAATATCACAGAAAGAACATGGTGTAAAGGTAGAGGGATGTCATTCCCTCCACCCCCAGTTGATGTAGTCATAGAAGGCAAAGAATGTAACCATAAGGTGTTAGCAATTCTTTTTCTTGGGCAATCTTGTTACTTTCTTCTTTGCTTAATCAAAAAAAAATTAAATATCATGAAAATATCAAGGCATAATCACATACTATTAAAATTTTTTTTATTCACTTTGAACTTAAATACATAGGAAAAAAACATTTCCATGTATGCAGCACAACACAAAAAGAGGATTCAATATAAAACCATGAAAAGTTAATGTAAGAGGCGGCATGGTGGCCTACATCTCAGGGAGGTCTGGCTTCAAGTACTATTTCTGATACATGGTAACTACGTAACTCTGGGCAACTTGTTTAATCTCTCAATGATCTAGGTAATTCTCTAAGATGAGTCTGTTTAATTTTATATGTGATGTGATGTGTAAGTGTGTGTGTGTGTGTGTGTGTGTGTGTGTGTGTGTATGATGGACCTTTTGGCAATCTGGCAATGTCCATTGACTCCTTCTCAGAATAATGCTGTTACAGGCATAAAGTGAAATGCACAGGATTGCAAAGGAAATTAATTATATTGAAATACAGTTATCAAAATATTAAAATGAAAGCAAGTCTCCTCAGTTATGAATCCCCTGCTCCAAGACTCTAAGTTGAAAACAAGGTGTCCTATCCTTAAAGCAACTGTACAAGATGTGATTATGTAAACAGTGTGAAATGGCAATTCATGGTTTTGTGTTGAATCCTCTTTTTGTGTTGTGCTGTGTACATGGAAATGTTTTTTTCTATGTATTTAAGTTCAAAATGAATAAAAAAAATTTAAAAAAGTATGTGATTATGCCTTGATACTTTTATGATATTTAATTTTTTTTTTAGATTAAGTAAAGAAGGGAGTAACAAGATTGCCCAAGAAAAAGAATTAGCTATGCTTCTGGAAGCTTTGAATAGCTAAACCTGGAGGAATTGGGATGACTAAGGTTTGGGAGCACGTAATGCCGGAGATTTCTTTCTCCTCCTTCCCTGCATTGGCCTTAGTGTTTAACACCGACTTATCCAAAGGGAAATACACCATCTAGCAGTTCAAGTTCTGAGACTTTGCAAGCTGGGGGCTGCTTATGACAAAGACTCTTTCTTCCTTCCTTCCTCCTTCAGGCATGTAACTTTGAAGGGAAGTTATTGGACCAACAGTGGACAGTGCAGAAACATACATTCGAGATAGGTACAAATACAGAGAGACCTGAGAGAAATAGCAATTCCAAAGAGTATGTTCCCTAGTAATCAAGAGATGTGGGCTGTGGAGAGGAGCAGGTCTTGAAAGGACGAGAAGAAAACATTGGAGATGGAGAAAGGGAAGCTATGGAAAGCCATATGGAGGTGAGAGCAGAAGCATCAGGTAGATGCATTGACACAAAGAAAAGGGTCAGGAATCTGGGAAAGAGACTGCTTGGGCCAATTGGTCATTAGGGTGTGTCAAGAAAGAAATCATATTGCTTAAGTCTGGGGTGGGGTGGGAGAGTTGGTTTATGCTTCTTTGTTTTAAATGTTTACTTTGTCTTTATAAACAGTGGTAACCACTAAGCAATGAATTGTTTGAGTTATACTTATTGGGAAATAGTTGGGAAGAAATAACTGAAGGGCAAGATGGGACTCATATAGGCTATCCCTTATACTGGGACACCTCTTGGCCAACTGCCTTACCATAAATTTACCATCCTAGCTCTTTCTAGGATAAGCAAGACTTTGTAATGAACAACTTTGTTGAGCAACACTATCCTACCCTAGGTGACTTAGAAACTTTCCTGGAACCTTTTAGTTTCTTCTTTTAAAATAGACTCCAGTGTCTTGGTGAGTGAAACTTCTGTTTTATCCATTTTATGATGATTCTTGTTAGTTTCCATTTCATAAAGTGACATCTTCCATTTCATAAAGTGATCCATAATAATGTTCATTGTACCAGATCCTCATTCCCAGCTGTGGTATTGTTGTGATTTGGGGTTCTGGGAACCCCAAAATGTAAGGGTACAGGGCAACTCTGCCATGAAAGAATTCAACCACTCAAGCCTTCTTTCGGTCAAAGTAGTTAGGTTTCATTATAATGCTAATGTAGTAGGCAAAATTCGTAGTAAATCTGCAGTAATTTAATACCAATATGGCAGGCAAGATTCCTGGTAAATCTGCAGTATTGTATCACTAATAGCAGCTGGCATAGTTCCTAGTGAGCCTGCAACTTAATGGGGGTGAGAATGATACTTTTATACAGAAAAAGACAGTGAGAAGATCTGGATGGGACTAAGGAGTGGTAAATAGCTTGGGTGGTCCAGGTGCAGGCCCAGGTATAAAGAGTTAAGTGGTGGAGAGCCACAGTGAAAGGACAGTTAAGAGGATTACTGACTATTTAGGTGGGCTGGGGGTAGACCAGATCCTTCAGGTGAAATGCCAGTGATCTGGGCAGCTGAAAATGTATAGGAAAATTCAGGGTCCAGGTTCCATCACCCCATCTTTATTAGCCCTATATTTATTCATGTATCCATATGGTAATGGATTTGTTTCATATCATTGAATTCCATGTTCAAATAGCTAACCATTCTGGTTAATTATATTTATGAATCGGGGGCCTTCAGTATCTCTTGGGAACCCACAAGGCATAGGACAGAGAGTACTGACCTTGAAGAGAAGAGGACCTGGATTCTAATCTCATCTATGCTACTAGATATGGGACTTTGAGAAATCTCTTGATTTTTCTGGTCTGGAGTTTCTTTATTTGTAAAATCAACTAGCTGACCTCTCAGGTCCACTGTCTCTAAGACTATGATCTTCTGATATAAGAACACAGCCATACGAATGTCTGTTATTATTATATCCAATTCTTTTTTCCTGTAACATCAATACACGTCCATCTTCCTGCCTCACTCCTTCCATCTACCAAAGAATTTGAGGGCCTCCTATAACAATCTCTCTCTGAATAGCCAGTTTAGGATTATTATAATCTCCTTATAGGCAGGAATGGGGTCTTATTTGTCCTTGTATCTTTCATAGCACTCAACACAGAGCATTGCTCGGAGTGGGTGCTTGAGAAATGTTTGTTGAATGTGTACATGGTGTCTTCAGCTGGGTGGATCCCAGTCTCACCTTCAGCAGATGGTCTTGTGCAAATAGCAAGTGAACCAGCAAGTCAACCATATTGAACATTGCGTTTCTCTTCCAGAGAAACATTTGGGTCATGTTCCTTAGAAACAACCCTTGTTGCTACGCGTCCATTGAATAAACTGAGCTCTGCTGCAAGGCTGTTTCTTTCCAGAGAGTCAGCTGTGAGTCAGAAGGCCAGAAGATCTACATCCTCTTCTAAATCACCCTGTTACATCATTTCAGAGTATTCAGATTACACTTAAGTCCCACCAGGCATTTTTCTATAGGGGTTATTGGGTGGGAAACTAAAAAAGCCTTATATTTTTGTAGTGCTACATACTTTTTCAAACAATTTATCTCTTATTGTTTAAGATCACCCCCCTCCTCCACCTCATCAAATCTCTTAGTAGGAGACATGTTCTCAATGCATTTAAAAGGTGAGGTCCAGAGGGATGAAGGTAAGTTTAGCCAAGGTGAAAAAAACAATGGCTGAGCAGGACTAGGACCCTGAAATCTAGAGGGAGATTTACATGTGAAGAATTATGTTCAGACTTTTTGTGTAAGTTAAAAGAAATATATATTAAAATTCATTTGGATGTGTGACTCATCAACCAAGTTTTTGCCCCTTTATAATAATAATAGCCAGCATTTATAGAAAGTTGAAAGGTTTGCAAAATGCTTTATACATGGTCTCACATTTACTTTTTTTTTTAAGTTATGACAACCCTGGGAGGTAGGTATTTTCATTTTGCCCATTTTACAGGTGAGGATGTTAATAAGTATCTGAAGTAGGATTTGAATTTAAGTCTTCCTGACTCCAAGTGCAAGTCTCTCTCTGCTTTACTATTCTACTCTTGTGTGCTGAGGCAACATGGCATGTGAAAAGACTGGCAAGAGGCAGCCTGGCTGGTCGGGGGTGTCTGGGGTTCAAATTCTGCCACTGACATATAATGGCTGTGTGACTCTGGGCAAATCACTTAGCCTTACAGGTAACTCTTGATGACAGGAGTTTTTTAACTTGCAGTCTATGAATTAGTTAAAAATTTTTTTTTGAGAACTATGTTTAGTGTAATTGCATTCCATTATGACCCTGTGTGTTTTATTTTTTGTTTTTTAGACATTACTTGGAGAAGATGGCCAGAGGCTTCAACAGACTCTGAAAGGGATCCATGACACAGACAAAGGTTAAGACCCCGGCTCCAAGGCTATAAGCTGTGCATGAAGTTCTTCACCAGGGGCTTCCCAGGCTGATGGTCAATCACCTAAGGAAAAAGACAGACATAGAGAGAGAAAGAGAGAGAGAGACACACATATACAGACACACAGAGAGAGAGAGAGATCAAGAGAGAGAAAGAGAGACACACAGAGAGAGATAGAGGTAGAGACAGACAGAAGAGAAAGGGAGGGGAAAAGAAAGGCAGACAGAGAGAGAGAGAGAGAGAGAGAGAGAGAGAGAGAGAGAGAGATTTGGGGAGGGGAGAGAGAGAGAAAGATGGAAGGGGGAGAGAGAGACAGATACAGAGAAAAAGAAAAAGAGAGAGACAAAGACAGAGGAAGGAGAGAGAGAGGAAGACAGAGGCAAAGAGAGATAGAGACAAAGAGAGAGAGAGAGAGAAGGGGAGAGACAGAGACAGAGAGAAAGAAAGACACAGAGAAACAGAGGGGGTAGAGAGACAGACAAACACAGACAGAGAGACAGAGGCAGAGAGACCAACAGAGAGATAGAGACAGAGAAAGAGAAAAGTGGAGAGACAGATAGAGGCAGAGAGAGATATAAGGGCACAGAAAGAGATAGATGGGGGTGGCAGGGAGGGGAGGGATGGGTCTTGGCTCCAGAAGGTCTGGGATAGAATCCCAGTTCTGTGGCCTTGGGTCAGTTGGCTTTCTCGAAGGGCACCATAGTGTAGGCAAAGGAATGTTATCTTTGTAGTCTGAGAACCTAGATTCAAATCCTGCCTCTGGCACTCAGGTCACTTATGTGACCTTGAGCAAGTGACTTGACCTCTCTGGGCCTGATTTTCCTCAACTACAGAATGAGGGGGGTGGGCTAGGTAACCTCCAACACGCCTTCTAAACCGGTGATCCTATCTATAATCTAGTCCAAAAGTCTGGAGGCAACATGATACTTGGAGTAAAGAGACCTGAGATCAAATCTTGCCCAGGATACTTACTAAGTATATGATTATGGCCAAATCATTTAGTGTCTCAGAGCCTCAGTATGCTTGTCTGGAAAATGGGACAAATGTTTTTTGTGGAAGACTAGACAGCCTCTAATATCCTTTACAAGTCCAAATCTATCGTCTAAAGATCAGGCTGTTGTGAGGCAAACACTTCGTACATCATGAAATTCTCTACATATGAAAGTTGTTTTTAATTACCTTTCTGTCATACCGTACTGCCTCCCAGACTGTGAGTGGGCAGTATTTAATCACTTCCCCTGTAAACCCTGATGAGTCAGTCGAGGAATTAGCATCATCATTTTTTCCCTCAGACGACAAAGCATGGACAGGAAAGTGAATCAGGAAAATTACTCTTGAGTTTTAAAATGTGACATTTAGTCTTCCATCCAGGGCAAAACCTGTTATGGTAGACCAAGGGCTGGCTGTGGAGTCGAAGGATCTGGGTTTGAATCCTGATTATGCCTCTTATTACCTGCATAACCTCAAACTTTCCCAACCTCTCTTTCCCCATCTGTCGAATGAATAGCTTGGGTTAGATGACCTTTAAAATCCTCCTAGTCCAAAGCCTACGATCCCACGAACATTAGCACAAAAGACAAGTAATAATTACTTACCCCATATGGTAAACAGAAGCTTACAAGGTTGAGGATTTAGAAAAAAAAAAGCAATAATCTCTCAGATCTGTGGGTGAATCTCTAGTATAAGGCTATACTTGTGCTTGAGACCCATCCATGGTTTCGTTTTCTAAAGATTCCAGGTTTTTATTTGTGTATGTATTGCCAGAAACCATACTAATAATGCCTTCCTTGCACAGAACTTTAGAGTTTATAAAACATTTTCACATATATATATGATGAAAGCATTTACATAGCACTTTAAGGTTTTGCAAAGAGTCTTATATATGTATATATGTATGTATGTATCTAATCTATCTATCCATCTATCTATCTGTCTGTCTGTCTGTCTGTTTGTCTGTCTTATCTCATTTAACACTCAAAACATCCTCCCAACCTTGGGAAGAAGGTGCTGTCATTAGCTCCATTTTAAACACAAGGAAGCAGGTTGGGGGGAGTACAGCGACGCGTCCACAGTGATGGGTCACACAGCTAATAAACATCGAGGCAGAATTTGGACTCCGGTCTTCCTGACTCCAAGCCCTCTGTGTACTCACTCCCTCGATGGCATTATCATTCACTAAGCATTAATTAAGAGCCTACCATGTACCAAGTACTGGAGATGTAAAGACACGGAGCAAAGCATCCCCACCTACAAAGATCTTACCATCTGTCGGGTAGAACATGTTCACATAGAGGCAGATAGATAATTTCATCTGCAGATTTTATCTGTCAGCTTTGTTCTTGCTCTTCAGTCATGTCTGACCCAGCTGATTTTGTCTTTCTATTCTCACATACAAATAGGTATAGAAGATTCGTTCTTGAGTCATTCTAGTTGTGTCTTCGTGTGCTTCATGACCCCATTTGGGTTGTTTTTTTTTTTTTGGCAAAGATACCAAGGTGTTTTGTGATTTCCTTCTCCAGCTCATTTTACTGATGAGGAAACTGAAGCAAACAGGGTTAAATGACTTGCCCAGGGTCACACAGCTAATATGTATCCAAGGCCAGATTTGAACTCAGGAAGATGAGTCTTTCTGACTCTTTGCCCAGCACCCTGTCTACTCTGCCACCTAGCTGTCCAGAAGTATAGTAGATTTTGTTTATGTATTTCACAAAAAAAAGTAGATATAGTAGATTTTATGTATCTACTTCAGACAGGTACAAAACATATGCAGACTAAATACAAGATAACACAGAGTGAATGGAAGAGACAGACCTCACCCAAACTCCCTGTGAGCCAAGTTTTCCTCCCATAAAGCTGTTCTCTTTTCCCTTGACCTTCCCTGAGTTAGATTTTCCCACTTCCTCCAAGGGCATCCCTGACCTCATTCTTCTGCCTGTCTTTTTTGTGGTTGTTGTTGTTTGCTTGTTTTGTTTTTGGAGGCAATTGGGGTTAAGTGACTTGCCCAAGGTCACACAACTAGTAAGTATCTGAGGCTGGATTTGAACTCAGATCCTCCTGACTTCAAGGCAGATGCTCTAACCACTGCTCCATCTAGCTGCCCCTCTGCCTGCCTTTGAATTAGTTTCTGTTAGAGGAATCTTATGAAACTTTCAAGCAGTGAGAGGTACTCATCGAGCACTCACTCCAGCCAGCAGAATCCTGCAGTCAGGGCATGGAGAGTAAAACTGGCCTCATATATAGAATTTATCACTAGAATTTAGGAAGAGATTAGAAAATGTCACTTTCAGAAATGAAAACTGGCAGGAATCTATGTAAAATGGATGATACTAGGTCCCTCTGAAAATTTCCCAGAGACTAGAGTGTTTCCCTAATTCCGTCAAGCAGCCTTGGGTGATCTACTCCCCCTCCACACCAAAATCTCTCAAGAGGACACTAATATAAATAACTAAGACATATACACTTATATGCGTATATGTATGTAAGTACACACAAACACACATGAATATGTATATGAATAGATATACATACATAAATATGTACGTATGTATGTGTATATGTGCATCTCTCTCTATCATTTATCTATCTAGAGAAAGCTTGTGATGGCATGTCTCCTCATGAAGATGCTGGATCCCCCACATGGGGATCCTGCTTCTAGGACAGCCATGATGATAATGATGTGGCAAGAAAGTACCTTGGAAAGACTGCAGAGCATATATAGATATTTGTTAACTGGTTCTGGTTGGATAAACATCTGATATAGGGAAGGCACTTTGATTGGTTTCACCATTTTTCTCTTGCCTCAATCCTCCCACCTGGTTTTCATTTTATAGTGTCTAGTGAGAAGTCTTGGGCTTTTTTCCCTCTGAGGACATATAAAGGCCCAGATAAAGGCCTTGTTCCTTTCTCTATTTGTTTTTTTTTCTGTTCTGGGTGATAGTAGCCTTGACTTTGTGGAGTCTGAATTTGCAATCAGTGCACCCATAAAGTCTCAAGGAGCAAAAGGTGACCTTCTAGAGGGATCTTTGAGATCCAAACCAGTGGTATCTGAAATCAGGATTCATGCTAGCAGTCCGTGAACTTGGTGGGACCAATGCTTTGTAGAAACTGACCTGAAGACGTGTGTCCTAGACTGACATAGTGCTAGAGGGAAATCTTTGTACATTTATCCTGGCTATATCTTCAAGGTAAATTTTCCTCTGTAAAAAGTTAATTGATTTTAAGTGGTTAAGTGGAATTGGGGCCCTAGTCAATGGGAATTTCCCCTTGGGTGAGATCAGTGGTATTGTCGTGTGTGTGTGTGTGTGTGCGCGCGCGTGTGTGTGTAGATAGATACACATATCTGTGTGTATGTAAATATATGTGTATATACACACGCACACACACACACACACATATATATATATATATACATATATACATACATATAATATGTGCATATACATTTGCAAGGCAGTCAGGATTAAGTGACTTGCCCAGGGTCATACAGCTAGTAAGTGTCAAGTGTCTGTGGCTGAATTTGAACTCAGGTCCTCCTGACTCCAGGACTGGTGCTCTGTCCATTGTGCCACCTAGTAAGACACCTGTGTGCCATATATTCTGATCTATAGAACTTTCACCAATTTCTATTTACTATTTGCTTGGATAAATGGATTTACTCACCATTCATTATGTGTGATGGTCTTTTAATTCATTTAAAATTTTTTTTATAAACAAACATTTGGTAGGATGAAGTCTAGCCTGTGGCTATAAGCTTGGGGTCCTTTCCTTCTTTAAGAAATAGCAGCTAGAAAAGTTACTTGGACCTAAAAATAGTGCCTCTGGACCAGCAATGTTTAAGGAGCAGATAGATTTAATTCTAGACTGGTACCTCTCTTTCAGAGGAGAATGGAATAGCCAGCTTCATGACCCCTTCTTCTGCTCCCCTCAAGGCAGGAATCTCAGTCTCCCTTGAAATGGGCTAGGCAAAATTCCAGAGACAATTATAGATGCCTCCAGGTCTATACATTTAGACCTTCTATATGGATAAACACATAATTCATATGGGAGTACACACTTTATAGTAATGAAACACATACAAATCAGGAGCTGCTATTATCAATCAAAACTTTATCTTAGGCCACCATTTAGCACTAATTAAATGGAAATAAATAAGCTTTAAAGAAAAGAGATAACTTGGGATGGCTAATCACTCTCCCTGGGGAGAGGAAGAAGACAAGGAGGGGAGAGGGGTAAACAAGGCAGCAATGCTCTCTCTCTCTCTCTCTCTCTTTCTCTCTCTCTCTCTCTCTCTCTCTCTCTCTCTCTCTCTCTCTCTCTGTCTCTGTCCCGTTCTCTCCTTCTCTGTCTCTGTCTGTCTCTCTCTTCTGTCTCTTTCTCTTTCCTTCTCTCTCCATCTGTGTCCCTGTCTCTCTTTGTGTCTCTGTCTCTTTGTGTCTCTCCCGCCTCCCCCCACCTCTTTCTCTAGTTATATTAACCTCTATCTATCTTCTCTCAAAAACTAGGTAGTAAACCATCTACTTATCTATCTTGATCTGTCTGTTTGATCTCATCTCTGTCTTTGTCTGTCTGTCTCTTCCTCCGGGTCTCCCCTCTTTCTCCCTCACTTCTGGGTGGTTCACAGTATCTTCCCCTGCCCCCAGTCCCCCCCCAGCAGCAGTAGCTGAGATGCTTTCTCCATTCATTTCACTTGCTCTCTCCAGCTGCACATCTAGCATCTCTATTCATCCTGTGCCATCATGTACACCTTTTTCTCACGACATTTCTCTTTCAAGGGAAAGGTAAAGGCAGCATTGTTTTTTCAAGCTGGTTCTGTCTCATTGGAGCTCAGGTATTAAAGATATTATAAAGGTATATAAAGATATTTAATACACAGGTATTAAAGACTTTGTTTCTAGCAAAAAACAGTATAGACAGATGTGTGTGTGTGTACATGCACACACAATGGGGTTAAAATTAACTGGAACAAAGTGAAATAATTTCATTTATTGATGTACCAAAACCTTATTTTTTAGCATCTTACAAAAACTTTTATTATGTCCTTACATTGCTATAATCACTAGTTTTTATACAATTTGACCTTGAATTCAGAAGATTTTGATGCATTCTTTATTTCTTTATTATGAAACCACAGTTTTATCATATTGACTATTAAGTTAATTTTTAATGAACAGTCCATTTCTCCAAATCCATCCTAGATTATTATCTGTGGGTTTTTTTAATTAAGATTTTTTTATTTTTAGTTTACAACACTCAGGTCCACATGATTTTGAGTTCCAGATTTTCTTCCCCCCCTCCCACCCTTGCCCCCTCACTCTCCAAGACGGCATGGAATCCAGTATGTTTTCTACATATAACTTTGCATTGAACTTATTTACACAATAATCAAGTTGTGAAGAATAATTATGACCAATGGAATGAATCATGAAAAAGAAGAAACAGAACCAAAAACAAAAAACAAAAACAAAAACAAAAACAAAAAATAGGAGAGCAAACAGTGTGCCTCAATCTGCATTCAGATTCCATAGTTCTTTCTCTGGATGTAGATAGCGCTCTCCTTCATGAGTCTTTTGGAGTTGTCTTTGAACCTTGCATTGCTGAGAAGAGCGAAGTCTATCAGGGTTGGTCATCACAGAATCTATATATCTGTGGTTGTGTATAATGTCTGTGGGTTTTAATGGGGTTCAAATCATGTGAGTCCCCAGGCTTTTGAAGCTTAGTACTGTATTATATCTCCATTTAAGAAGTTCCATAATTCCAGAAAGATTCTTCTTTTCAGTATATTTAAATATACCAAATATATAAATAATATGTAAATAAATATATATTTATTAGATTTCACCATTTCCTCAGTTGACAAGATTTTCAGTCCCACTGAAAGTAGAAAATACCCAAAATATTTGGGGAGGTGATGTTTAACAATCTAATGAAAATGCTCAAGTCTTAAGCACAATTTTTTTTGCCTGAATGTTATCAGTATGCGATAGCCCCATTGATAACTAAGTCCAGTGTAAACCATGCAGATTAGTATAGGCCCACAAGTCCTAGTCTTAAAGTCTGGAAGAAGTCTACTAGCATGTGAGTAAGACTTTTGAAAAATTTGAATGTAATTGAAAATGGCCAATAGCATTGGAGCTATTTGTCCTAAGGTTATAAATATTGGTTGCCATGAAATACTTCAGTGACTAATATCAAAGCTTAAGTGAAGGGACAACTGAGAATAACTTTTTGGGATGATAAAAATATAGTTTATTAATTCAGGGATTTTTGTACCTTGCCTCCAGGGCAGCTATACATGTAATAAAATAGTATAGTACAGAAGGGATTCTGGAAAGGAAAAGATAGATTTCTTCTGCAAGACAACTGTGATTTCATTGAAAGAGATGGGATTAGGAGGCAAGAGGCCCAGGTCTTATCCTGGCTCTGCCACTAACTACCCATGTGACCTTAGGCAAATCGCTTTTCCTTATAAGTCTCAATTTCCCTAACTACGAAATGAGGTGATATCTCAGGGCCCTTCTCACTCTAAAATTCTGTCATTGTATGGAGTAGAGCCTTTCATACAGGAGAATGAAAAAAATGAAAGTTGTTCTGATTTAATTATATTGATTCTGATTAATTATTCCTGATTAATTCTGTTCTCATTAATTATTTCCGATTAATTATATTCCATGTATATGGAAGTTGAGGATCAAGAAAGATAAAAAGGGCAAATTCCTTATGAAGGATTTTCCACATTAGAAGATAACTGTTCATAGGATGGAAAAAGCCATATAGAGATCCTGATCATGCTTGAGAGAAAAACGCTGAGACTGATACAGTCACTTGTCAACAGATTTTCTGTCTGTCCATATATGTATCTATGTATCTATCTGTCCATCTGTCCTTCTGTCTGTCCATCCATCTCTCTCTCTCTCTCTCTCTCTCTCTCTCTCTCTCTATATATATATATATATATGTATATCCACATATATCTATATCTATAGACACACATATGTATAGCTCTCTCTCTTTCTCTTTATACATTTCCCTTGAAATGCAAGGGAGAAACATAGACACAGAGAGATTTCTGAGTTTAAACTCCCTTAGATTGTAAAACAATGCTTCTTTCATACAGAAAAGAAGCAAGATCAAAGGTAATGCTTACTCTGTTCTGATTGCCCACACTAACAAGGGACAGGAATTAAGAAAAAAAAATCAAAGTACATCCAAGCAATACCTACTTTCAAAAGATATGGGAGATATATGGTGCAGATAATGAAAGCAGTGTATAGATGATATATAGTACAGGCAATTAACTACAGTTAAGAACATCTGTTTAAACAGGGTACAAGATAAAGGTATTTTTTTTCCACAGGTATTCATTGTCATACATTTTACTTATTCAGCAAACTACAGCAATCCTGTGATTGCTTAAAACCCAAATCAAATTACTTGCCAGGTCTTGTTTCTACCTTCGTTGCTCTCATGTATGTCCCTTCCTCTGCAAAGCTACCACCCTGGTATTGGTCCTCATCACCTCACACCTGGGCTATTGTAATAGCTCCTGGTGGGTCTCCCTGCCTTTCTCCTCACTCCAGCCCATTCTTTACTCAGCTGCCAAAGTGATCTTCCTGAAGCATGGGTATGGTTATGTCATGCCCCTTCCCCCCCAATCCCCTGCCAACCCACATCCATATATTCAGGCAACTCCAGTTGGCCTCTGTTAGCTCTAGGATCAAATATATCTCTGTTTGACTTTTAGAGCCTTTCACAACCTGGAATCCTTCCTATCATTTTAGTCCTGTTATAACTAACTCCTCTCTCAGATTCAATGGTCTAGCAACATTGGCCTTCTTACTCTTCCTCCCCAATGACATGACACCTCCTAAGTCTGGGCCTCTGCATTATTTTGCCTCCAAGTCTGTGATGCCAGCCCTCTTTACCTCCACCTCCTGGTTTCCTGACTTCTTTCAAGATTCAGCTTAAATCTCACTTTCAGAAGGTCTTTATTGATCTGTCCCCTTCCACCTCCCTACATTTCTGGTTCCTTCCCTATGAAGTTGTCTCCCATTTACATTATATACATATCGTGCTTGTTGTATGTTGTACATACTTGTATGTACATGTTGTTTATTGTATGTACACGATTGTTTGTGCAGTGTCTCCCCCTGTATAGCGGATGTCCTAGAAGGTATGGAACCTGTTTTTACCTTTCTTTGTATCCCCAAAGCTTAGCATAGTACCCAGCATATAGTAAACTCTTAATAAATACTTGTGCCCAGCATATAGTAAACTTTTAATAAATGCTTGTTGCACAATCACTTTTTTTCTTATACTATGTTATGGAAATACTTGTTTTATTCCATAAATTAAAAATAAAACAAATAAAAATTTAAAAAAAGGAAGAAGATGGAAAAAAATGCTTGCTGACTGATTGTCTTAGGTTCATACTTAGTTAAACTCTATTTCAATAACTTCTGTACTTTGACGAAGGGCCCATGAAGTTGTTGTTGGTGTCACCACCCTGGTACTGGCCCTCACTTTCTCACACCCAGACTATTGTAATAGTTGCTGGTGAGTGTCCCTGCCTGGTGTTACCAGGCAATGAGAAGGCAAAGGAGTTGAACGGAGGCTAAAGTTCTGAGTTTCAGCAGGTAGCAGGAGTTTTTTTTGCCAATAGTAACGCATTACTTACTATATAGGCAGCTGATGGGGCTGCCTGGCATTACAGATGTATTATGAAGGAGATCAAAAGCTCTGTTTTAAGATCACATCTAGAATACTGTGTTCAGTTCTAAGTACCACATTTTAGGGAAGTCACTAACAAATTGGCAGGGGGATGTATCCAGAATGAGACAACCAGAATGGTAGAGATTCTGGCGTATGATAGAAACTGATGGAACTGAGCCTGTTTCCTGCTAGAGAAGACAGGACAGATGGGATTGCTGTCTTCAAGCACTCAAAGGGCTGCCAAGGGGAAGATTAATTAATTTTTCTGCCTGCCTCCAGAGAACACAATTAGGACCAATGGCTAGAAGTTTCAGAGAGACAAATTTTAGACTCTATGTAAGAGAAAACTTCCCAACAACGATGTCCAAAGATAAAATGGTCTTTCAGCGGTCTCCCTTTTACTTCTAGAGGAGACTGATGACTACTTGTTAGAAATGTTGGAGGAGAGATTCGTATTCAGGTAATATATAAGATTAGATGTTTTCTGAGGCCCCTTCCGGAGCTTTCATTCTTTGAAAGATTGAACACATCAATTAAAGCCTTGTGACTTTTGACACAATAAATTAAATTTCTCTTATCTCTATCAACTTCCCTACTCCCATCCCAATTCCCATTCCTATTCCCATTCTGTGGCCATGGGGAGGTGGGTTAGGAACAAAGACAATGTCTTCTACTTTATTGGTTTCTTTACTCATCATAAAATCCAAAGAAGATGTGCCATGAGACCTATTCATGAGAATATATTTTTGGAATGTTTCTTTAAGGTTATTAAAAACAATGACAACACCATAGTCCTTGGAGTACTCAGTGGAATATTTGAGAAGAATGAACAATGATGTTAGGACAGAGGAGGAAAGAACCTTTCCAAAAAGCAAACCCAACAGGGAAGTGGCCTTGGGATAGAGTCCTCCTGCCTAGAGTGCACTTGGCTCAAAGATCAAGAGGTTTTGTAAACAAGAGGAACCAAAGCTTGGCACTGAGTTTTTGGACTATTGGCTAATTGATGCAACTTGCCAAAAATGAAGATATCCTGGGAAGAAAGTTCTCCTGAGCATGTACGTGTTCCAAAGACAATGGTGCATTGCACATTGATTGTCTCAAGAATGTAGAGGGCAATTCTGTTATGACACAAAATCCCCAGCATGTTGTGACCCAAGTGTCTGAAGGGGTCAAAACTGTATCCAAAAGGATCATTGTCCTTGCTCATCCTAAAGCAGGGAGGAAAGCAGAACCCTCTCCAGAGGTGAGAAGGGAGTGAATATACCTAGGGAAGGATGTTAGCAGCTATAGTAGTCTTGGGATGAACAGCCTCTGGAGGGCAGTGACAAAAAGAGATCTGTAAATAAAAGGATCATATGTCTAGAGGTGGAAGGAACCTCAGAGACTAGCTAGTTTAGCTCCTCATGTAGAGAGAAGGGAGGGAATATACCTAGGGAAGGATGCTAGCAGCTATAGTAGCCTTGGGATGAATAACCTCTGGGGGGCAGTGACAAAAAGAGATCTGTAAATAAAAAGATCATACGTCTAGAGGTGGAAGGAACCTCAGAGACTAGCTAGTTCAGCTCCTCATTTTAGAGATAAGGAAACTAAGGTGATACGAGGAGACAGCCTACAGTCTTTCTGTCTGGATAGCTTTAGCCACTTTTGCTATAGGGACTAAAGAAAAGAGGTGTGTCAACCTAACAGAAGCACTAGAATGCTAGATGTGTAATAGGGTAGAGACAGGTTCCCAAGAAAAATGCTGCTCTTACATCCTCTGCCTTTTTCCTACCCTTTCATTCACTTTTTCCCCAACCTCTCATTCTCTTCAGGAGGCTCTATATCTTTGTCAATCCTTATTATTTAAGAGTCTGCTTGCTTCCTTTTTTTCACCCATTTATTTTATAAGACACTCAATTTTCTCATTGGCCAATCATTGTATTATTTGTTTGTGTGTGTCCTTGGGACAAATACCAGCGAGAGAGAGGGGGGGGGTGGGGACAGAGAGAGGGAGAGACGGAGACACAGAGAGAGAGACACAGAGAGAGACATAATATGTTTAACCTGATTAGTTCCTGTACCTCGGTGGTTTTTCTTCTCTCTTTATTTTTGCAATGCCTGATGAATAATACAATTCACATATACAGTGGAGTTACATTACGTACACATTTAATTTACACAAATTCAACTACCCATACTTGTCAAAATGGGGGAAGAGAGAGAGAGATGGAGACAGTATGAGAGAGACAGAGAGGGACAGAGTGAGGTGGGGAGGGAGAGAGAGGGAGAGAGAGAGGAAAAGGGAGGGAGAGGGGGAGGGAGGGAAGAGGGAGAGAGAGACAGAGAGAGAGAGAGAGAAAGAAAGAGAGACAGAGAGAGGGAGAGAGAGAGACAGAGAGAGGGAGAGAGAGACAGAGAGAGAGAGACAGAGAGAGAGAGAGACAGAGAGAGAGAGAGAAAGAAAGAGAGACAGAGAGAGGGAGAGAGAGAGACAGAGAGAGGGAGAGAGAGACAGAGAGAGAGAGAGAGAGAGAGGGAGAGACAGAGAGAGACAGAAAGAGAGAGAGAAAGAAAGAGAGACAGAGAGAGGGAGAGAGAGACACACACAGAATTTGTGTGTGAGAGAGAGAGAGACAGAGTGTGCAGGAGAGCAGGAGGCATGTATTGGCTGTATAACTTAGCCTCTTAGTGTTTCAGTCCACTTTCAACATTGTAAGTTGCTTCATAAATACTTATTAATTGAAGGATTGATTAACTAGTTGATAGCGCACCGAGGGGGTGTGTGTGTGTATGTGTGTGTGTGTGTGTGTGTGTGTGTGTGTGTGTGTGTGTGTTGGTAATTTTAACTAAACAAATATCTATCCATTGAATTTAATTCAATAAGCACTTTAAATAAGCAGCATTTTTGTGTATGACACTGTGCTAGGTACTAAGAATGTTGAGACAAAAAACAAAATAGCCCCTGATTTCAAGGAACTTCTATCCTACTGCATTTATCTCACCTACCATTTACTGTGTGGAATAGTATCTGCCCGAGTTTCTCTGGCAGAGCCAAGTTGAAATTTTGTGGTCTAGTTCTGAATGCTTTGGAATCCTCGAAGGAGTCAGCAAGTGTATGAACTTAGATACATGTTATCACTTGCAAAGATAATTAGGCAGCTCACTACTTACAGCGGCCTCTTAGGATGATGGATGGAGAGAGACAGAGAGACAGAGACAGAGACAGAGACAGACAGAGGGGGGAGAGAGACAGAGAGAGACACAGAGAGAGAGAGGCAGAGAGAGAGAGAGACAGAGAGAGAGAGATTGAATGAGAAAGACTTGAGTTTGAACTGGCTGTGTGACCTTGAACAAATCACCTAACCTCTCAGCCTCAGTTTCCTCACTTGTAATATAAGGGTAATAATAACACTTGCCTCACAGGGCTGTTGTGAGAATTAAATAAGATTCCTCCTTTTGTACCTTCTTTCTGAGATTACCTTTTATCTACTCAGTATAAATTTTGTAAATACCTAGTTATTTACATTTGAGGGCAGGGACAGTATAAACAAAGTACCTGGCATCCAGTAGGATTGAAAGCAATTTGGAAATATTGAAACACTATGTAAAATTGTCAGTTATCATCATTATCATCACCCTCACCATTATCATGGTAGAGAACAGAACAAAAAACACCATAGACTCCTCAATACTTGTACTTGAGAGACTGTAGATTCTGTTAGGTGAAAAGATTTTTATTTTTCTCTTGGTCCTCTCTCAAATATATATGGTACCCTTTTCTGTGGATGGTGAGAATAGGGTGGGTGGGAGGCAAGGGAGGAATCATTTTAAGAAATCAAACAGATCTTTGCCTCCTATATATGGGGCTTTAAGCAACAGACGGTTGAAATAATCACAACTGAAATTTACTGATTTCACCAAGCACATATATAACTTTATAATTAAAAGATCATTTTAACTTAAAAAAAGAAGAATATTTTCTAATGCAAGTTAATCTTTCTTGGAAGCCCATCCTCTGTCTGCTAAGCCTTTCATCTCTTCCTCAACTGGTTAAAGAGCTTCTTATGGTTTCTTTCAACTCTTGCTGAGGGATAGAAAACCAACCAGGACTGTAGGAGCAGAGGAAGAAAGACTCCTTTGTTCTCCATCACGTGTTTGAATTCTGAACATGACTACCCTGGAGGCATTCTCTTGGGTCAGGCCAGGATCTGCCCCTTTCCTGTCCTGGACTCTGAGTGTCACACTCATGTATCCTGCAGTTCTACAAAGGAAAAGAGAAAGGGGGAGGGAGAAGGGAAGGAGAGAGACAGAGAAACAAAAGAGAGAGA
>CM053623.1:197700151-197738215 GCA_028646595.1 Phalanger gymnotis
GAGAGAGAGAGAGAGAGAGAGAGAGAGAGAGAGAGAGAGAGAGAGAGAGAGAGAGAGAGAGAGAGAGAGAGAGAGAGAGAGAGAGAGAGAGAGAGAGAGAGGGAGAAACAGTACTGTTCAATTGTGAGCAGTGACTGTTCAGTCCCTGTCATCTGATGCATCTCCTCCTATCCACTTCCCCTCCTCCCACCCCACTCTTAAACAGAAGACTGCCATAAGCTTAATCACAGGGTTTGGTTTGATTTATTCTCGCCTCCTTAATAGAAGAGTGTTGTTGGAAAGAAAGCAGCAGGAGTTAACTGGGGATCATGTGGAGAAATGTAGCCTCTGAGATCAGAGCAACTCAAAAACATTTTCTTAAGCAGCTCGATTTTGTTTCCTCAGTATAAACACTGTCTCTCATTTTGGGCCAAGAAACAGGTCCAACTTAGAGATGAAAAAAAAAATAGATTTCTTTGGACACAGTGGTATCAGATGACTGTTGTATGTACTGCAGCTGATCCTTCATTTCTAAACTAGAGGGGTGCTGTGTTTCTTGTGAATTCCCCAAGTTAATGGCATGTGTGCCCTGGAATAACTTGATGAGTCTTGGATTTTGAAAACAATTTCCTCATCCTAAAATCAGAAGATTGGAACAGGTCTCTAAGGTCTGTTCCAGAGCTAAATCTTACGATCCCAAGAGATGACCTAATCTCATAAATCCCTAATTATGTTTTCTATGCTTTGCTTCTCTTCACTCTATCTGAGTTTCAAAATCCAGCTCTCTGGTGGGAAGGTCATAAAGGTATTTGATCCATGTACAGAATGTTGTAGTTGGGAAGGATCTTAGGGAATTATTTAGCCTATGTGAAGAGATTCTTGGTCCTCTTGGGCAATCTGATGAAGCCTATGGACCCCTTCCCAGAATAATGTTTTTAAATGCATAAAATAAAATTCACAGAATCAAATGTAAACCAATTATATTGAAATAAGTTATCGAAATATTTAAAAGACAAGTTCACAAACCCTAGATTAAGAATCCATGGCCTGATCCAACTTTCAATTTTGCAGATAAAGAAACTAAAGCCCACAGAGGTGGGGTGACTCCAATTCCATTGAATTAAATTCAACAAGCATTTGTTAAGTAGCTATGTTGTTGTTGTTTCAGTTGTGTCGACTCTTTGTGATCCTATTTGGAGTTTTCTTGGCAAAGATACTGAAGTGATTTGCCTTTTCCTTCTCCAGCTCATTTACAGATGAGGAAACTGAGGCGAACAGGGTTGTTGCCCATTTCAAGTGTCTGAAGCCAGATTTGAGCTCGTGAAGATGAGTCTTCCTGATTCCAGGCCCAGTACCCTATCCACTGTGCCACTTACCTGCCCCAAAACAGCTATGTACCTCTTAGAATTCGAAGTTTCTTCAAACCTCAATTCTAACACCGCCCTACAGAGGTCTTTTCTGGTTCACCCACCTGCTAGCACTCCCTTCCCCTGCAATCCCTTGTGTTTGTTTATTTTGCATGTATTTACTTGCATGTGTTTCTATCCATGTTGTCTCCTATAGAATGTAAGCCCTTCGATGGGTTGTATCATTTTTGTCTTGTGTCCCAGTGTCTTGCCCCCTACTTGGCACGTAGTAGGTACTTAATTTTGTGGCAGTTGTTTGTCCTTTATTCTAGAAGACCAATGACATCAGGAAGGAAGGTGATGTCTTGACTTGGGTTTGAATTGGATTGAAGTGAGGCAGAGCTATGCAAAGTCATCAGCCTCACTCTGTCCTCCAGAGTCATCAGAATCCAGTGGGAAGACATAGGTCAGGACAACTGGTGAGGACCCCCAGATACTTAATAGATATTTGTTGACCGATGTGCCAGGCACTGTGCTAGGTGGCTGGGGCTACAAATACACATGCAAAAAAATGAACATAGTTCCTGATCTGAAGGAGTTTGCATTGTACTTGGGGAGACAATATGTACACAGATAAATAGATAGTCTCAAGGGATCATAAGATTTGGAAGGGACCTTAGAGGCCATCTTGTCCAGAGATATTAAATATTGTGGGCTATATGAGGCCCATAACACATTGAATACAATCCGAATTAGATTGAAATGTATTGGGAAATATTTAACAAAATAAAGAAAAAGACAATAACATGCAGATAATATTACCCTTTTAGTCAACACAAGATCTGCAAGGATCCTTATGTATGGATTAGTGGCCTCCATTTCTTTTTGAAATTGGCACTACTGATCCAGTCCATGTAAAGTCAACTCAAAGTAGTTTTAAGAAGAGAAATTGCTAATAGAAGGCTAATAGAAGGAAGAAGCTAGAGTAGAATAGAATAGAAGAAGCTAATGGAAGGAAAGGCCTTATGTAGAGGTGGCTCTTGAGCTAAGCCTGGGGTAGAGGTAGGGATTACAAGTAGGGGTGAGGAGAGGGTTATCTCTAGGAATGAGTAGAGCCTGTGCAAAGGCTTGGTGGTGGGAGGAGGTAGGAAGTAAGGTACAGGGGACAGCAAGTGGTCAGCAATGCCTGGCTTCACATCTTGCCTCAGCTATTTTGCTAGCCATGGCCAGTCACAACCTTCTCACCCCCATTTCCCTTATGTGGAAAATGAGGAGAATTGTAACAGCTTCCCCATGGGGCTGTTGTGAGGGTCAGACGAGATAGCATATATACATTTCTTTGCAAACCTAATGGGCTAAATAAATATTAGGCTAGGCAGCTAGGTAACACAGTGGATGGAGCGCTAAGCCTGGAGTTAGGAAGACTCCTCTTCCTGAGTTCACATTTGACCTCAGACACTTACTAGTCGTGGGACTCTAGGCTAGTCACTTAATCCTGGTTGCCTCAGTTTCCTCACCTGTAAAATTAGTTGGAGAAGGAGATGGCAAACCACTCCAGTATCTTTGCCAAGAAAACCCCCAATAGAGTCCTGAAGAGTTGGACATGATTGAACCATAACAATAACATTATTATAGCTAGGGGTAGCTAGGTGGTTCAGTGGATAGAGTGCCAGGCCTGGACTTGGGAAGACCTGAGTTCAAATTTGCCTTTAGATATTTATTAGCTGTGTGAACTTGGGCAAATCACTTAACCTCTTTTGCCTCAGTTTCCTCATCTGTAAAATGGAGATAATGATAGCAAATGAGATACTTGCAGGGCAGCTGGGTGGCACAGTGAGTAGAGCACTGGCCTTGGAGCCAGGAGGACCTGAGTTCAAATCCAGCCTCAGACACTTGACACACTTAATAGCTGTGCGACCTTGGGCAAGTCACTTAACCCCAATTGCCCTGCCTTCTCCCCTGCAAAAAAAAAAGAGATATTTGTAAAGTACTTAGCACATTGTAAGTACTATATAAATGTTAGGTATTGTTATAATGAATAAGTCCAATTCATCCGGAATATAGAGTATATGAAAATAGTGTGATGTAAATCTGGAGGCATGAGTTAGGACCAGAATGTGTATGGTTTCACATGCCAAACAGAGGAGTTTGCTTAAAGTCATGTAGCTTCTTAGAAAAAGAGGCAGGACATTAACCCAAGCTTTTGCTGACTCCAAGTCCAGGGTTCTTCTCATTACACCACACTACTTCCCCCTGTAGCCTACTGCCTTCCACCCAATTGTAATTTTGACTGTTCAATTTCAACTGTTCAGTGAGAATTATAGATATACATGTAAGGGCAGGGGCTTTCCAAGGACCAGAGAGACCCGAGCTCTCTCCAACTTTTGATGTCAGACTCTAGCACTAATAAAAAACGAAATTAAGAAACATTTCTGATCCTAGCAGTGAGTCCTCTCTCCTCTGATGTGTTAAGACAAACCCCACTATATCTTAGTAGAGTAACTTCATGAATTGCCTTTCCAAAAAATTCATCACTTGACAGCCAAACTACTAATGATCTTTTCTAAATTTAGCCTGGTTTCTTTCCATCATTGAGCTTCCTTGTGAAGTCTTTTCAACCTCGTAGGATGGACCAAAACTCATATTCTACTGGGGATGGTTGAGAACTCAGGTTCACCTGTGTACCCTGAAGAGGCATCAGATGTGGAATTTAGTAGATTCTAGTGAAAACAAAGAACAGGAGAGTGGGGGTGGGAACATAGATAGAAAGAGAGAAACACACAGAGAGACAGAGAGAGAGAGGGGAGAGAGGGAGAGAGAGAGAGAGAAATATAGAGACAGAGAGACAGAGACAGAGAAACAAAAAGAGACAAAGAAAGACAGAGAAATAGAAAGAGAAAGAGAAACAGAGAAAAAAGGGAGGGAGAAAGATAGAAAGAGACAGACAGAGAGAACAGAACATAGAGGATGGAGTAATCAATTCCTGTAACAACTTAAGAAAAAAAAACAACCCCAAGATAAAGTAAAGAAGTAAAAGAGAACAGAGAGACAGAGCAGAGAGAGACTAATATTTTAAAATGATCAAACATTTCCTAGCCTTTTACTGTATGAAGGCACTATTTGCTGAGGGGAAAATCCAGATTTTTGTTCAGTATCATAGCTGATATTAAACCTGGTGGCATCATTGAACTCTTTTGTAATATAGTTAAAGAGTGATCATTCTTTACAGGCTGAGTTTGATATTCCCTCTGAGTTTAAGGCACAGGCCAAGTGACCACTTGGTTTTCACCCCCTTCCTTTTTCTGACTGCTCTTGTATGAGGATGTAAACCTATTCCCTAAGAAGACTTCAGTTGTTTTGTTAATAAGCTCAAGCATCAACGCAAAAGTCCAATAAATTTCTATTATGCTAAGACACCGGGCAGATCCGGTAGGAAGCAGGCTGGAGGTGAGCATACAATCCCAGGAGGGTCATTAAAGGATAAAGTAAGAGATAGAGCTAAATCCTAGGCTACTTAGTGACTGTCTAAGCATTTCTTAGTTTCTGGGTGCAAGGTAAGCAAGATCATGGAATTTCAGGGTTGGATTCAGAATCACATCTACACTAATTCAGACATCTGTCACTTCTTATGTGGACTCTAGACATAATCTGCTAGTTGGGGCAGCTAGGTGGCACAGTGAGTAGATCACTGGTCCTGGAGTCAGGAGGACCCGAATTCAAATCCAGCCTCAGACATTTGACACACTTACTAGCTGTGTGGCCTTGGGCAAATCACTTAACTCCAATTGCCCTGCTTCCCTCCCTAAAAAAAAGTAGGTGCCACTGCATACTCTCCTGTTTGTCACATGACCCACGGCAACCAACCATCGTCAGCCTGCCTCAAATCTAGTCTAAGTTATCTGCAGTCCGAAGTTTAGTTTATTTTCATTTTGGCCCCTACCTACTGCCAAGTTGTGCAGGTCTGGAGTAACCGTATCGTCTTACGCCTTTCCAAAATCACGGCCATGACGTGGCCCACCAACACAAAGGACAAGTTCCGGAACAATGGAGACAGTAATTCATTCTTTGGAGGAAAAATAAGCTGGAAAATGATTTTCACAAGATGACCAACTAGAAAGACTCAGACAGTTTGTTTATTACACAGTTGTGGTGACTGAGTGACACAGCCCAGATTATAAGTAACGATAAAAAAGCAAACTCCTTTTTTCAAGTTATTAAAAAAGACATAGGGGACAAGAACCATAAGGAAGCTCTTCTCACAGAATGAATCAGACTCTGACTGTGCTACTGTAGCCACTTGGGGACCTTGGAATTGAAAAGATATAGAAAACTCAGAGGGCAATGGATAGCATAAAAGTTTTCAACAACATTAGAACAGAATGCAGACAGTGTGTATAGCAGACTGAATGCTAGATTTAAAAGCAGAAAGGATTCAAGCTCCATCTTGGTTAATTACTAGCCGTGTGACCTATCAGTTAAAAGAGATACATGGGCTAGATAATCTCCAGTGTCTCTTCTAGCTCTAAATCCCACGTTCTTATGAAGCTCAGGGAGGTTACATGACTTGCCTCAGGTTGCCCAGTTGGTTAGCCAAAGAGATGTATGACTTCTTGGAATCCTCATACAAACTGTGTGACTACATTCTGGGATTATATGCGTCGAGGTGTATGTGAATCCCTCTTCCTCACATACAGAATATGTCATTCTGTTCTTATTTCATCCTATGATTGTACCACATGGAAGCAAGAATGGCAGTTGGAGTTTTTAGAACAGTTTCCTGTACTTGCTGGCTTTTCCTTCCTGTAGGATGGTTTTCTGGAGACTGGTAAATCCATTTGTGAAATCGTTCTAGGTTAGGGATGGAGAACCTGCAGCCTGGAGGCCACATGTGGCCCTCTAGATCCTCAAGGGCAGCCCTTTGACTGAATCCAAACTTCACATAACAAATCCCCTTAATGAAAGGATTTGTTCTCTAAAACTTGGACTTGGTTAAAAGGTCACACCCAAGGACTTAGAAAGTCACATGTGGCCTCGAGGCCACAGGTCACCCATCCCTGAATCTAAGTTAAAACTTTCTTTGGAATCAACTTTCCAGAATGGCCAATACCACCTGAAACATTTTACTCATAGGCAGGGTTCCTTATACTTTGTTGGACCAGAAGACAAACTGAAATCTTGTATAATTTAAAGTATTTCCAGAATTTATCATTCCTTTCTTTCTTCTTCTCATCTTTGCCCTCCTCTCATATTATTTATAGCATATCTTAGCCAGGGGCCATTCTGTTGAGTGCATCTTAAAAATAGAGACAGGGTTTTTACTGCTACGGTATTTAAAAATAGACAATAAATCTATCCAATTAACCTCTTTTTTTTTTTTTTTGCAGCAGAATGGTAACCTTGAGCTTATTTGATTAGGTCTGTCACTTGCAGGGGCTTATACTAAATTAGTTTAGCCTTTCTTGAGGTCAGATAACACTTGATACAAGTATTTGTCACTCAGATGAGATGGAATCAGTATAGTCATAATGACAGTAATGATAACAGCAATTATAAGAATTAGAAGGAGGAAGAGGAGGAGGAGTGGAAAGAGGAGAAGAAAAGGGAAAAAGATGGGAAGAGAAAGAGAATATTTACAACAATAAAGCCAAGATAAAAACAACTAACATTTATAGAGTACTTACTATATGGCAGACACTGTTCTAAGCACTTTACAATGAATATCTCATTTGATCCTCATAACAACCCCGGGAGGTAGGTGCTGTTATTATTCCCATTTTCCAGATGGGGAAACTGAGGCAAACAGAATTTAAATGATTTGCCCAGGATTACAGTTAATAAGTGTGTAAGGTCAAATTTGAACTCAGGTCTTCCTGCCTCTAGGCTTGGCACTCTATCCACTGTCCCACCTAGCCGCCTCTAATCCCAATAACTGGGGAGGGTGAGGCTAGTGGTCTCTTGAGCTCAGGAGTTCTGAACCACGAGGGGCTATGCCAATCAGGTGTCCACACTGTTTGTTATCATTATGGTGAGCCCTGGGTTTAAAGGTTGTGAGGTTGCCTAAGGAGGAGCAAACGAGCCCAGGTCAGAAACAGAGCATGTAAACACTCCTGTGTCTCTTAGCAGTGGGCAGCCCTTGAATTTCTAGTCTGGTCAAGACTGAGATAGCCAGTCTTTTAATAAAAAAAATGCAAATAAACCAAGTGACCCAATTTGGATATATCCAAAGTATAGCGTATTTTTGTACTTTCTTTACTACCTTGAGTGCCTGGGTAAATTCTAATCCTGGAGTAGCTAGGTGGCACAGTGAGTAGAGCACTGGCCCTGGAGTCAGGAAGACCTGAGTTCAAATGTGACCTCAAACACTTGACACAATTACTAGCTGTGTGGGGCACAGCTAGTGCTGTGAGCAAGTCACTTAACCCCAATTGCCTTGCCTTCCTTTCCTCCCTCCAAAAAAATTGTAATGCTACTTGTATCTGGCTTGTTTCATTGGGTTTTGTTTTGCATGATGAAGTGACAAAGGGCATTGGACTCAGAGTCAGAAAACTGAGATGTGAGCCCACACTCCTCACTTCCCGTCTGAGCCTTGGTTTCCTCATACATAAAACGGGAATAATGACTCTTGTACCATTAACCGTACAAGGTTGTTGTCAGGAAAATACATTATAAGCCATGAAATGTGACACAAATGTGCATTTTTAGTGTTCTAGCTGCTCTGAGCTTTCACCCCTTATGAGTCACCTTATCGTGAGACTCGTGATTTTATCATTGTAGGGGACTCTCAGAGGAAAGTCCCTGTTGGCTTGCACATTGTCATCTCATAGAATCATCATTTTAAATTAATAAGGGAGCTCAGGGATCATCTAATCCAAATGTCTCTTTTTATAGATGAGGGAACTGAGGTTAGGAGACGTTAAGTGACCCACCCAAGGTCACACATAGTACAGGTGACATTTGAACTCAAGACCTGTGACTCCAAGTTTAGTACCCTTTCCGTTGCTTCTTGGTTTTGTAACTGATCATTTAGATCATTACCGTGGACACTGAGAAGTTAAGTTGGTTGCCAAAGTCATTCAAATTCTGTTTGCCTCAGTTTCCTCATCTGTAAAATAGGGATAATTATAGCATCTGCCTCCCAGGGTTGTTGTGAGGATCAAATGAGAGTGGTTGGTTGGTTGTTGGCCTTCGTTCTTGAAGAGGACTAAAATGACATCACTACGCTAGAGTCAAGTTTCAATAAGTCTAACTGTGGCTGATCAGACCAATACTGGTTTGGAATGCTCTACCAATGTTGGGCACAAATAGTCCATGTGAACATTTGGGGTGGATACTCTAAATCTGTGCATCCTGTATTTCCTTTGAGCTGTTTCAATTCTGTTTTGCTCATAGAGCACAGCACCTTCTCTGATGTGGGCACGCCATGCTGAGTGGTTCTGCCTGTGCCAGTGTCTCCCATATCACAAATCAATTCTAAAGTTTTTAAGAGAGACCTTGAGAGTGTCCTTGTATCACTTCTTCTGACTACCATGTGGCTATTTGCCCTGTGTGAATTCTCCATAAAAAGTATTTTTGGCAAGTGTACATTTTGCATCAATCCCATCCCAGCTGAAGTTCTAATGGAAGAAGAGGTTTTGAATGCCATTAAGCTCCTTTTGTGTGGCAAAGCACCTGGGGCTGATTATATTCCAACTGAGATTTACAAGGTAGGGGGTGCATTGCTCATACAAAAGCTGGCTGAAATTTTCCAGGTTGTATGGCAAGAGGAGGTTATCCCCCAGGATGTCCCTATTGTCCATCTCTATAAAGGTAAAGGAAATAGGTTGTCCTGTGACAATTACAGGGTGGGGGTCGGGGTGGCGTCTCTCTCAGTCATTGCTGGCAAGATTCTTGCCAGAGTCCTCCTTAATAGGCTGATCCTTTATCTGGAAGATGGTCATCTACCTGAGAGTCAGTGTGGCTTCAGAAAGAGCTGAGGAACAGTGGATACAGTGTTTGCTGCCCAACAACTCCAGGAGAAATGCCAGGAGCAGAGCAGAGGTCTATACACAGTTTGTAGATCTGACTTTGACCGTATGTGGTACAGATAGGACTAGAAGCCAGAACTTGCTCCTGATTTCTAGGTCAGCTCCCTATCTACTACACCATGCTAACCTTTACATTTCCTTAGTCTTGTTATTTCAGAGTGACTAGGAATGGAGTATTTTTTAGGCAGAAAAGGAGCAAAGTTCTAAGCTCAAGGTCCTCCAAGGATATGTCTTCCTTAATTGATGGACAGATGGATGAGAGAAATAAAGTAATGCAACTTACTCTTTTCCTTTGAGATCCTTTGTTGAATTTGAATAACAAATTGTACTTATTAGGTGATTTTCATATTTCAGATGTTTAGATGCATGCTTCCTCTCCTTGAAGGCAGGGATTCCATCTTATTCTCTTAAGCTCTAGCACAGTACTTTACATGTAGCAGCCACTCAATAAACAGGTATTGAATAAATGAATTCCAAGGCTGAGGTTTTCTAGATTCCATTCATCTTCCTGGCACACTAGCTAGAGTCACCTCCTCGATCCTAGGTGATGTTTATGTAGCATGTTTGGCTCACAACACCTTTTAAATACATTATCTTTTATCATCTTCACAATACCTCTCTGATATGGTTAGGACAGAGACAGAGACAGAGACACAGAGAACATGATATAGCAGACAGAGTGCTAGATTTGGAGTCAGGAAAATTCAGGTTCATATACTGTCTCATGTTAAAGGATTTGCCCAAAGTCCCATAGCTAGTAATTTAGAGCTAGGGATCCTGGTGTGATCTTTTATTTTAAGTGATATCAGAAAATGTTGCTATAGGTAGGCTTTGGTTGTGTGAAAAGGTTTTCCCTTCCACTCTTGTAATTTCTTGGAGAAGAACATGGCAGCTCTTTCCAGAAAACATATTTTCCTTCCGGAAGGCATCAAATTCCTTTGGTCTAAACCTCTTTTCTATTATTTTTTTCCTTTAGATGTCAGAGCTTCAGTGAGATTCCTGCATTCTGTTGTGACAATGATTTTTGAATCCTGGGGTGACATTCCAGATCACGTGGATTGTCTCTCTCAGCTATTTAGAATTTGTAAAATTACGAAGAAAGTAATTATTATATTTTAATTATCTTATTTTATATATTTTATATAATAATTATTATATAATTATTTGTATATATTTATATATTATATTATAAATATATAATATATAATAATATATAATAAAATAATATATAAATATATTATATATGATAAATATATTATATATTTATATAATTATATTAACAATAATATAATACAAATATTATATTATATAAATATTATATTATAATTATTAATTATAATAATTACTATATTATAAGATTCTTTTTGATTATAGATCAGAGCTCCCAGTTAGGGTGAACTCTAATGTTTCAAACAACTTTTTAAACCCTTAAACCTATTTAGTTCTGTGCATACTAAACTAGTCACTGGTGCTCTCCAAGCCACTCTTTCCCATGCAAGCTGTATAAAGACATGTATCACAAGACAGATAGAATCAATCAAAGTTTTATTCAATAGGCAAAATAATTCCAAACACATGAGTTAAATCAAGAAATATAAACAGAGTTGAAGAACAAAGTAATTTTAGACTAAATGTCTGCCACTTGCGGGCTGAGGTAGAGGCAGAGGCAGAAAGGGAGGAGGAATTGCAATACTTTTACCAGGTTACTCAGGCTCCCAGGGAGAAACAGTTCAGTCACGTCTCTTAGCAACTATTGAGAAGGTGGAGGTGACAAGTCTTGAATGCCTTTCAAAATACTCCTACACGCCAGACCCATCTGACTCATTGGATTTCTCCTCCTTTACCAGAGTCCACTTCCATTTGTCTCTGCAAAGGTGAAAGCAAAAGCCCCTGTCCTCTGCCACAGTCCCACTCAAAAAAAAAAAAAACAGTTTTGTTTCAAAGAGATGATAGTCACTCAGCTCCTCCCAAAGTGGGGAAGAAAATACTTTTTGTCCAATATTCAAATTTCCAGAATTCAATCAGGTTTCAGGATTCTTATCTTAGATTGTAGGGGAAAGTCTGAATGCCAAATTGCACTCAGAAATGGGCTTCCAGGGTAAGCACTTCAACCTACGGGCACTTATAGGATCCATATAATTTATGGTTAGCACTGGAAGGGATCTTAGATGTTATCTAGTCTAGGTTCCCTCCCATTCCATTTTATTTTGTTATCTAAAAATATTCCAAAAAAGAGAGTATTTCTATATATACAGCAAAGTGCAAAAAGATAAATCTAGGGACATGCTGGTAGTTGTTTAACAAATAGCTTTCTGGAAAAAAAATGTACTCAGAATGCACTTCTAGGTTTAATTTGGATTATTAACACTTTCTTCTTCATTTTCTTAAGTCTAGATGATAAATGAAATAATAAATCAAGCCTTGTAGTATTTGCTGATTTTTGAGATATAAATGCTCTCACTAAAAATTGGTTCTTGGTAGCTGGTACTAGTTGGATTCAGCAGACCCCTGGCATAGGAAACTATGAATGTCCATTACATATCACTTGATTTAAGAAAAACAAAACAAAACACTGTATAGTAATTCAATGAATCATTTACAAAACTGTCTTGCTTGTCTGTGGTTTCTTCTGAACTTCCCTTTGTTCATTCATTTTAAAAAAAGTTTCAATAGCCTTTTTTTTTTTGGATATCATTATTTCTCTCCTTTCCCAAATCCCCCCAGTTACAGAGAGAAAGGAAAATAAAAAACAACCCTTTTAACAAATAAGCATCGTCAAACAAAATGAATTCATACAATGGCCACATCAAAAAAATGTATTTCTCTTTCTGCACCTTTAGTCCATTGCCTTGGTCAGTAGATGGGTAACATGTTTCATCATAGGTCCTCTGGAGACATGGTTGGTCATTGCATTGATCAGAGTTCTTGGTGTTTGAAAGGTATTTTTTTTTGTTACCATATTGTTGTCCTTCTACAATTTTTTTCTCCTGGTTCTGTTCACTTTATTCTGTATCAGTTCATACCACTTCTCTGAAATCATCTCTTTCATCATTTTTTTTATGGCACAATAACATTCATATACCAAAATGTATTCAACCATTTCCTAATTGATAATCGCACCTTTGTATTCTCATATTTTTCTTTTTTCCCCTTCTCTTTTCATCCCTCCTTCAGGATAAGGAAATTTGGTTTGCTTTGACTATTCCCTCCCCACTATTGCCCAATCTCTTTGTATGCTTTCCCTATCCTTGTCTGCTTCACTGTTGAATCTGATGTATTTCTATGATAAACTGTGTATATTTGTGTATTCAACCTTCCTTTTCCTGCTTCTCATGAGAGTAAAGTTCATCTGATTGCTTGCTTTCCCCATTTTTTCCTTTGTGTTTGATATTCTTCTCACATGTCCCAGTTATGAGAAATGTTAAGTTCCAACCCTCTATCTTCCTACACACTGCACTAATATATTCCTTTAACACTCCCGTTATTTTCTGATCTTACAACATTTAGAACTGTACCAATCCACTTCCATGACCTCTGTTTTGTTTGTTTCGAAACTCTCAATGCCTTTTGAACACACTAAGATTCTAAAGGGACACTAGTTTCTTCTCTTGCTGTTAGAACATTAATGCTACATCACCACGTAGCTTTTTTCAATTGTTCAAATAAATGTGTCTTTCTAGGTTTTTCTTGACTTGTGTTTGTATTTCATAGTTCCTACTCAGCTCTCGTATTTTCATTGGAAATGCTTAGAAGTGCTCTATTCCTTTAAAAATCAATCTTTTCTCTGTTGGATTATACTTAGCTTTGTAGGATAACATATTCTTGATTGTAAGCCTTGAGGAAGATCTACCATTTTCCTTTGTAAGCTATTTATTCTTTCCAATTCTTTCCTCTGGAGTCTGCCTCTCTCTCTCTCTCTCTCTCTCTCTCTCTCTCTCTCTCTCTCTCACACTCTCTCTCTCTTTCCCTTTCTTTTTTTCTAGCTTTATTTCTTCCAGGTATTCACGTAACCATCATGGAAACTTCATTTTCTCTTTGCTTGTTGTTGTGACTTAGTTACCTATTCCTTCTTTTTGAGAATTTCTAGATCTAACGTATTTTAATACTGTTTGGAGTTTTCTTTGATTTACTCATCTCTCCAGCTTTAGTTCCTGAATTTGAACTTTGTACCTGGACCAGGTTCTGTACCTTGCTATGCTTTTGGGTGGTGGGGTTGGTTTTTGCTTGGTCTTGCTGTGGATCCCCTGGTTTTCCTTTGTTAAATTTGTCCTTAGGTTAAGAGTAGTAGAGTCCCTTGTGGCTGTTTCAGTCATAATGTTGCCATGATACTCTTTTGGCTGTCATCACCCAGGGTCTTCAAAGTCCTCACACTAGGGCTCTCTAACTACCTTAGGTCTTTTGCTCTTTTGTTTCTGTTCTTTCCTTACCTTAAGAGGAGTACCCTGAGAAGAATCTGTCCAGAGGATCTTTTGAGGATCAGAAGTTTTGGAGGCACCATCACCGAACTCATAAATGGTCAGATCTACGTAGTGGCAAGGGAGATATCCCCTAAAAGGTAGTGGCTGATGACAGGGAAAGCATTTCATCAGAGATCACTACTGACAAGAGATTTGACCTAAGCTTGTCTCCTAGAAGACAGAGGCTGGAAGTGCTAAGCTATGGTGAAATGCAAAATGGCTAATTGGCAGTCTTTCAAGCTATTGCCTATTCTGATGAGCCTTGAATATTAACCTCCCAACCCATTGTAACAACAGTGATAAGCAGTGATAGGCTGGTAAATGTTTAAGGACCAGGTCCCAGAAAAAAAAATTGCAGGAAACACATTTTTTTTCATTAAGTCAAGACAATCAACAAAATAAATCAAAGAGTGATTTGTAACCCTTTTGCAGATTTGCCTCTGGAGAGCTATTTTGAGATGTGTCCGGCACACATGTAAGTTATTGAATCTTCTTAATCTAGTTAATTTTGATAATGTTCATTACAATTCTTCCATGAAAATAAACAACCTCTACCTAATTCACATTGTATATTGAAGTCTTCTTTTAGTCCTCTTTGGTAAATCCCTCAGACTCAAGAGCCACAAGTGTTACTATGATTAGCATCATCCCTCAGACTCCAGGATGGTGCTCTGTTAATGAGCCAGCGAATGTGAGAGGGTCAGCCTAATTCCTTTAATTAGAGGACAAACTTCTCCAAGACTAAACCTGGTCCAGGAAGTGAATGTCTGGGTAGAGAGCAGGCTTCCAGTCCCTGTAGCCCAGCTGTTGATTCTTGGTGCCAAATTGGACAGTAACTTCAGACAGCTATTTAATGCTAAAGTGACAGGGAAAATAATTATATTTCATTTTTATTTTTAAAGTACTATTGGGGCGGGGTCTTGTTAAAAGGAAATGTGATATATTGGATAGAAAACTGGCCTTTGGGGAGACCTAGGTCCAAGTCTGCCTCTGACACTGCTCCAAGGCAACTGACAGCAAGATGCCCATCTGCACTGGTAGAGGGAGTTTCCTTATTGGGAGTTTCAGAGGTCAATGAAATTACAAATTTAGTTCTCTCTCCTCTGCCCCAAAAGATTTATTGAAGCTTTATTTGTTAAATCATAATCATTTCTGTATCCCTCCCCTCCTGCTATCCTCTTCTAACAAAGAAAAACAACTAAGGAAAAACAATCGAGCTTGACAATAGAATGTCACATTCTTTCCCCATAATCACCTGCCTCTGTTTAGAGGAGGCAGGTATGTTTCATTCAGAAATGTTTTATGACAGTTCATTCATTTGAGTCTATTGTGCTCTGAACAGTGAATGCAGAGCCATTGAAAAACAGCATGTTGCATGTAACAGTAGTTTCTCAACCAATGTATAATTGAATTTAAGCTAATAGGGGAGAATTATTTTAAAAGACGTGTATCAGCTGAGGTTTCTCAGTAGTCTCTTATAGAAACAGGCAGTTCCATATATTTGTTAGCTAATTACATGCTCAGATATATGTCCATATACCTCATTTGTGGATGGCTGGGTAGTGCAGTAGGTAGAGTGATGTCCTGGAGTCAGGAAAATTCATCTTCCTGAGTTCAAATCCAGCCTTACATACTTACTAGTTCTGTGACCCTGGGCAAGTCACTTAACCCTGTTTGTCTCAGTTTCCTCATCTGTACAATGAACTGGAGAACGAATGGCATATAACTACAGTATCTTTGCCAAGAAAACCCCCAATGGAGTCATGAAGAGTCTGAGACAACTAAAAAAAGACTGAACAGCAACAATAACCTCATTTGCATGAGCATATTTCTACTTTGGTCTTTGAAATTAGAAGAGGGGCTCTTAGGGCTTGTGTAATGTTTCTGATGGTTTGGAAAATGTCCCTGCAATAGGAAGAGTACTAAATGAAAAGTGAGACACAAAACAAAACAAAACAAAAACCAATCTAATTCCCAATACGTTATTTATTTTTTAATTTTTTCAACATTTACTTTTATAAGGTTTTGAGTTTCAAGTATTTTTCTCTCTCCCTCCTCTCCCCCTTCCATAAGATGGAATGAAATATGATATACGTTATATTATGTGCAATCATATTAAACACGAATATGGTATTTAGAAGCCACTAATCCACTTTTAAGCTCTTGGGATCTGGGAAAAGTCTGCTTACTTACTTGACTGCTTTCTGGCTGGCATTTTTCATTGCCTTCTGGTTTTCCACTAGGCTTGATTTAGTGTGTATTTCAATGTGACAGTGTTTGTCAAATTATTTCCAGTTTGATGGCAATAGGAGGCCAAGTTTGGGCAATTTTCCCCAAAAGAAATTCAGTTTAAGTCCAATGAAACACTCTCAAATTAGAGATTGGGAAAGTGGAAAAAAATGCAACACCCTAAGGTGATGATAAAATGTCAAGGAGACAGGCTGTTAAAGCCTGCTATCATGTCAACTCAGGGCTATATTTCCAAGATAAATGAAACAGTGAATACTCACTGAAAAAGGGCAGGAATTCCCTTAACTGGGAGAAAATGTGAAGGTTGCCTACAAGAACAATTTTTCTAAATAATCACAAAACATCCCTCCCACCAATGATGTGGAATGACTGTTTAATGGAGCAAAATATTCTAGACAGATGTACTCACGTGAATCTATGAGTAATTTTTTTTTATATACTGAGAAGGGGAAATGATAGTGGAAAGAAAACTGGGTTAGAAGTGAGATGACTTCTATTTGAAATTCAGCTCCGCTACTGTTACTCTGTGTGGCCTCGGGCAATTCACTCAATTTTGTTGTTGTCGATGTTGCTGTTCAGTTGTTCAGTCATATCTGACTCTGCATGACCACGTGGTCCATAGCATGCCAGGACCTTCTAACCTCCACCAGTTCTTGAAGTCTGTCCAAGTTCATGTTTGCCATTTCCATGATACTATCTATTCATCTCATTCTCTGCTGTCATTTTTTCCTTTTGCCTTCAAGCTTTCCCCAACATCAGGGTCTTTTCCAATGAGTCCTATCTTCTCATTATGTGGCCAAAGTATGTAAGCTTCAGCTTCAGTATCACTCTTCCACTGAATAGTGGGAATTAATTTCTTATTTTATTATATTATATTTATTTTAATACACTTATTTTACCTCCTTGATGTCCGAGGGACTCTCAAAAGTCTTCTCCAGTACCACGATTTGAAAACATTGATTCTGTGGTGCTCAGCTTTCCTTATAGTCCAACTCTCACAGCCGTATATAACTTCTGGAAAAGTCATAGTTTGACTATATGGACCTTTGTTGGCAAGGTGATGTCTCTGCTTTTTAGCATACTGTCCAGATTTGCCATAGCTTTCCTTCTAAGGAGCAAGTGTCTTTTAATCTCATGGCTGTGGTTCCCATCTGCAGTGATCTTTGATCCCAAAAATATAAAATCTGACACTTCTTTCATTTCTTCTCCCTCTATTTGCTGGGAAGTGATGGGACTAGTCGCCAACATATTAGTTTTTTTTTTGTTTGTTTGTTTTTTGGAGAGGGGAAGGCAGGGCAATTGGGGGCAAGTGACTTGCCCAGGGTCACACAAGTATGTCAATTGTCTGAGGCCGAATTTGAACTCAGGTCCTCCTGACTCCAGGGCTGGTCCTCTACTCATGGCACCACCTAGCTGCCCCAGTTTTTTTTTATGTTAACTTCAATCTAGTTTTTACACTCTCCTCTTTCAAGAGACTTTTTAATTCCTCTTCACTTTCTGCCATCCGAGTAGTATTGTTCACATATCTGAAATTCTTGATATTTCTCCCAGCAACCTTAATTCCAGCTTTTGATTCATCCAGCCTAGAATTTCACATGATGCACTCTGCATATAAGTTAAATAAATAAGATGTCAATATATAGTCTCGTCATACTCTTTTTCCAATTTTAAACCAAGCAGTTGTTCTGTGGTCAATTCTAATTGTTGCTTCTTGGCCTGCATGTTCCTCAGGATATAAGTAAGATAATCTGCTAGCTCTTCTGGGACTTGCCACATTTTGTTGTGATCCACACAGTCAAAAGCTTTAGTGTAGTCAATGAAACAGAAGTAGATGTTTTTTTCTGGAACTCCCTTGCTTTCTCCATAATCCAATGAATGTTGACAATTTGGTCTCTAGTTCCTCTGCCTCTTTGAAAACCAGCTGGCTCTTCCGGTAATTCTTGGTTTACATATTGCTTAAGCCTAGCTTGCAGATTGTCAGGTATAATTTTGCTGGCATGTGAAATGAGTGCAATTGTTCAGTAATTTGAACATTCCTTGGCATTGTCCTTTTTTTTTTTTAGGATTGGGACATAAATGGATCTTTTCCAATCCAGTGACCACTGTTGTGTTTTCCAAATTTGCTGGCATATTGAATACAGCACTTTAACAGCATCATCTTTTAGGGTTTTAAATACCTTAGCTGGAATTCCATCACCTCAACTAGCCTCATTGTTAGCAATACTTCCTAAGGCCCACTTGACTTCATTTTTCAGGATGTCTGGCTCCAGATCAGTAACCACGCCATGATGTTAAGATCTTTCTTGTATAGTCCTTTAGTGTATTTTTGTCACTTTTTCCTAATCTCTCTGATTCTGCTAAATCCCTTCCATTTTTGTCTTTTATGACGCCTATTTTTGCATGAAACTTTCCCTTGATATGACTCATTTTCTTAAAGAGATCTCTTGTTTTTTCCCATTCCATTGTTTTCTTCTATTTCTTTGCATTGCTCATTTAAGAAAACTTTATCTCTCTTTACTATTCTCTGGAATTCTGCATTCAGTTGGGTATATCATTCCCTCTTTCCCTTCCCTTTCCTGCTTTCCTTCTTTCCTCAGCTATTTGTAAAGCTTCACCAGACGGCCGTTTTGCTTTCTTGCTCTTCTTGTTCTTTGGAATGTTTTTTGTTGCTCTCTCTGGTACAATGCTATGCAACTCTGTTCATACTTCTTCAGGCGCGCTATCTACCAGATCTAATTCCTTAAATCTATTCATCACTTTCACTTCATATTCATAATAGATGTTATTTAGGTCATATCTATATAATCTGGTGGTTTCCCCTACTTTCTTCAATTTGTTTGAATTTTGCAATAAGAAACTCATGATCTGATCCATAGTCAGGTTAAGGTCTTGCTTTAACTGACTTCAGCCTTGAGGCTGCATGTGGCCCTCTGGGTCCTCAAGTGCTGCCCTTTGACTGAATCCAAACTTCACAGAACAAATCCTGTCCTGTGAAGTTTGAATTCAGTCAAAGAACTGCACCCAAAGGCCTAGAGAAACACATATGGCCTTGAGGATGCAGGTTCCCCACCCCTTGATAGAGCTTCTCCACCTTTGGCTACAAAGTACATAATCAATCTGATTTCTATATTGACCATCTGTTGATATCCACATGTAGTGTTGCCTTTTGGGCTGTTTAAAAAAAACAAAAACATTTGCTATGACCAGTGAGTTATCTTGACAGAACTCTATTAGTCTCTTCCCTGTTTCATTTTTGTACTCCAAGACCAAACTTGCCTGTTATTCTAATTACCTTTTGATTCCCTACTTTAGCATTTTAGTTCCGTATGATCAATGTGACATTTTTTTTGGTGTTATTTCTAGAAGATGTTGTAGGTCTTCATAGAACTGATAACTTTGGCCTCTTCAGCATCAGTAGTTGGAGCATGCCCTTGTATTACTGTGAGGTTGAACAGTTTACTTTGGATTCAAACAGATATCATTTGATCACACTTGAGATTATACTCCACTGACCTTTTATTCCCTTGTTTATAAAAAAAAGAGAGTTAGATTAGATGGCCTTTGAGGTCCTTTTTGGCTCTAGAGCTATTACCCTGTGACTTCTCAGGTCCACTTCAATTCTTTTTTTTTTTTTTTTAATAAAGACATGTTTTATTTTATAACACTAGACTTATGCCACAAGGACACAGGCTCCACCAACACCATTGATTTTTTCCTCTGCTCTTCTGCTGAAGAACTTTGCCTTCACGATGACTGGCTGCTTGGGGAGTTTCCCTTTTCCTAGAACTTTGTAATAGCCCGACCGTACAACTTCAATGATAGGGACAAGCCCCTCCTTGTTTTTGGCAGCATTAATCCTGGTCTGCTCACTGACTAGCGTCCACAGCTTATCAAAGTTGACAGTTGGGCAGTAGCTTTGGTTCTTCTTCAAGTGGTAATGCCTCATACCCACTTTCCCGAAGTAACCTGGATGATATTTGTCAAAGTTGATCCGGTGATGGTGCAGCCCTCCTGCATTGCCCCGGCCTCCGGGGTGCTTCGGTTCTTGCCGATGCGCCCGTGGCCGTGGCTGACGTGCCCGCGGCTGACGTGCCCGCGGAGCTTCTGCGTCTTCCTTAGTCTGGAAGGCATGCTGCAGGCTGCCGCAAAAAAGAAAAGCCCACTTCAATTCTTAATCTATCATCTCATCCTATGAAACTTTTGTACCTGATGAAATTGACTTCTATTCCCTCCAAAGATCTGAAAGCGCTTTATAAATTGTTTAGTAGAATTTTAACTTGGTCAGTTTATTCTGAAACAATCTAAAAACTTCATCTCAAATTTTTAGCGAGTGGTATACAGAAGGGTAAGAAATGAAGAGAAGTGGGAAGTAGGGCAGTTCTTTGAAAACAGGTGCAGACCGGGACAAAGGCTTTCAGAGGATGCCGGCTGTTTGATTCTAGAGCATTCCCATGGATGTGAACCTCAGGGCTTAGTGAGTCTGGCCCCATGCATAGCCAGGAGAACTACTCTTAAATCAAGACTGAGGCAGAGAACTCCCAGGAGGTTGGGTATATTTTTAGGATTCATTCTCACACTCCCACACCACCACGCAATGGTAACTTTCTCTTTGGAACAGCAGCCCTGAGGGTCTTTCCCTCCCAGCTTGTTTTTTTTCTTTTTTTCTAATTAAAGAGGCCATCCCTTGACTCACTTCTTAAAGAGGCCTATTCACTGAATGGGCATTACCTCACTCTAAGTGAGTATATGAAAAGGCTGGAGCCTAAAAGGGCCAGGGTCTCCCATTGCATCCTGGGTCATCTCCAGTCATCCTGATGAATATCAGGTCACTGGATCCAGATGGCTCTGGAGGAAAAAGTGAAGATGGTAACCCTGCACAGCCCTCCCCCACTCAAATCAAAGTCAACCTGCAAGTCATGTCATCATTTCTCTGATGTCATAATCCTCTTCAAAAATGAAGGACAAACACAAACCATGTGATCACTATACCAACTAAATTTCTGGCTCATCCCTGGGGGAAAAGGATTTTTCTAACTGGGAAAATATATGAAAGTCGACTCTAAAAAGATTTTTTCTAAATAATTGCAAACCATCTCCCTTATTAATGATGTAGATTCAATGTTTAATGGAGCAAAATATTCTAGACTAGATGTACTCATGGGAGTCTATAAGTCTTTTTCTTCTTACTGAAAAAGGGAATTAATCAATGGAAGAAAGAATATTGGATTAGTAGTAGGAAGACTTTGAAAGTTCCATAAAAAATCCATCTAAAAAGTTCCATATAAAAATATATCCATGCTTAATTGTATCCTTCTTGGGGGAGGGAAGGAGGAAGGAAGGATAAAAAAAGAACAAAGCAAAAAGTGCACAGCAGAGAAGAAAAAAAAAACTTATAAGAAAGCAAAGATGAACAGCTCTGAACACAGTGCATAGTATTTATTATATAGACTTTCTTGAAATGGAAATTTGTTGCTGTGTATTTTGAATCCTCTCATGTTCTGCTATGCACATGGCAATGCTTTTTTTCTTTTCTTATTATGCATTTGTTTTAATAGTTAATTTTATAATATTTCTTTTTCTTTTCTTATTGTATATTTAAGTTTAAAATAAATTAATTTTTTTAAAAAAAGAAAGACAGTTCCACAAGGAACACCACACCTATGTCTTGGTTTCAAATCTGAGCAGATCTGACAGAGGATTCCTTTCATATGAAAGGTCTATAACACCATTCCACCAGATCCCTGGTGTAGACACATCATCTATTTTGACAGTGTTAGGACTTTGACCACAGGCTGATCTTTCAACAGGTGCACTGTACTGAAATGTGCTTTGCCCTGTAGTCTATGGAAGATCCAAAAGTGTTGTACACTGCACACATTTTCAGACTTTTTTCATGTATTGATCAATTTTGATGATTTTTTTCTCTTATTTTTCTTTCTTTATATGTCTTTTTAAAATATTGTTTGTTACCTAGGATGGCTCTCTGGGAGGGGGGTGGTGAATGTTGGGGAAAACTATAGCAATGTGAAAAAAAATTCCGCAAAAGACTAAAATAGAAACTTAAAAAAAATTTCTGAAACACGACCTACCTACAACACTACGATCTGTATTATGCTCACCTAGAAGTAGCAGGGGTGGGGAACCTGTGGCCTTGAGGCCTTGAGCAAGGTAAAGGAGTGGAGAGAATTCTGGACTTGTTCAAATTCTGTTTCAGACACTTACTGTGTGACCCTGAATAAGTCACTTAACTTCTTTTATCTTCAGTTTCCTCATCTGTAAAATGAGGATAATAATAGATCTTGCCTCATAGGGTCATGAGAATTAAATGAGATGACTTATGTAGAGCTCTTTGTGAACTTTAAATCACTATCTAAATGCTAGTTGGTATTATTTTATTAGAAGTAGATAAGGCATATGGGGATATGCCCCAATCAGAGAAGTTCTTAACCTGAACTTTGTGAATTTTTTAAAAGGAATATTTTGATAATTGTAATTCAGTATTATTCAATCTATTAATAAACATTCATTAAGCACCTACTAAATGCCAGTGACTTTGCTAACTCCACTGGCTTCCTGTTGGCCCCAGGAGCAAATACAAGATGCTCTGCTTGGCATTGAAAGTCCGTTACAACCCAGCTCCCTCCTACCTTTCCTGCCTTCTTGCACCTTATTCACTGACACACACTCTTCAATTCAGTGACACTTTTCTTCTGGCTGTCCATGAACAAGTCGTCTCTCTGCTCTGGGCACTTTCTCTGCTATCCCCTATGCCTGGAATACTCTCACTCCTCAACAACATCTTCTGACCTCCTTGGCTTCCTGTGAGTCCCAACTAAAATCCCATCTTCTACAGGAAGCTTTCCCCAGTCCCTCTTAATTTCCGTGCCTTCCCTCTGTTAATTATTTCCTATTTATCTTGTATCTTGTTCATTTTGTACGTATTGGTTTGTATGTTGTGTCCCCCATTTGAATGCAAGCTCCTTGAAGGCAGTGACTGTCTTTTGCCTCTTTTTGTGTCTTTGGCACTTAGTGCAGTGCCTGACATACAGTAGGAGCTTAATAAATGTTTATTTATTAAGTGCTATGGGTACAAAAATAGGAAAAAGATAGTCCCTTCCCTCAAGGAGCTTACAATCTAATGGGGGAACACAACAAGCGAACAAATATGTACAAATGATCTATAAATACGATAAATGGTTAAAGGGTAAACAGGAGAAACCAACAATATAATTGGTTTCCTTTGTAAGCACATTATATTAAAAATGCTATTTTGAAAAAGGGTCCATAAGCTTCATTAGATGGCCAATGGGTTCCCTGACACAAAATAGTTTGAGAACTCTTGCTTTAGAGGGTCACTGTAATGGTTTTGCCTTAGGTGGCTCAGAATAGCTCACTTTGTGATGTGTAGATGGAAATTGTATCTTGCCAAATATTGTTATCTAAGTGTTGTCTTTGAGACTAGCTTTCTTATGGCGAAAAGGAGGAGAAAGGAAAGAAAAAAGAGGACAGATATACTATGTTATGGAAATGCTTGGTTTGTTCCATAAATTAAAAATAAAATAAATAAAAAATTTTTAGTTTTATTTTTATAGTTTGAAGACACCTCACAGAGCATTTAGTCTAACCCCATTTTACAGATGAGAAAACTGAGGCATACAGAGTAAATGACTTGCTCAGGGCCACACAACTAGTAAGTGTCTGAGGCCAGATTTGAATTCAGGTCTTCCTGACACCAGGTCTAGCACCCCCACCACTGCGCCTTTGAGCTGCCTAGGCATTTGCTAGCTGTATGATCCTTGGCAAGCCATTTCATATTTTTCAGGCTCAGTTTACTCATGTGTAAAATGAGGATATAAATAGCATCCACCTCCCAAGGTTGTTGTTAGGATCAAATGAGAAAATACAGGCATACCTTGAAGACAGTGCAGGTTTGGTTCCAGACCACCACAATAGAGCAAATGTTGCAAAGCAAGTCAAATGAATTTTTGGTTTCTCAGTGCATATAAACATTCTGTTTATTCTATAGTCTAGTAAATGTGCAATAGTATTATGTCTAAAAAAGTACATATCTTAATTAAAAATACTTTATTGCTAAAAAATGCTAACCATTCTCTGAACCTTCCAGGTGTCATAATCTTTTTGTTGGTGGAGGATCTTGCTTTGATATTGATAGCTGTTGACTTATCAGGGTGGTGATTGCTGGAAGCTGAGGTGGCTGTGGCAATTTCTTAAAAGACAACAATGGAGTTTGCTGCATTGATTGACTCTCTTCCTTTCACTCGAACATTTAGGACATTATAGGATTATTAATTAATCTATTTTAATATTGTTGAGTCTCAGGGAATAGGAAGGCTGGAGGAGAGGGGGATGGGGAATTATGCATTGGTGGAGCAGTTAGAACAAACGGAACATTTATTGATTAAGTATGCCATCTTCTACAGGCACGGCTCATAGCACCCCAAAACAATTACAGTAGCAACATCAAAGACCACTGATCATTATCACCATAACAGATATAATAGTCATGGAAACATTTGAAATATTGCAAGAATTTCCAAAATGCGACATAGAGACACAACATGATCACATGCTGTTGGAAAAACGGCACTGATAGACTTACCTAATGCAGGGTTGCCACAGACCTTCAATTTGTGAAAAATGCAATCTCTATAAAGTGCAATAAAGTGAAATGCAATAAAACAAGTTTTGTCTGTGTATGTAAAGTGCTTTGTAAACCTTAATGTGCTATATATAAAGGGGCTATATATATATGTATATATATATATAAAGGTGAGCTCAATGCACTATATATAAAGGTGAGCTCTATAAATAATAATTACTATTATTATTCAAAGACTGCCCAGTTCAGCAGGACCAGCTAGAGTTTGTGCTCAGCTAGCATAACCCTCAAGAACCCAGGGTCAATTACATGCCAAGATGATAAATGTGAATAGGACCTTAGAGGAAGAATTACATCAAAGAAAGATTAAATTATGTTAAGTATAATTCAATGCTAACTACATTTATTGTATTCTACTTCTCTGAGATTGGCAAAACGCATGATTTACTAAGACATCTCTTGTGGGGAGTCAGAATGGTATAGTGAGCCAGTATGTGATGTAAGAGACCTGGGGTTTTAGTCCCGACTGATATAAATATTGTCTCATTCTGGGCAAATGGTGTAATATCTCTGGGTCTCAGTTTACTCATTTGTAAAATGCAAGAGTTGTACTAGCGGAGTTTTGTGGTCTCATCTGGGTCTATGATTGTTGTTTGCTTTTAATTGTAACATTAGCATCTTGTAACATGAATTATGTCCTCTGCTGATAAGCTTCATCTTCCATCACTTCTCATCTCAAGTGCTGCCTTCTCTGTAAAACTTTCTTGTATAACCCCAAGTGGAAGGGTTTTCTCACTCCCAAAATTTTTCTAGAGAGATTATCTGAGTTTCTCCTTTGGTTTCTTAGAAGGATGTAAATGTTTAACGACAAGCTCTCTGGAAAAAAAAGTTATTATTGGTGGACAAGGCAGAAATCATTAATTATCTCTGTCTTTGAGATGGCTGATTTACGAGAACTTCCACTTAATTTTCATCCTTCCAAACAAATGTGTTTATTAAAGGGAAATTTGTGATTCTTATTCTCTGGGACCTTATAAGTAGAAGCAATCTCTTAAAGTATTAATTAGGGGGTCTAAATTTGTAATTGATTTTATTGATGTCATATTATTGGTAGAGTTCATTAGTGACAGTCACAGACTGTCCCTGTAAACAATTACTCAAATAGTTGGAGTAAAACAATTTTATTATCTTGTGTCATTTAATGATTTACTAATAGACAAATACACATATGGGTACATATATACATAGGACATAGTACAAAAGAAAAAGTCTTATAATGTCTGTTACTCTGCTTTATGTGGGACCCCATTAATTTTTTATTATTCCTCTGAGGCATATAGCCTGAGAAGGCAAAAAAATGGGAAGAAAAAGGTGATCTACATTTCTGTATGTATATATATATATATATGTGTGTGTGTGTGTGTGTGTGTGTGTGTATAGCTTTTCCCTATATATGTATGTATGCATGTGTATATGTGTCTACGTATATGTATATATGACACATATATATATGACACTGCACACATATATCTCACACATTTCCTGCTATATTTTAAGAAATAAAAATTAGGATATTTTACTATGAAAATTAGAGAAAATATTGTACATATACACAAAATGTGCACATAAATGTGTAGTGTGTTTATTTGTTTGTATGTATGTATGTATTCCTTGAACCACATTTTGTAGCACCAAAGAATGAGAAATGAAACAGTCCATTGATTGGAAATGCCTAAACAAATTATGACTCATGAATACAGTGGATTATTATTGTGCCTTAAGAAATAATGAATATGAAGAATTCAGAATAATGGTAGAAGACTTTTTTGAACAGATAGGTTGAAAATCACAATTAAGAAAGAGAATATATAATGACTACTACATTGTAAATGGAAAGAAAAAAAGAAACTGAATGATATTCAATTATAATGAGCAAGCTTGTAGCTACAGAAGATATAGCTCCTTCTGTTCATTATTGAGGTTGGCAGCTGTAAGTGTGGAGTATGTGATGGATGTTTTGGTTTGTTTTGTCAGACTTTTTTTGCCTTTGTTATAAAGGATGGCTTGCTGATTTAGGGAGGGGGAAGGGATAAATATAGAAATGAATTTCATGTAAAAATAAAATAATTATTTTTAAAAGAAAGACTTCAGAACTCTGAACAATGCAGTGACCATGTGTGCGCATGTGTGTGTGCGTGTATGTGTTTCACCTGTGCAATATAGTAGGACATAGGGTAGTGAGGAGAGCTATCTCTTGGCTAACATCCAGCCTCAAGCGAGTGGTGCCAGTCTTCTCCCAGCCTCTCTCTTCAGGAGTAACTGTTTTTTTGGTCAACCAGCAGATTGTTGGGGATGGGGGATGGTTTCACTTTTAAATCTTTCGGGGGAAGAATTGAAAGAAGAGGTGGACTTCCTCAGAAAAGCTAACTCTACTTGCTCACAAACCTTTCCCCCCCTTACAACTGCTGAAATCTGCTTCTTTTTCTGCTTTTAGGAAGAGAAAAATATGAAAAAATAATTTTCCTCATCTCAAGTCCCCAGTTTGGAAGTCTGTAGCAACTAAAAAGATAACTTCTTTGTCAAATATACACATACATACACACTCATACATACAAATATATCTATGTATGTATGTATATATAGATATATTTGGCACACACACATATAATATCTATTTAGACATATCTACATAAATACATGTACATATATCAATTTCATAGTTTAAAATGTCTTGCTTCCCTTTCCCATGTACTTTACCACCTATGGCCTCTCAGCTCCATTTTGAGTCATAAAACACATCAATTAGGTTTGCAATGGTTAATCACAGTTTTATTTAGATACTAGCTTAAAAGACTATGTAAACAGTAATTTAAATATACTTTAGTGAAGCAGAGATAAGTTTTGCAACAAACACACACTCTCCCAGAGTAGGAGAGGTAAGAGGGAAAATGAAATTACTGTTTTGAATCTGTCTCCCTCCTCCCAATTCATCACAACCAGGATCTGCCCAGACATGCCTCTTGGACTAGGAATCTGGTCCTAGTGACTTCATCCTTGCACTTCTGCTCCCAATTCAGGAGCGAGGATTCCTGCAGCTTTTGCTCTCCCAAGAGCCTGGGCTGTTGGTCTAGCAACTGCTTTCATGGGTACTTCCCACTTTAAAAATGGTCATCAGTCATTAGTGTGAAGGTGGAGATGTCATGCCTGCTTGTTTCCTGCCTGCTCTCACTCTCCAGTCTCTGGCACAGGGGCCAGTGTGTCTTTCATGTTTCTGCTTTTGGGGCAGCCCTGAATTTCCTTGAGACCCCAACGTCCTGTACGTGTTTCTGCTTTATTCTCTCAGGTCTTAGTCCTATCCAGAGTCTTTTTCTATTTCTTTTAGGATCAGAGAGAGGTTACCCTCGTATTCATAATCTTCCTCTTCATTCACTTCTCCTCTCAAGTGCATCTTCTCTATAAAGCTGTCATTTATAACCCCAGCTGGAAGGGTTCTCTCTCTCCTTCCCAAAATTTTTCTAAAGAGTTTTTCTGAGTATCTCTTTTGCTTCCTTGGAAGGATGTGTTGGTAAACGTTTAATGACCAGCTCTCTAAAAAAAGAAATATGTACCAGAAACACTTTTACATTTGGTTCTGTGTTATTGGTATTTTCTCTGTGGCTTTCTTAAATTTAGATAATCAACAAAACAATATATCAAGTGCTCATTTGTAGCATTTGCTTATTTTTGAGATGTAAGATGTACACACTGAAAATTTAACAATTGACTGACCAGTGGGTTCAAATCAGTTCACGGACAGCACTGCTTCTATCACATCTCATCAAGCAGTAGGGACCTTCTACAATACTTACCTGTTTCCATGTAGAGTATAAACTCCTTCTGGCAAGGACTGGCCTTTTTTTATATTTGCTAAAATATCTTTTTTGGGACAAACATTCAAATGTTTGTTGTGTTGAAGAAAAAAATAATTTTGTACCCTGAAAGGTTGTTTTTTTTTGGTTGGTAATATAACATTTATTAAAATAATGCTTTGGGTTGATAGAAACAGCAAAGAACCCAAGAAATAGATTGTAAGCTATGTAAAATCCTAACTAAAACCTGAATGTGTCTAATATATTCACTCATTTTTGTTTGTCCTTCATTCTCAAAGAGGACCATGACATCAGGAAGGTGATGCTATGACTTGCAAGTGAATTGATTTAAGTGAGAGAGTGCTGTGCAAGGTCACTAGCCTCATTTTCTTCTACAGAGCCATCTGGGTCCAGTGGCAAGATATAGATTAGGACGACTGGAGATGGCCCCCAATGTATTTATTCAGTAGCTAACTAAAAGCCTAAGAAAGACAATACTCTCAATACAATAAAGTACTGCAAAACAATTGGTAATTTTCAGTTATCAAAACTGTGTTTTGCATTTTGTATCCTTTTCTCAATCAGGAAAAAATTTTCCTTTTGCATGTTATATGACACATATATAAAACAAGACACAAAAATATAAACTTGTAACAATGGCTGTAAATACATCGTCTTATATATTTCTCATAGGCAATAGGTTGGTTGTGGTATCTGAAATAACTGCTGTGGGCCTCTAGGTGATGAGGAGAATGCTTATGTCCTATTCTCTCAGTCTCATGACATGAAACCATGAGCACATACCCATGCTGTTGCATCTGTCACATTTGTATCTATTCTTTCCCACCTTAGGTAAAGGAGTATTAGATACTGAATAGACTAGCTTCTGACTTTATAAACTTTGAAGAGTCAGAAGAATACCTGGGGTTTACGAACTGGAGTCCATGCCAGAGTTTATCAACAGCCAAACCAATTGGAGAGCAAAGCCGTAAGTAATCTGGCTGATTTAGCCCAGCTGTTGATCAACACCCAAATTCTGGTTTCTTTAAGCAAAGGATCAGCTTTGTCTATTGGCTATACCATTATTCAGACATGAACTTGTTGGAATGAATGCTTTGTAGCAATCATTTTAAGAATGAGTACTCTCTCTACCCAAGGACTGAAGCATTACAGGGACAGTATGCCCCCCAGTTCCATTCTTCCTATATCTTCTCTGTAAATATCCCTTTGATAGAAGCTTATTGATAAATGATTGTTAAAAGATATTGGGGGCACTAATTGATGGCAACTGAAGAAATATTAACTGCCACTGGCAGAGAACACATTAAAATGGGGTCTTAAGCCAACAGGCTTAGAAAGATTATCTCAAGTCCTTCCGTGGTGCCCTCAAAACCCTGAGGGGGAGATGAAGCTAGCTACCCTCACACTCTGAGGACCAAACTCATTGCTGTCAAGGGTGAGTTAAAATAAAGATCCCCAGAGTCTGTATAGCCTAAATATACCATATTTAAAAGGGAAGCAGCATTCGAGGTCATTAGAAGAGAAATTTTATGGGAAAAAGCAACCAAGGTCATGAAGTAGAAATTCAGGGAAATAAAAGAAGAGTTTCCTATACCATCAATATCTATTTTCACAGACTCCCAGAATCTCAGAGGTGGAAGATTTCATGATGGCCTTCTGTTCTCATCTCTATTTAAACTCTCTGTCACCTCTGGGATCAAATAGAAAATCCCCTGGTCTTCAGAGTCCTTCATAACCTAGCCGCCTTCTCACCTTCTGTCTTCTTCCACTTCCACCACCTCCATACACTCTTCAATACAGTGATCCTGGCCTCCGTGCTGTTCCATGAAAAGAAGTCACTCCATCTCCAGAATCTGGGCATTCTCTCTGTCTACCATGCCTGGAATGTTCTCCCTTCTCATCTCTGTCTTGCTTCCCTGGCTTCCCTGAAGTCCCAACCAAAATCCCATATTCTGTAGGAAGACTCTCCCAGTCCCTCTTAATTTCTGGTGCCTTTCCTCTGTATGCAAACAAACTATTTATAGGACAGATAAGAAATAATTATTTCCCATTTGTTTGCATGCTGTCTCCTCAATTAGATCATAAGCTCCTCAAGTGCGAGGATTATCTTTTGCCTTTCTTTTTATCTCCAGCATTTAGCACAGTGCCTGGCACATAGTAGGCACTTAATTTGTCATAACGTGTCAGTGTAACTTTCCTGTAATTTGGTGAGGTCTATCTTTAAAACTCTATCTTTCTATCTACATACACACACGTATGTGTGTGTGTATGTGTATACATATGGGTGTGAATGTATACATACATACATACCCATATACATGTACGTATATACCTACATATATACACATATATACACACATACACACACAAATATATGTGTGTGTATGTATATATGTACACATACACATCAGCAACTGCTGCAAATAAAATATTCAGTCCCAAACTTGTCTGGAGAAAATCGTTGATATATCTAAAAAATCCAGGATGAGAGAAAGTGACATAGATTCTGATTTGCTGACCAATCAATAGTTTTTGGTGATTGAACTCTGCGCTAGAGAAATGAAACAAAAAATCATTATGCTCATGCCAGATGTGAAGGCCAAATCCACTGGGTTTTCAGTAAGTGTGAGACAGGGGGAAAAAGCAGTCAAGCTATACAGGGATAAAACAAATCAGTTTTTCTTTTGGAAACACATGGTAATTCCCCAGACCTTTCAGAGATCATTGCATTTTCGTCAAGGATCAAGGGGGAAAATCTCTACCTTCCATACCTGCTGGGATCCTAGGCCCCTTCATCCATTCTCCTTAGGGTTGGGTTTATTAATGCATACAACAAATCGATAAGGAAATGGGCACTCCATTTAACTTGGTCTTTTTCCTTCCCTTCTCAATTATTCAAAGGAGAACGAAGGCTCTGCTTTGCCAATCCTAACCCTTACTTTCTAGTGTCATATTTCACACAGCATTTTCAAAGGGAAGATTAAAGACCATTATTTTATCTCTAGATTGTGGGAGTTTCCTTGCCCTTCCTGCTGCTCCTGGGGCTATCTGTACTTTTCCCCCACTTCCTGCTTTCTGTCTCCACACTGCAGAACCTGCTGCTTCCTAGGACTACCCTCTTCCTCTAATTCTGGACCACCTGCGGTAAGGGAGTAAAAGAAAAGGAAGGAAACGGAAAAGGGAGGGAAAAGAAAGCTTGGAAGGTTTCCTAATGTTACCTTAAGACTCCATTTCTATTCCTCAGCACTCCTTGTGGCATGAGAGCAGGAGCATTTGTGTGATTCCTGGAGCAGCTCCCTCTTCTTTCTGCCAATACCATGACACCTCCCCATGCTAGACCAGTTGTAGGTATCTTTTATGGCGGAGGAAGAGTGGGAGAGAAGGGTAAATTTCTCCGCTTCCTCCTAAATCCCTAGCAATCAGCAGGTTCTTCATCTCCATTCTGTTACTGGTTCCACATGGTTAGCAGATTGGAACCAGTTACAGAATGTTTATACATGTATTAAAGTCTCTCCAAAGCACTTCCTTTATTCCTTGCATCATGACTCTCCCAGAAACAGGTTTGACTCTGCTGGAAGCAGGCTTCCCAGCTTGTTCCACGTGTAGAGTCGTCCTCTGTACATTTGACAGTTCCCTGTTATATTTAGCTATAACTATGTGTCTAAACTATCTCTATGTATCTATGTATCTATATCCAGCTGTGCCCTATGTGTATATGTAAACGTCTTTATACTCACATGAATGTGCACACATACACACAGGATAAATATATGCATACCATATACACTTATGCATACACATATATAGTTCACATATAATATGTTTTACTAAATGGTAAATGTATGATTAAGATCATTAGATTGTAAGCTCCTTCAAGGCATAGAATATATCTTATTTGATCTTTATATCTCCAATGTTCTGTTATAATAAGCACTTAATAAATGTTTGGTGAAATGAGTAAAAGCATTCTTTTCCTTGAAGATATACTCTATACCATGATTAATACTAAAGTTTAGGACTCTTCTGTGTAGCACGCATATGGGTAGCTTGGCCTCAAGGGGGTCCAGTCCTTGAAGCATGTATAGATATTCCCAGCCTGGTTTCAGTCTATATGACTGTGTGGAAGTTTCAGATGAGCCTACTTCTGGCCATGATGACTCAGGAGTTTGTATTGTGTGATGTCAAAGATTCTCTATTTGGCTGTTGAAACTGGAAGAACTAATTACTCTGTGTTTGCCGAGCTGGAACTGTGGGGCTCCACTCCATATCTATCTTTTTCCTTTGCACCTTCAAGTGAGGCAAGTTTACTTTGGTGGCCTCCCTAAAGCCTGGTAAGGGGAAGATTGGCTGTTCTGACTCCACCTGGCCAATGGTGGCCTTGAGTACATGACCACTTCTGTCTTTCTTGTGTTACTTCCTCCAGCAGACTACCCAAAAGCAACCTTGAATTGGTATCATTGATCATTATACTAATCTCTATGATGTGATTGCTACTACATAAATCTATGTCTTTGTTTTGCTCAATCCACTCTGTACGAGTTCATCTGAATCTTTCCAGGTTTCTCTGAAACTAACCTTTTTCACAATTTCTTATGGTACAATAATATTCCATTATATTCATACATCATATTTTTTTAAGCCATTCCTCAATGGATGAATACTTTTTCTACCCCCCCCCCCAGTTCTTTTCTTCAACAAAAAGAATTGCTATAAATATTTTAGTACACATGGTCCCTTTCCCATTTTCTTTGATCTATTTGAGACATGGCCCTACTAATGACATTGCTGGCTCAAAGGGTAAGTTTAACAAATTTGGGAAATATAGCTAGGTCTCAATTAATGTGAACAATGACTCCTGTGTAGTGCTTGCATTATTTGAATTAGCATTATCTGATGGTTTAATTATATGTAAAATATGCTAATTGGTTCCAACCCAACAGAAATATGCAATGAAAATTCAAATAATTGACCATTTGGGGATTCATTATTCTCCCTAACTGGGATCTAGCTATAGTTCCAAATAGATTTCCAGAATGGTTGAACCAATTCATAGCATCAATAAGCCTGACTTCTAGTAACTTCTCCAATAATTGTGATTTTTGTCAATCTGATAGTTATGAAGCTGAATCTCACGGTGATGTGGTTGGCACAACACAGAGTAAGCACTTAATAAATGCCTGTTGACTGGTAGTTGTTTCAACTTGCATTTTTCAAATTATTAATGATTTGTAATCTTTTTTCATATTGCTTTTGATTACTTGGGTTGGATTTCTTCTTTTGAGAACTCTCTGTTCGCATCCTTTGATCATTCATCTATTGACTTGAGTTTACATTGTTGAGACTGAGGGTATAGAGTTGTTGTTGTTTGTCTTTTGTTCTCTGAGAGGACCATGACCTTGACTTGCAAGTGAATTGGATTTAAGTGAGGGAGGGCTGGGCAAAGTCACCAGCCTCATTTTCTCCTCCAGAGCCATCTGGATCCAGTCGTAAGGTATAGCTCAAGATGACTGGGGATGGCTCCCATATAGTTGAAGATTTGAGGAATATAGATTTAAAGCTAGTAGGGACTTCATGGCTAATTTATTCCTCATTTTTTTACAGCTGAGGAAACTGAGGCTTTATGAATTTAAGTGACTCTCTCAATGTCATATGATAATAATCACCAGTGGTGCAATCTAGAACACAGGTCCTTTAACTCTGGATCCATGATATCATGCACATATAATACATCTAGCTGCCTGCATCTAACTCCAGGTCTCTCAGCAGCTGTGACTAGTCATAGGATATCTGGGGCATCTGTCAACTTCAGAAACATGTCAAGCCAACACCAATTCCCCAGGACACCTCTGCTTTTCCACTGTTGCTCTTCCAGACATATTTGGCTCCTCCAAAATATTAGTTGAGGTGCCATGATCTAAGGGTTTCTGTATCAGCCATGGTTGAGTTTCAAAGGCAGAAGATACCACAATACCTTTTTTCAGGGTGAAAGCAACTAGAGGAACTAAATTTAAAGAATTTTTTTTTGTATAACTGAGTTAGCTAAAGCAAGACTATCAGGCATATTGCATATGGAAATGTGTTGTAGGTGTGCAAACCAATAAAGGTATCTTTATTCTTATGCAAATGGGGAAAATATTGTAAGAAAGACTTTTTAGATGTCTATGTTAATGACCTTCAATTTAACATTCAATTCCTCTATTATAAATGCAAATTTTATAAATCATTATAAAACATCCTTAGGAGAAATTACTCAGGCTGAGAGTCAGGGGAATAATTTTTGCTTCAATAGGATTTAAGTGAATATTTTATATGGATATATGGAAATGCAATAGGAAGATCTTAATGACTCACTAAGGAGGCATACAGTCTTTTTTTTTTTTTTTTTTTTTACGAACATTCAATTCTCCATAACAAAAATACTTTGAATTTCTATGATGCCTTCCTTCTGAAGACAAAAGGATTTCCTAGAAATAACTTCATTTGGTTGCTCAGAGGCTGTCTGATAGCAGTCAGGTTTTGGAATCACTAAGACCAAGGTTCCAATCCTCTCTCCAATAATATGCAGGCTATGGGACCCTGGGAAAATCACAACCTTTAAGTGTCCTAAGAGCTCTCTAGGATTGTACATTGCAGAGAAGATTCTGACCTGTATTGGGAGTGGGAGCCTATACAAATCAAATCATTAGTCCTGTCAACAAAACAATAACGTATCGAATGAGAGAAGACGTTATTTTCATTTTAAAGCTGGGGAAGCTAAGATATAGTATGTTTAAATTTGCAGTTAATCAATGGCCAAACAAGTTATAGAGGTAGAATTTCTTTATTTCGATCCAGTTATCTGCCAGTTTAACCAAACTTTTATACATGTTCTCTGTTATCTACAAGGGAGTTTATCTTTTCCTACTATTAAAGTCTCTTATTTGTTTATTATCAAAGAATAAACTGCAAAAATATTTCTCAAATAAAAAAGTGATTTGAATCACAGGTAAGGTTATGTAGAGGAAAGTTCAAGGATGCTGGCTCCATGTTCACATTGGAGCCATATTTAGCAGGGTTTTCTTGTCTCCAAGGACTTCCCAGCAGTCAGTCAATTCATCAGTAAGAATTTATTAAATGCTTGCTATGTGCTAGGCACTGCACTGAACACTTTTTTTTGGAGTAACTGATAAAAGTTTAATAACCCCTCTACAAAAATGTATACAGGACACACTTTTAAATTTAACTTGTGTTATTAACATTTTTCATCACTTTTTAAAGTCTAAGAATTAACAAAACAATAAATCAAGCCTTGATTTACAGCATTTGAGAATTTCCAATATGTAAAGGCTGACATTGAAAATTTAACAATTGGCTTTCTTGGGCAGGTAGGAGCTAGCTCTAGTATACCCTTCTACATATCCCACTCCCACTGTTTGGGGAAGACTAGCACCCCTTGCCCTCCACACCTTCAGAACTCAGGTCTTCTTGATTCCAGGCCTAGTGCTCTATCCACTGAATCATCTAACTGTCCAATATAGGTAGATGATGCTGTATTCTTGTTATTGTTCATTCACATCTGACTCTTTGTGACTCCATGGACCACACTGTCCACAGGATTTTCTTGGCAAAATTCTGGAGTGGTTTGCCATTTCCTTCTCCAGCTCATTTTTACAGATGAGGAAACTGAGGTAAACAAGGTTAAGTGACTTGCCTAGAGTCACACAGCTAGTAAGTATCTGAAGCTAGATTTGAACTCAGGAAGATGAGTCTTCCTGACTCCAGGTCTAACGTTCTATCCACTGCCCCACCTAGCTGTCTTTTAAACATTTATTATGTACCTGCTAAAGCCAGGCACTGTATTTAGCTCTGAGGATACAATTAATAAAAATAAAGATAGTCTTTACCCTCAAGAAGCTTACAATTTAATCCAAGGGTGGGGAATCTGCAGCCTGGGAGGCCACATGTGGCCCTCTAGGTCCTCAAGTGTGGCCCTTTGACTGAATCTAAACTTCACAGACCGAATTCCCTTAATAAAAGGATTAGATGAGATTCTAATCAAATATAAAGACTTCCATTTCTGCAATGCTCTTCCTACTTGGCTTTGTCTTTCAGCTTCCCTCACTCCTCTTAAGACAACCCAAATCTCATCTCCAGGAGGCCTTTTCTAATCCTCCCAGCTCCTCATGCCTTCCTTCTGAGATTATTTTCCATTTACATGCTGTAGATATTGGGAATCTGAGTGACTGGGACATGCTTATTTTCTCTCTTTTTCTACTCCTTGAATGAATGATCTGGCTTTTTGACATTAATGTTCTACATCTCAGGTTCTGGTTTTTTGCTTCCATAGTCACTCCACCATTGATAGTTACTCCACTATTGATAAAAAGGAGAGTTTGTTTTGTTTTTAGCAGTAGAATATATTCTATGATTTTGTATTCTAGTTTCTATATGCACTCATTATCTGTTGCCCCAAAGTGGTTTGGATGTTTGAAGATACTAGGGAGGATTATCCTGGAGAAGAGAAAATGTGGGAAGGTCATGTTAGCTGCCTTGAAGTATTTGAAGGGCTCTCAAGAGGAAGAACAGGTTTATTTTGCCTAGTCCCAGGGGACTGAACTAGGAGCAAATGACATAAGTTGAAAAAGGGGAAAATTTTGGCTTGATGTATGGGAAAATCTAAAACAATTAGAGTTATCTCAAAGTGGAATGGGCTACTTTGGATAATGTTGGATTCCTCATCATTGGGGGAATCTAAGCAAAGATTGGATGATCAGACACTTGTAAACTATGCTGTGGTGGGGGTTATTTTATTTATTGTTTATTTGTTTTTGCAAGGCAATTAGGATTAAGTGACTTGCTAGGAACCATCTGAGACCGCATTTGAACTCAGATCCTCCTGACTCCAGGGCCAGTGCTCTACCCACTGCACTACTTAGCCATCCCTGGGGTTATTTTTAGAGGTATGACTTAAATTAAGTTACTGTTCCTTCTAACTTTAACATTAGGTGATTCTGCACTTGTGTGTGGGGCATGTTACAGGTTATATTTGAGTTATTACACTCTAGGAGATGGGGAGATGATGTGTGGGGTGCAAAGTTCAAGGCATGAGTTTTTACTCTCAGCTCTAAAGGACACAGGAAATCTCAGACAAGTTTGTTAACACTCCTGACCCTTTTGTTCTCAATCCACTTTAGGAGGTACTTCAAAGGAATTATTACTTTGTCAGATATTTCAATATATTTTGGTGGACTCAGGATACTTTGTCACAGTTTTTTAAAAAAATTATTTCAATATACTTTTATTTTAAAAACAGGTCACAACACTAAGCTCAATCCCATTCTGCCATTGTACAAGCTACAAATGCTTGCTTAGCCGCTGAGGGGCAATCTTTAGAAGCACGTTTGAAAATGAATAAAAAATCCATATAAAACAAATATTCAAATAGTTTCCATAGGAACACAGATAATCATGACCCCATCTCTTAGTCTTTCATATTGTTGCATTTGTGCCAACCCTATTCTTAAAACATATTTAATAACT
>CM053623.1:197738315-197781890 GCA_028646595.1 Phalanger gymnotis
ATAACTCTAGCAGGAATTAAGTTAATGGTGCCCCAGAATGCTCTAATTCAAGCTAAACTTGCAATCTACAAACAGCATCTATACATTAATACTAGCTGAAGTACAAGTTGTTGAGTGATGGTCCATTCCACTTTCCCAAGCACAAGATAATGGCAAAGTGTTGATATCCTGATCCTCTACTTCTGCTGGAAAACTATGGTTCTCGATTTGTTGCGTTCATTGCCATGCTGGCCCAGACATCATATAATAGATAGTGGGTGTCTGGAATCCATTGAAAGTAGAAGCAGCAGCAACAGTATAAGCACTCATGTTTTCCAACAGCATCCAATCTCCCACATGCATTTCTGGTAAATCACAGTATCAACAATTCAATCAAGGCCATCACATGTTGGTCCCCATATGCTACGAGAGTAATACTTCTCATCTGGTTTGGATCTCTTTTGTAGAATAGGTTTAACATGAGCATGACCAAACGGGATGCAATTAAATGATCCATATACTCCATCATTTACCTAGTACATAAAGGTTTGGTCATTTGTGTCATCTTCATCATCAGAACCTGTCTGTTCCTTCAATACAAGTGTTTTGGCAATGATGTTAACTACAAGTGTGAAAGCTGATGCAACATAGTATCTGCCTGGCTCAGCCATGACTCTCACTCCAGAGTCAGAAGGAAAATACTTGTCCAACGCTGGATTGATTACACTCGAGATCTCTTCAAACTTAAGCTTTACATCTTCAGAACCAGGAGAGCCACCACCAATATCAAGAAGATACACGTTGAAACCAAACTCCGCCCCCATGTCAAACACATCGGGCATCAGAAACTGCTTGGATGAAGGTTTCTGGATCAATATAACCACTTCCCACATGGAAACTGACTCCAATAACATCAATATTCAGTTCCTTTGCTCGCTCAAGGAGTAGCCTACAAATTTTGAGTGGCACCAAATTTAACACTTAAATGACAGATGGCTTTGGAGTTATCAGTGGCAATCCTCAAAACCAGCTTTGCCTTTGGATGAGCTCTGGCAACTTTCATTAGCTCTACTTTGCTATCAAAAGTCATCATTTGTACTCCATTGTTGGCAGCATACTTAATTTGTGACACTTGTTTGCACGGATACATGCATACATCACACTGAGATGTATCCCTCTACCCAACTCTTATCCCTCCCAGCCATCCCTTGTAACAAAGAAAAGAATAAGTAAAACAAATGAACACAGCTACTGAATATTGGAGTACAGTTACCCCTTCTGCATAGTGTCTTTCCCTGTTTTACCATCATGGTTTTGATATATTGCCATTTGGCATAAGAAATTAAATGGTTTTTTTTGGGGGGAAGTTGCAGACAAAACATGAAGGCAGCAGATGACACAGAGCCTATGATCAAATACTTAACCCAAATTTTACAATAAAGTACTATAAACACCCAAGAAAAGAAAATGAAAAAAATTCAGACTTCTTTGGTACAAAGGGAGGGTCAAAAATTTTTACACAGATTTTCCACATCATGGGGGTGTCATGTCCTAACTCTAGTGATGTGGAAGGGAAGAGTGTTAGACACACTTTCTGACTCCTTTTCATTGGGAAGGTAAAAGGCCATTTTTTCCTCCCTTCTCTGGGATGCAAGTTAGAAATGATAATTGTATAGAATATGCCTAATTCTATTCATTAATTCAATTGTTCATTACAATTCATTCATTTATTGACTTATTGGAACAGATCTGTGATGTCATTGTTTCACTGAGAGAAATAACTCCCACTCAAAAAAATTAACCTCTCTATCATTACAGATCTGTAGCTGATCTGCAGTTTGTGATCTTAGAGCATTTCTTGGGGCACTGATAAATTAAGTGACTTGCCCAGGGTCACACAGATGGTAGGTCTCAGAGGCAGGGCTTAACCCAGGTCTTTCTGACTTAATCCTCTCAGCTTCATTCCCTTCAAAATAGGGTATTTGATTCTAAAGGTACTAGCTCAGGGGTGGGGAACCTGTGGCCTCCAGGCCACATGTGACCTTCTAGGTCCCCAAGTGCAACCCTTTGACTGAATCCAAACTTCACAGAACAAATCCCCTTAAGGGGGAAGTTTGGATTCCATCAAAGGGCTGCACTTGAGGACCTAGAGGGCCACATGTGGCCTCGAAGCTGTAGGCTCCCCACCCTTGTTCTAGCTGTATGAGGCTGGGCAAGTCACTTAACCCCATTTATCTCAGTTTCCTAGTCTATAAAGTGAGCTGGAGAAGGAAATGGCAAACTATTCCATTTCTTTGCCAAGAAAACGCCAAATAGGGTCACGGAGAGTCAGACATGAATGAAATGACTGAACAACAAAATTCTAAAGGTTCTAATTTAGGCTTTATATCTCAAATGTACAGGAATGGTTCTAAATTAAGCTCTGTCAATAGATTTACATAAGGAGCAAATTTTTGTTGAAGGAACTAGAAAGGATGGGGGGAAGGTGCAAGGTGAAAAAGGAGTCTGGACAATTGGAGATTGAGCAGGATTAGAAGTGGGTATGATTGGCATGGGTTCTTCCTTAAATGGAAATTCCAGGGAGGAAACATCAATTGGAAGAGGAAGTTTCTTGAGTGACCACATTTCCAGTCTGAGAAAGCCACTGGGGCAGAAGTGCAAAAGTAGTCTGAGAGTTTGAGGTCAGAAGTGAGCTTCAGCTAACCATTCCAGATACTTCATATTATTTTCCCCACACTCTACATTGCAGTCAAAATGGCTCTACTCTTCCTCATGCACAGCATTCCATCTTTCTTTAGCAGGCCTTTGTGCTGAGTTGTCCCCATGACTAGAATACTCTCCCTCCTCCTCTCTACCTTTTAGAAGCCATTGCATCCTTCAAGCTGGCAACTCAATCACTTCTCCTACATGAAGCCTTTCCTGAGGCCCACCATTTACAGCCTTCCCCAAAATGAATGTAAATTCTTAAAAGATAGAGATGATTTCATTGTGTTCGTTGAATATTTAGTACCTAGCACTGTTTCTGGCACCAAATGGGTGCTTAATAAATGCTTATAGATTGATTGGGCCATGAGATAGTATTTATAAAGACTTGTGGAAGTTGCAGACATGACATGAAGGCAGCAGATGACACAGAGCCTATGACCAAATACTTAACCCAAATTTTACAATAAGGTAATGTAAACACCCAATAACAGAAAGTGAAAAGGTTCAGACTTCTTTGATACAAAGGGAGAACCAAAATATTTTACACAAATTTTCCACATCACAGGGGTGCCACGTACCTAACTCTGGTGATGTGGAAGGGATAATTGTAGAGTGTTAGACATACTCTCAGATTCCTTTTCATTGGAAAGGTAAAAGGCCATTTTTCCCTCTCCTCTCTGGAATACAAGTTAGAAATCATAAATTTATAGAATATGGCCTAATTCTAATCATTAATTCATTTGTTCATTACAATTCACTCATTTATTGGAACTTGACTTATTGGAACAGACCTGTGATGTCATTGTTTCACTGATACAGGTTCCTGGAGCATAATAGGCACTTAATGAATGCTTGTTGCCTTCCCTTCCCTTCCTTTTGCAATGAACTCATTTGTGGTCAGTGTTAAGAAGAATGATCTTTTTTTTTTTTTTAAACCTGTGTCCATCTAGTCCTTCATGCTGGCAAGAAGTACATGGATTTTGATTCCATGAAGATGGTTTTTGAATAGTAGCTGGACTATGATGAAAGGTTTCTTGTTCATCCTTAATGGAAAAACAGGAAAAGATTATTGTGTAAGGACTGTTTATAATAAGAGGTACCAGCAGGCATCCTCTTTCTTATATACACTTATATTTCCTGCAGGCATTGTTTTAGAGATCCAGCTGGGCCATTTGGGATATTTCTTCTTCATAGACATTTGGTCAATAAGTCAATTCAAGGTTAGAGTTTTGGATTGGATTCAATTCAACAAACATGTAATAAGTATCTAGATCAAATGAGAAAAATCTACATGCAGCACTTTGCCAAGTTTAAAGTGCTGTGTAAATATCTATTTGTTATTATTACTGTTGTTCTCTGTCTCTCTCATCCCTTTTTGGGAGGTGAAGGGAAGGGCACAGCTAGAAATGTCCAAGGACAAATTATTATTCTGCTATTGCTCTATGTTTAATGTTTTGCAGACTGTTTGGCAAGTAGAGGAAATGTTTCCTTTTTGTAACTGAATAAGAGGATTGAGATTGTGATCTTATCTTTCATAGACTCCTGAAAGGGTGGGGTTTGCTCTACTGTAAACACAGAAAAGGTGTTGAAAGAAGATTTTTTCAACTGAAACAAATATATGAACAAAGTGGAAACAAGTCCTAAACATCTCTAGGCAATCAATCCAAGGCGTGAACCTAGCAAGCCATTGACTCCATGCAGGAAATGGTTTTGATCTGGTTGGAAGAATCAGACATATCTCTAGGGCTATGCACTGTACAATATTGCAAGCTGGCTCTGAAGGTGACATTCTAGCAACTTTTTTGGGAGACTGAAGTACTTTGAGGAGGTAGACCATTGTTGCATTGGAGGGCTATAAGGTTGGAACAGTGAACCCAGAGGGAATAAGATATTCCCTCTCTTCCCTCACACACACATACATTGACCAGGTATGACCTTGTGAATTTTGAAAGGTTAAAAGAATTGGAATTCCTATGAGCCTCTGTACTGGTGCCCACAGGAGCCATGTATTAATGTCCCACATAGCAGCAGTGGCTGATGGTATCTTCTGATTTGATGACTGAGAGACTCACTGAAGATGAACTAGATGTACCAAGGAAAGGTAGCTTCAAGATACTACAAAAGAATGCTACTGACCCTCAGATCCCAAGAAAAGAGTTACACCTAAGGGGAACTTTGTGTGGATTATGTAAAGGAAGAAAAGGGCTTCTAATAATCAGGAGCTATGAGGTTACCCTTTGGCTACATGAATTTTCTAATTTTTAGTCCATTCTTCCCCAGGACCTTGTGTGTACAAAGGTAGAGGTCATTTCTGATGGGGGGGTGTGTGTGGATTTTTCGATAGCAACTATCCTTACTTAGTAAATATGCCCTTTTTAGTTTGACTGGTCATAATGGGGAGCCTGCAGAATGGCAGTTCATTAGTGACAATTCTAGAGATTCCCATAGACCCTCAGGGTTTCCCCTAGAACCTACAGAGGAGAAATTGTAAGCTACTCTCTGAGGACTTAACTTGACAGTAGTAGTGAGAGATGGGAAGTAGTTGAGAGTGGAAGGTTCGTTATATCCTTCCAAGAGTATCTTTGAGACGACCCCAAAAGCTGTTGGGATGATAGGAATGACATGTGACCTTATCCTCTTCCTCTGTGGTTTTCATTTTTCTACTGCCTCCATATTGAAGATGGAGTCTTCAGGGTGGTGACATCTATTAAAAATATTGTTAAATTTTTAATGATCAATGTTATGTCTGGGTGTTTGTGGGTAGCGATTCTCTGTCATGATGCTCTGGTTTGAGTAGAGTTTAACTAGCCAGTGCTCAAGGATATTTTGAGGCTAGCATTTGCCATCCAGAGATTTATTATCTTTGTTAATAATGGATAATGAACTTTTGGTAAGTAATTTTCATCACCTGATCATTGCTTCTTAGCTATCTGGCATACTGATATATGTATATATATATATATATATATATATATATATATATATATATAACTCCTCCTCCTCTTCCTCCTCCTCTTTCTTTTTCTCTTCCAAAAACAAAATTCCCTACCCTCAAAGACCTTATATCCTGCTATCAAAATACAACTTGTATATAGATAAATACACATAAGAGGGAACAGGGAAACAGCATTGACAATCAAGGAAAGCTTTAGGAAGAAATGATACCTACTCTGAACCTTGAGGGAATATTAAGATTCTGAGAAGGGATGTTGAGGAGGGGTTACAGTCTAGGTGACTTGTGTAAATGCATTGAGGTAAAACATGCAAAACCTTGTGTAGGTCCATTCAATTTGGCTGGAACACAGAATTCTTGAAAGGAAATAGTAGCATGAACTAAATATGAAAATATAGGAGGTAGCCAGTTTGTGGAGGTCTTTAAATGCCAGAGCTAGGACATTATACTTTATCTTATAGGCAATGGAAAACCTCCAAAAGCTTTTGATTGGGGAAATGACATGCCTTAGAAAAATTATTTTGACTGCTTTGTAAAAAATGATTTGGAGAGCAGATGACCTGGGAGCAAGGAGACCAATTAGGGACTATTTATTGTAATCCAGGCCAGTGGAAATGAAAGCCTGAATTGAGGTAGGAACTATCTGAATGTAGAGAAGGGAAGAGATTGGATTTCAGTGCGACCTGTTACACTAAGACTGAAGATGTGTAGAAACAGGCAAGTGTGGCCTGAGAAGTGATTTTATTGAGAAATTAAACATCTCATTGATGCAGGCCACCTCTTGCTTCAGGACTTTGGCTCCGTCTAAAGAGGTGGATGTTGGTAACAAAAAAAGGTGACTCTTTTCACCAGGTATTTGATTAAAATATTGCACCTTCTGGCTGAAAGCAGCTGTAAACCCCTGCTAACAAGTTGTTGGAATAGGAAGAGCTGAGCTGATAGACACTTGATTAGGATTAGGAACAGGGCCAGAGCCATAGAGCAGCACAGGTGGCTACTCAGGACAGCATAATTGAGGCCATCCACAGTAGTGTTGCAGTGGAGGGGGCTTCTCCAGCTGCTATAGATTAGAATTCTGAGCACTCACACGAGAGTGCAAGGGGCCAGCCATGAATGAGAATGGAAAAGCAAGATAGCTCTAGGCCTTACTGTTTGACTAAAGACCTTGCCACCCACTAGTATTAGATTCTTAGATGAAGAATAAATGGGCACCCTGATTTATACATGTGTTTGTTTGTGTGTGTGTGCTTTGCATGTAAGATGCATATGTCCATGTGAACTCTCTAAATGTAGCTCTTGATAGGCATTTAACAGATACCTGTGGAATCTTGCCTGTTTCTCTCCAAAGGAGACTGCAATTCCTAACTTGAGGGGAGCAGGAGAAGGGAAGTGGTTGTGTTCCTGCTCTATCCCTATCCTAAATCCAAGAAGGTTATTGGGCTACAATTATGTTTATTTACCTCCCTTAAAAGTTGTTGGTCTAGGGATATGACATGGACAGCACTCTGGATAGAGTGCTGGGCCTGGACTCAGGAAGATTCATCTTCCTGAATTCAAATCTGGCCTCTGACACTTATTAGCTGTGTGACCCTGGGCAAATCACTTAACCCTGTTTGCCTCAGTTTCTTCATCTATAAAATGAGCTAGAGAAGAAAATGGCAAACCACTCCAGTACCTTTACCAAGAAAACTCCAAATGAGGTCATGAGGAGTCAGACTTGACTGAAAACTACTGAAATGGGATATGATAGCTTCAGAACAAAAACAGCTTTCCTGATTGCTAGCCCTTAGCTTATGGTTGCCAGCTTGACTTCTTCCCAACAAATGCTATCTACACAAAAGACCATCACAAATAGTGAAGAGTGAGCCAACTAAAATGTCCAACTAAACACGAAAAAGAAATTTGAGGCGTTTACATTAAAATGCAAAGCTTAAAACTGCCCTAAGACTTTGGGGATAAACCAGAAAATACACAGAACAAACTCTCCTGCTTGGAAAGATAAATCTCAGTGTACATCAAGAAGGAGGAGGCCCTGATTTTACTCAAGGAGAAAGTCTCTAAAGTTTCTAAGGAGGAGCAGGCTGCAAATCTAGGGCATGATGAGGCTTCCTCTATATATTTGTACCTTGCAAAGTATCTCTACTCCCTGGAGTTGGTCTTGAAGGCCATCTAGAACCATTCATTCTTCAAGAAGGATAAATGTTTTTCCCCCCAACCTCTCTCACCAACTCTGCCCTCACACAGCCATATAACATTCTATCAGCATTCTTTCCACTAAATTAAGTGTCCTTTTGTATATACAACAGGAAAAATGCCTCAAGCTTGGTAAAAAATGTGTGTGTGTGTGTGTGTGTGTGTGTGTGTGTGTGTGTGTGTATTTTGAGGATGGAGCAGGTAGGATCAATGAAGAGAAAATGTGAAGCAGCATGCATGAAAATTTCTGGTCCTCTATATATGGATAATTTAGGAGCCCATGTTACTGATTCTCTAGTTCTCTCATTGGTTTCTCCCAGTGGGGACAAACTTAACAACTTTGGTAATAAAATAGTATAAATTATAAGTTATAGGATTTTGTGCACTCTCAACTGAAAATTATGTGCTTGATAATCAATAACGCATTAACCCATCAACCCATCAACAAAAAAGCATTTCTTCACAGCCCTCTATGTGTTAATACTCTGCTAAGTGCTGAGATTACAAAGACAAAAATGAACCAATCACAGTCCTCAGGAAACTTGTACTCATTGAGGAGAAACAACATGTACAGGTTATAAAAACAAGTCCAAACAAGGCAAGTTTTTTTTGGGGGGGGTGGTGGTGGAGAACTAGCAGCTGGGGGAAACAAGAAAGGATTCATGTGGCACATGATGTATATATGAGCTGAACTTTGACGGAAGCTAGGAATTCGGAAGTAGATGTGAGGAAGGAGTATGTTACAAGTATGGCAGTCAGTGTGTGTAAAGGCATGGGTCCAAGAGGTGGAATATACTTAGATTAGTAGAAATATATTACATGACATGAAATATTATATAACATAATATAGATTTATGACATAACATAATATATATGTATATATGTATCATATATATATAATTAGAAATAAAAATAACATCCATAGAAACAGAAACTCAGGGTTTGAAGGAACTACAAATATATACTGATATTAAAGTGTTTGCTAATAGAAATATATCACATCATAACATGTAATATACTTGTACACAATTTCAGTGTACTAAAAAAGTCTTGACACAGTTTAAAAAATTAAAATTTTGAAAGCCTTAGAGTAGTTTTAAGCTAGAAAAACTTTGGTAGCTTAAAACTGTGTCAAGACTTGGGATACCCTATATTTCTACATGACATTATGTATTGTGTATTATATTATACATTCAGGCAAATATATAATAAGTTATAATTATATATAATTATTCTCAAGAATTATGATAGGCAATACATTATAACTATACATTTTATATACATAATATACATTGTATATGATATATTATTATAATTAATACATTATTGCACAATTATATATTGTGTTCTATAATATAATTACATAATATGATATTACAATTAATATATTATTACAATATATATTAGACAATATAATATATAATACTATATATACATATACACAATATATGTATATACATATACATTATACATTACATTGCTGTATATACATATATACATATACACAATATATGTATATACATATACATTATACGTTACATTACTATACAAATACATATAGAATAGGTATATAATTGGAAATAATGGATGTGTGTGTGTGTGTGTGTGTATGGAATTTATAGAAATAATTTGCATCTATGTGTTTGCTACTAAGTTATTTTGGCACTGGGAATCCAGAAGAATAGGGTGGCATATTTACCCTTAGCTTTAGGGGAAAGTGATAAGTGTGACCCTGAAGGAGATACTACCCTCCCTCTCTTGCCATATTCTGCTTTGCAGATGGCAGGGTGCCAGGTCAGCAGTGCAGCAATCTCGATGGGAACCTGACTGTTGGAAGAAAAAGCTTATCTTTTGGTTACTTTCCAAGCCTGGGAAGCCCCTGTTAAGGGTGAACTTGACCTCCTGTTGCATACTTCTAGCAGCCGTGGAGCTTTGTAATTGTGGGCATGTCTTGGTACTGCAGAGAAAGCTGCCCTTTCTACCAGCAGCCCTGACAATCATTACTGAAGATGGTTAGTGTGTCACCTTTCAAATACGCTTTTTTTCTTGTAAGTGGACATCACAATGCCAAGGCCAATTGTTGTTAATAGAGGATTTAATTTATCCAGATCATCCCTTCCTTCCTTGCCCATGAATAACTGAATGTGAACTAAAGAATACTGAATTTAGAGCCAGCAGATGTGGATGTGAATCCTAGTTCTGTCTCTTGCTAACTCTGTGACCCCGAGCAAGTCACTGATACTAGCCAATTCTCAGTTTTTTCATCTGTAAAATGAAAGTGTAGGACTGGGTGACCTCTAAGGTCTAATTCACTCCTAAAACTATGATTTTATGATCTTAAATAAAGTCAAACAATCCCTAGTTACAAAGGTTAACTCTGATGACTGGCATGGGAATTGAATAAAGAATTTGAAAGAATCTAGTTAATATTATAGCATACACAGATCACTAATTTTCAAATGATATAATCAAATGCATTTAACACTAAAACGACAAAAAACACACAACATTTCAACCTTTTAAGAATGATTCAGAAGGCATTTTGGTACCTCATAATGAGAACCAATTTTTATCATGGCACGCTTGCTGCTCTTGAAATCTGAGGCAGCTTAGTGGTATAGTGGATAGTGTGTCGGGCCTGGAGTCAAGAAGACCTGAGTTCAAATCCAGCTTCCCATACTTACTAGTTGTGTGACTTGGGGTAAGTCTCTTTACTCTGTTTGCTTCAGTTTATTCATTTGTAAAATGAGATGGAGAAGGAAACAACAAACCATTCCACTGTCTTTGCCAAGAAAACATCAAATGAGACAAGATTGAAAAGCAACTAAATGACAACTTGGAATCTGAAGGCCTTGGTTTTAGTTCTGGGTCTGTTGGTTGCTTAACTGTGTGGTCTTGAGCAAGCCATTTCCCTTCTCTGGCTTCTATTAAAATGCAAGAGCTGGACCCTCTACGTTCCCCATTAGCCTGAACGTTCAGTGATTCTCTGCTTTAGAGATGTGCAGAAAAGACAATTATCAATATTTTGGTGGAGAAATATAGCAGATGCTTGAAAATTGCGTGGCAAGTCATTTAACTTCTTTGCATCTCAGTTTCTGCATCTGTAAAATGGGAAATAATACCCATAATGCCTATATCACAGGATTATCATGAAGATCTAATGAGATAATATTGGTAAAGCATTTCACAAACCTTAAAGTGCTGGATAAATGGCAGCTATTGTTACTATTATTGTTAATGTCCCCTTCTTATAGCATAGTGGAAAGAGAGAGCTGGCCTTGGAGTTAAGATGACCCTAGATTAAAATCCTACCACAATATTGACTGTATGACCATGGGTAAGTCACTCAACCTCTCAATGCTCTAGGCAACTCTAAGCAGTGAAGAAGTGATAACTTGCATTGGTAGAAGTAGCTTCCTCACTCTGGGAGTTCCCTATACCAGTGCAATCACAATTCCAGTCTCTATCTCTATTCTCTTGTTCTTTTTTTGTCTTTTTTTTTTTTAAGGAGTGGGAAGGCAGGGCAATTGGGGTTAAGTGACCTGCCTAAGGTCACACAGCTAGTAAGTGTGTCAAGTGTCTTGAGGCTGAATTTGAACTCAGGTCCTCCTGACTCCACAGCCAGTGCTCTATTCGCTGTGCCACCTAGCTACCCCAATCCTCTTGTTCTTAATGGGTACAATGCTGCCCTGTAGAAACCTCCATCTTGAGCTGATCTCCTGATTGATGTCTCCCTTTCTGGTACCACCTTTTAAAGAAAGATCTAAGCCATATTTTACCTTGCTAACGCTTGGATTCTTTATCTGGGCAGACTCTTTCTGGATTGCTGCATATTCTCCTTTCCTTCACCCTTCCTCCCTTTTCAGTTCCCCTTTATGAACTGTCTGCCTCCATTTGAATTTAAGCTTCTTGAGACAGTGGCTATCTTGTTTGCTTGCTCTCAGCACCGTGCTTGGCACATAGTAAGCACTTGAATTATCCATCTATCTTTATTGTTGTCGTTTTTATTATTACTACTACAAAAAATCTTTCTGCTGCCTACTTTCAAGGGTGTTTAGTTCACATCTATCATCTTCTTAAATTTGGGGAAACATTAAGCTGATCACAGGCATGGCTAGCATTGCATAGCAAGGACGGATATCCCTGCTGTGATGAGTTTGCAATGGGGAGAAATATGTTTAACTTCAGACCTTAATCAGCTACATTTTGTGTTTGCTTTGGAGCACAGAGTAAAATTGTTCTGTCTTTCTGGCCATCTAAGCATTTTTTCCCCCTTGCCATCTGGCTTCCTGGGGAGACAGTTAACTAGTAAGCTCCCATGTTTGGTTACAGTAAACTTTGGGGTTTGAAGGAAGGGTGCCAACTCCTGTATTTTCTGGTCCAATAGCCTGGAAGTGATCTGGGAGAAAGTGTCAGGTTCTGGTGCCCACATGATACTCAGTAGCAATTGACATTATTCAGCCAATACAGAAAATCCTCTGTTTTTATACATTACATTTTGAGAATTCTTATATCACACCATTTATTCCATTCATTATAATCTTCTTCTCTTTTTATTTTTTGGCATCCTGTATTTGAGCGAGGCACACTTGCCATCTATTTCCAGAGATGGTTTGGACAACTTCTTGGAAACCCTTCCCACACATTTGATATCTGCCCATTATTTCCTGGTCAGTGAGGCTGACCTCAGCAACAGTTGGAGGATATCAGGGTTTGGAATGTGCTGTCTGATCTGGGCAAGACACCAGGATAAAAAGCAACTGAAGAGTCTAGAAGTCTCCATATAGAGCAAAGCCTGAATGCAATCCTCAGGCTGGGCTATGCAAAAATGACACTTTGACAATGAACCGATTTAAGGAATCTGAGTAAGCAAAGCTTCCTTTCAGGTTCAAAACCATAGTCAGGAAACACTTAAGGACTACCATCCAGAAAGTGGACCAAGCATCAAAGAGATGGTTGCCCACAACTAAGCATTTAACTAGAAAAAGAAGATAAAACAAAAGAGAGCACAAATCATTTTCCTTTTAAGACTGATGGTACTGACCATTATCTTTTATCTAGATCAGGGCTGTCCAAACTTAGGCTATCTTGGGGCCACATTAAAATAAAATAATTATTCGAGGGCTGCACCCAGAACAAAAAATACAGCACACTAATAGAAAGTGGGGGAATGCGCATCATCAATACGACAGGCGAAGGTGCCAAGCATGAAAGCAAACACAAAACAACAAAGCGACAACACAACAGTATAAACGTAGGTGCATCGTACAGACTGAATGCATCCCACAGATTGATTGAAAATTCAGTGCGATATGTTCCATCCACAATACTGCTTCAAAACACCAAAGAAAATTAATACCAATGAGATTATTCATTAGTGACTGAATTAAAAAATCAAATACACATTCCATGCAAATTATTATTTTATTTTTTTGCTTGTGGAAATTAAAACCCACAAGGAAGCCACATAAAATCACACTGTGGGCCACATGCGTCCTGTGGACCATATTTTGAACAGCCCTGATCTAGATATTCCATGAGACACCTCAAACTCAACAGGCACCATCTTCTAGGTTCTTTCCTAATCTCCCTAATTGCTAGTGACCTCCCTCCCAAACTACTTTGCATGTGTTTATATGGGGGTGGGGGAAATGAATGGTGTGGCGGTAAAAGGAATAGAGTGCTGGCTTGGAGTAAGGAAAATCTGAGTTCAAATCCAGCCTTAGACACTTACTGGCTGTGTGACCCTGGGCCAATCACTTAACCTTGTTTGCCTCAGTTGGCTCATCTGTAAAATAGGCTGGCAAAGGAAATGACAAAACGCTCGGTATCTTTGCCAAGAAAACCTCCAAAAGGGGTGACAAAGAGTCAGACACAACTGAAAAGCAACTGAACAACATATGTTTGTATTTATTGACCATATATTTGGACTCTATGTACTTACTTATTTACTTGCTTTCTCTCCTTAGCTCATTGCAAGCATGAATTGTTTCATTTTTTGTACTTATATCCCCTGAACCCAAGACAGTGCTTAGAAAATAATGGGTGCCCAATAAAGGTGAGTTGATTGATATATGCATTGGTAGATGAGCTCTATAGTTTGTCCGCCCCATTGCTTATCACTATCTGGACGATAGCCATTCTTTATCCACTTGGCTTTTTCTATATATAGAAAAAAGAAACCTTTTCAGAGTGGTTGGAATAGCTATGGCTATGACTCTCTCTCTCTCTCTCTCTCTCTCTCTCTCTCTCTCTCTCTCTCTCTCTATATATATATATATATATACACATACATATATATATATACACACACACATATGTGTGTGTTTGTATTATATCTACACATATGCACACACATATATACACATATACATATATGCATGTATGCGTGTATGTATATATACACATTATATGTGTATATACACATATGTATAGATAGATCTGTATATCTATAGGTAGATTTAGATAGATCTATATCAGGCCATAACCATGTATATATGGTTATGTATATATATATATATATATACATGTGTATATGTATGTATGTATGTATATATGAGTATGTGTATGTATGCATATAGACACACAGGGACATAGATAGATATAAATACATAGATAAATCAGACTTGTGATTTCATGGGTATGGGAGAACTCACAGTGAGGAAACTCCCCTCACCACAAGGTATTTTGGCAACTGTTTTGTAACTTATAACCTTATTACAGAAGAACTTAAGGGAATTGCTTTTAGGAAGACAGAACCAGTGTATGGCCAGAGGTGAGACAGATAGGGAACTGAAACAAAGAGCAGTAAGTAACTTGCCCAGGGTCACTGGATTTGAACTCATGGAGATGAGTCTTCTTGATTCCAAGTCAAGTGCTCTATCTACTGTGCCACCTAGCTGCCCTGGGTACCTTTGGAGGCACATTGTTTTGCCTCCTAGGCCTACTATTCTTGCTGGGAAACAAATGGTGGGTGGAAAGATTCCATGAAGAACCCAATTTTCTATGACCCTTTATCAAAAATGCAAGTCATCAAGAACAGAATGAAGAAAGGCATACCAAGGAAACAGGGAGACCCACATTACAGGCCAGGACTTGAGAACAAGGGTCCTGGATTTGGTGCTGTGTGTTCAATGTTTTCCTTGAGTCACATGAAAAAAAATTAAGCATCTTGAATGAGACAGCTGCTTGTACAGAGGCGTTTTTTTTTTTTAAATGAGCTAACAAGTTAGCCCGGAACAAAGAATATTTGTAGGAAGTAAGTCCTTGCCAGTTTTCATATAAGGGTTTTGTTCAACTCCTGTCAGACACCATTGAGTTTTTAATATTCTGTGCAAAGTTCTTTCTGATTTCAGTCAGGGTTGAAGCCCACAATTGGTTTTTGTGGAGGTGCTGCCCCTTTGAAATGTCACAGAAGTCATTGAACACAAAAGGAATGCTATGTGGGTTGTTTCCATTTCCTGCTCATCATTACTTTTCTAAGGGGACAGGGTTTGGAGCAACAATACGGGCATCAGTGAAGGATGTTTATGCTTTTGGCTCCAAGGCTAAGCTGAGATGAGGGTAAAGAGTTGACATTTTATGATAACGTGGAGATTTAAAATTACCAACTGGTGGTCCTAAAGGGATTCAGAGAAAGTGCCAAAGATAAGCCAATCTGTATCCTGGGAGATTTAGGGATGGCTCTGAGCTATACTGCTCATCATAAAGTATAATATACTAACACTGCATTTATAACAGAGGCTGAAGTATTGTGGAAAGAGTACTGGGTTGGGAGACAGAAGAACTGACAGCAAATTCCATTTCTGATGCTTACTACTTGTGTGATCTTGGGAAACCTCCCTGGGACTCAGTTCTCTTATCTGTAAAATGAGGTTATTGGAGCAGATAGTGGACCTCTCATCTCTAGATGTACAATACTATCTTCTCATGATGCTGGCTGGCTACTATAGAAATTTTCTAATGTTCCCAATAGAATATTCTGACCACACTCTGTGTTACCCATGTCCTAGGAAAACTTCCTTCCATCAAATGGCTCTGGTTCTGGGCTAAAGCAGATGAAATTTAGTCTTTGGGGAGCCTAAAAGAGGCAATTCAGGGTTTTCTTATGTTCTTTGGGTCATTATGCCTGTAACTTGCAGTTCTTGGAAAAATTTCTTCAACAAATCTTATATATGGCTTGTGTCAAGGGTCTACCTTACAAGTAATTAGCAGGCTCTTTTCTAGAAAGTTATTCAGTCATAGTAGATGTAAGGTAGCTCTTTTGTTTCTTTCTGTACTTTACATATGCTAAATCATTTGATACAACAGCCTTGTGGATAAATGCAATTATTATTTCTATTTTATAGATGAGAAGTGGGGTTAATTGGCTTTCTCAGCATCATAGAAGCTAATAAGAGACTGAGGAAGGATCAAGGTCAGTTATCTATGATATCTAGATATTAAGATAGGGTTCAGTCTTCCAGAAGAAGAGCTTGCTGAGGAAAGCTCAAGGCTACCTATTGGACCATTTAGTATTTGCAGTGACAATCTTCACTGTCACTGTATAAATCCCTGATTCAGCAATAAAATTATCCTGTTGCCAGATGGGACCAGCTGACTCTTACAGAGCAGTTTCCCCTAGGAAGTGGGACTTTGGGAAATGAAATAGACTAGTATGCTCTCCAGAAAGATATGCTAATCAATCAATATAGGCCTTTCTCTCCTCCATCCTCCTATTTACACTGCATATATTTATATAGTATATATAAAATATTTATTTATATTGCATATATGTGCATAGTTGTTTAAATATTGTTTTCTCCATGAGAATGTAAGCTCCTTGAAGGCAAGGACTACCTTTCTTTGAATTGCCAGTGCCTAACACAGTGCCCAGCACAATAGTAATTAATGCCTGCAGACTTATTGACAGCACTATTGACTTGAGTTCTGTACGTATTCTAAATAAAATCCCCATTTAAGGACAATATATTATTTTTCATGTAGTTTACCTATGTTCTCATTCCTCTCCCAAACCAGGTGAGTCTTTTATTGACTTAGATTATAAAACCCTCCCTACTTCCAAAAGATTTGAGGTGACTTACAAAATGAGACCTTGTATAGAATTGGACAATGAAGGATAAAAACAGAAAAGAGAACGTCTAAAAAGAGCCGAGGGAACAGATGTTACTGGGCACCTGGGATGAGCTAATTACCACAGTTGGGCAACGGATTTGGCTGTGAGTTTCCTGGCAGCTAAAGCTCAAAGGGAAACACATTGGTCTGCATAGTTTTCATTGTCTGACAAAAGAAACCAGACAAACTCAGCTGCAGAAATAAACTTTTTTTCCCTGAAATTAAATTCAAGGAAGAATTGTGTGGATCCTAATATAAAAATACTGGGGAACATAGTGGGCTGTAGTTCTGAAAAAGGCATTTAGGGTTTTATTTTAATTGATGGTAGTTTTTTATCCAACTTTTATAAACACTGAGGGCATAACAGTAAATCATTACTTTGATATTAAATAGAGGCCGAGGTAGAGGTTAGAATAGTGAACTGAAGAGAAGGGGAAACGTAGTTTTAAAATGAAATGTCTTCACTTAAGTTCAAGAAATCAACTTCATGGGTATAAGAAAATAAAAAATGGATGCATAGTTGGACAGCAGTTCATCTGGAAAAAAGATCTGATCTTTGCAATGGATTGTTGTTGCCGTTGTTTGTCCTTCATTCTCAAAGAGGACCAATGACATCACAGGTGATGTCTTGACTTGTGAATGATTGGATTTAAGTGAGGCAGATCTGTGCCAAGTCATCAGCCTCATTCTTTCTCACAGAGTCATCGGAGTCCGGCGTCAAGATAAAAGTCAAGATGACTGGTGATGGCCTAGCCACTGGATTGTAAACTTAGTATGAATCACAGAATCATAGAACTTAAGAACTGGAAAGGACCTCATTGGCCACCTAGTTCAACATGAAAGAATCCTCATTATAACATACTTCACAAATGATCATTCAGCCTCTTCTTGAAGGAGAGGAAAACCACTATCTATCTCCATAGACAACTCATTCTAATTTTGGGAGGTTGTAATGTCAGGAGGATTCTCCTGATATCAAGCTTAAATCTGTCTCATTGAATCTTCCATTCATCGTTTTTGGTTCTATCCATTGGGGTTAAACAGGGGGGAAAAGGTGAGTAGAAAAAGAGCTAGGGTCTTTGAGGAACTGGAAGTTATTCTTGAGGAATAATTTAGGATTATTAGTCAATCTAATCTCTAACCTAATATAAACTAAATCAAATGAACAAACATTTGCTAAGTTTCTGCTCTGTGCAGGGCACTATCCTAAATGCTGAGGAAGATATTAAATTTAGATAAAACAAAATTCTTACGCTTATGAATCTATGTGCAATCTATGGGCTCCCTGATAGATTTTCATCTAGAGTAAGGGCAGCTAGGTGGTGAAGTGGATAGAACATCAGTCCTGCAGTCAGAAAGACCTGAGTTCAAATTCAGCTTCTGACACTTACTAGCTATGTGACCCTGGACAAGTCACTTAACTCTTCTTTTGACGAAGCTAAGATTGCACAAATTTTGCTTATCATACTGGCTAACTTTGAGTTTTTGGTCAACCAAAACTCCCATGCCAGGTGCTATCAATTCCATCCTTTCCAATGATTTACTTGTGAGGGCAGTTTTTGGAACCCAATTGTAGGGTGACCCTGGATAAGTCACTTAACCTCTATCTGCTCTAGTTTTCTTACCTGTAAAATGGGGATAACAACAGCACCAACATTCCAGGATTGTTGTGAGGACAAAATGAAATAATATCCATACAGCTCTCTGCAAGTCTTAAAGTACTATATTAATTATTATCAGTCCAATGACCCTATAAAAAATGAGAGGCATATAGTTTGGCATGACTTATTCTTACTAAGCTCATGCTGACTCCCAGCACTGTAACTAGGTCGCACCCAAGGAAAGAATATAAAATTGTGCCCTGAATCCTAATGGCATGGCATGCTTGGGATAGTAATTTGTATTTTCCAAGTATATTCACACACACATACACAACATGTATGTGTATACACATATACATATGTGTACATACACTCACATAAGTATATGCTTGTACACATATACACCTGTGTAAATGTATTCACACACATGCATAAAATACATGTACACAATATACATGTGTATAAATACTTACACATATGTGTATATTCCTATATCTCCCAGCTTTGCATAACCAAGTCAAATTATGCTTCTGCTGGTCCAGGGTGAACATGAATTTTTTTTTCAAGGAGTTCGCAAACTAGTTGCTTTGTTTATATATAATATATTCTACAATTTTGCTGGGTTTTGAAAGAATTCTTGATAGCTAGTAGTTTCCAGAATTCACATTTCCAACTTTTTGAAAATCAGGACATTTTCCTGCCTCTAGTCTTCTGGAACTGCTGTGAGCCTCAGACCCCTTCAAACAGAAGGAGAGGTGGGGCATACATGTAGATAAGATACTGCTAGAGTGACTGATTCTGATATATCCATGATTCTGACACATCCATGATTCTGGACCTTGATTCCAAAGGAATTCTACTAACCCTATATAATTAAGCTTATATGACCTTTTTGTGATTGGAGTATTCAAAGACAGCTAAAGTTTGTTCGCCTTAGACTGTAGCTTCCCATCCCCTTTGTCTTACTCAATATCTGTCCACGCTGTCCTTAAAATTGATTTAGATTTTATCTTCTTATGTCTCAGTCATCAATAAGTGTTACCATATACCAGGTCCTGTGCTAGACACTGGAGATTTGAGACAAAAACAGAATTACCCCTGTCCTCACATTTTATCAGAGGAATGTGCAATTGTGAAATTTATACAAAGTAAAGGCAAGGTATTTTTTCTGAGGGGGTCAGGGAAGACATTAGCAACTGGAAGGGAAGACCTGGAAGTGGAGGTGGCATTTAAGCTAAGCTATGAAAAAAGCACAAATTCTAAGAAAGAAAGAAAAAGAGGGAGAACATTCCAGGAATGGAAAGATGAGAAATGCAATGCTGTATATGAGGAAAATCAAAAAGATCTGTTTAACTGAGTCATAGAATGTGTGAAAGGGAAGCAATATGTAATGAATCTGGAAATACGGGCTAGAAGCAACTTGTTAAGTACTCCAAACGCCAAATAGATGGATTTGTATTTTATTCCAGAGGCAATAGGGAGCTATGGGAGCTTATGGAATTTTAGCTGAGAGATGGGATGTGTATGGTCTGACATTGACTTCCTATAGGTCAGTATTACAAGGGGGAAGGCCACAGCTCAAGAGAAATGAATGCCAGGGGTTTTCTGCCTGGCAAATATGAGAATTGGGAGGCTGGACCTAGGACTGAGCAGAACATACAGTTTATATGATATCTGATTACTAACTCTGCTTTTACCACACACTTACAATTAGCTGTTTGCATTATGACTGGAGTGAAGATGGGTAAATGAATCAACAGGAAGGAAAAGAAAAGAAAGAGTATGGCAGGTCATATAAGTAGGGGTTGGTCCAGAGATTGAATGAATTACATTACCTTACTAGACAGGAGAAAATTTTGGTGGAAGGGTTATGTAATAGTAAGACAAGGCATTGAGTTGATTGACAGGCCCTCTCCATGGTCCTGAATACTGATAAAAGGTCAACACATTCCTTTAACATCTTGAGTATTTATCAAAACACTTCAGTTAACTCTGGACTCCTTTAAATATGAAGGACACAGACTTTTATAACATAGATAAGACTATGTAAAGATAACAAAATCACCTGCTAATTATTGGTATGGGATAGGAAAGAGCTCTGACCTAGAAGGCAAAGGAAAAATATTCATTCTGGGCTTTACCATGGATTAACTGGATATATTTCAAAAGGTGGTCCCGGTTTTTATACTTTAGTTAAAATAGAATGTAAGCCCCTTGAGAGCAAGGAATATTTGATTTTTGTTTGTTATGCCCAGGACCTAGCACAAAACCTTGTATGTAATATGTGTTTAATAAATAGTTATCAGATGAATGCTTATTATTTCCCCTGCTTCTGAGAGATTTGAAAGAATGAGAAACAGTTAGGCTTGATATGAGGGAAAATGTCCTAATAGTTATTACTACCCAAAAATTGAATGAGATGCCTTGGGAGGTTATAGTTTTCCTTGCACTAGATACCTTTAATAAAAGGCTGGATAACAGTTTGCTGGGGATAGTGCAGATGAGATTTGCAATTAGGTCTATGTCTATTGGTCTAGATAGCCTCTGTAGTCTAATCCAAGTTGGAAATTTTGTGAAATAATGAATCAGTATCAGGACAGTGCTATGGGATTATGACTTTTTGTAATAAGCTTAGTATCATGAAATGGGGTGTAAGAGGTAGCCAAAATATGAGCAATTGAAAGACAGATGCTATCAATTGGTGCTTGCATGATGACTAGTCTTGTTCTGAGGCTTATGGTGGCTGCTGACATGTCCCGAATGGCACATTCATTTTCCATGGAATTAATGTCTACAGTCTTTTTGGTGTGGCTGAATGGATGAAGGCAACAAAGTTTAATGGAGTTTTCCCTAGTTCATATTAGCTGCTACTAAGTTTCTGTCAAGAGAAATGGATGTATTACTTTTGAATTCACATTTTGTTCCCACATGTAGCAAATTAGGCAGGAATCAGAAAATCTAGGGTTTAATGCCAACTCTGCTAAGTATCTGACCTTAGGCAACTCAACTTCTTTGGACCCCAGTTTCCTTAGCTGGAAGGGGTAAATAGAGACTTCAAGTTCAAAACTCTATGACACTAAATTGAGCAGAGGTCATGATATGTATGGGTAGAGGAGAAGCAACTATGGGAATAGGGAATTGAGAAAATAGTGTATGACTAAAGAAAAAAGGAATGATGCAATTGAAATATTTATTTTTCTTCTTCAAACCCATTTCCAGTTAGTATTTATAGGATCATAGGATTTAGAGTCAGAAAGGATTTCAAAATTCATCTAATCCAACATTCTCATCTTCACAATATTCTTCCAGCTGGTGGCTGAGTACTGGGACTGAAGTCAGGAAGACCTGAGTTCAAATCCAGCCTCAGACACTTACAAGCTATGTGACCCTGGGTAAGTCATGTAACCTCTGTCTGCCTCAGTTTCTTCATTTGTGGAATGAGGAGAATAATAGCACCTACCTTTCAGGGTTGTGGTGGGAACCAAATGAGAAAATCTTTGTAAAGTGCTTAGCACAGTGTCTGGCACATAGTAGGCCCTATATAAATGCTTCCTCCTTTTTTCCTTTTCTGATAAAGAAACAATGGACTCAGAGTACAATTTGAGTACCTGCATGAATAGCCTATTCTGATGCATCAATTTAGAGTGGAAGTGATCTGGGGCTTTTAAAGTGTGCCAGTGGGGTTCAAGCTCTTGTAGGTTCTACCAAGCTGGAATACAGGCCCTGAAAGTTCCATCCATTCATTTATTTATCCATGCACTTACAACAGACTATATGTCTGTCTTCCAAGGGCCAGGTTAGCAAAATCCCAAGACGCTCGTGATTAAAGAGTCGGTCATTAGTTTATAAATATTTATGAGCCCAGTAATTGATGATACTGCCTACTAAGGTATTGGAAGAGTTGCGTTTCATAGAATAACAATAGCTCACATTTATGTAGTACTTCCTTTGTGCCAGGAACTGTGCTAAACACTACAATTATTATCTCATTTGATCCACATGACAACTCTGGGAGGTAGGTGTTATTATTACCCCCACTTTACTGATAAGGAAACTGAGGCAAATTGAAGTTAAGCAGCTTGCCCAGGGTCATATAATTCATACGTGTCTGAGGCCATATTTGAACTCAGGTCTCCCTTACTCTAAACCTGATATTCTATCCACTCTTCCACCCCCATATATATAACTGCCCCAAATATATGTGGTGGGAACACTGATACCAATGAAATCATGGATCTTTGGAAGTATTGAAATATCTCCTGGCACCTGCTTTATTTCTTCATAAGGCTGAAGTTGCCTCTATCAAGGCCCTGAAGAATTAACTCTGAAAGTATCATATTTGATTCAATGCCATATTTGATTCCCATTATTGGTAAGTATAGATTTTTCTTACTAAAATCACTTCATTGATATATTGATGAGAGGCAGACTAGTGAAGTGAATAGAGCTGGCCTCAGAGCCTGAAAGACCTGAGTCGAAGACTCTTTTTTTTGTTTGTTTTTTGTTTTTTGGAGGGGGAAAGGTAGGCCAATTGAGGTTAAGTGATTTGCCTAAGGTCACACAGCTAGTAAGTGTGTCAAGTGTCTGAGGCTGGATTTGAACTCAGGTCTTCCTGACTCCAGGGCCGGTGCTCTATTCACTGCACCACCTAGCTGCCCCCAAAGACTCTGAATAAAAGAGGAGATGCCAAATTGCAGTGGTAGAGGGAGTTTTCTCATCTCTTCATTTGAGAGTTCCAAGTACCAATTGAATCATGGATCTGGTACCTATTGTCCCCATCTCCCTACCTTCCCTCCTCTTTTCTTCCTCCTTCCCAGCCTCTCTTTCTTCTTCTCCTCCTCCCTCCTCTTTTGCTTTCCCTTTCTTCTTTTTCCTTTCTCCTCTTTTTTCTCCCCTTCTCTTCCTCCCTTCATTCCATTCTCTTTCCCTCCTCTATCCCTACTTTCTCTCTCCTCTCTTCTGTTCTTCCTTCTCTTCTTCCCTCCATCCTTCTCTGTCCTCCATCTCTCCCCTCTCTCTAATTTTCTCTGTCCTCCCCCTCTTCTATCATCCTTCTTTCTCTCTCTCTCTCCTTCCCCTCATTCTCTCTGTCTTCCTCTCCTTACCTGTGCTTCTGGTTTCATTGGTGTAGGAAAACTCCTAGTATAAAACCTCCATCAATCAATGTTGTAAATTGATCAACTCACCACAACTTAGAGACTTATAAAGTGTCTTGGGGAACTGAGGTTAAACAACTTGTCCATGGTCAGTCAATCAGTAAGTATTTATTTATCACTTATTATGTTCCAAGCACAGTGTATACACTTGGCATATAAAGAAAGACAAAACATAGTCTCTTCTTTTAAGAAGCTTACAGTGGAGTGGAGGAGACAACATGCAAACATATATCAGATAGAATATATAATATAATGTATAAAATAGATATAATGTGAGCGAAAGGTAATCTAAGAGGGAAAAAACTAGTTGGAGGTGGGGTGGGACAAGGAGGGGAGCAGGTAAGATTTGAACTATATTTGAAAGCAGCCATAGAAGCCAAGAGTTAGAGGTGAGGAAAACAGTTCAGGCTTGTGAAGATGACCAGAGAAAAGTCAATGAGCTTCAAACAGTATTGCTGTTACTGTATACAATGTTCTCTTGGTTCTGCTTATTTCACTCTTCATTAGTTCACACAAGTCTAAGTTTTTCTAAGATCGTCAAGCTCATCATTTCTTATAGCAGAGTAATATTCCATCGCGAACACATACTACAATTTGTTTAGCAATTCCCCGATGGATAGGCATCCCTGCAATTTCCAGTTCTTTGTCATCACAAAGAAGGCTGTTATAAATATTATACAGTAGTAGCAATATTGCTTTAAGAACAACTTTGAGCGACCAAGACATTCTACTATAAATACCCAAATTGGGCAGTTAGGTGGAGCAATGAGTAGAGCACCAGCCCTAGAGTCAGGAGGACCTGAGTTCAAATCTGCCCTCAGACACTTGATATATTTACTAGCTGTGTGACCTTGGGCAAGTTGCTTAACCCCAATTGCCCTGCTTTCCCCCTCCAAAAAAAAATACCCAAATTAACTGCAAAGGTCCTAAGAAGGAAGAGGCTGTTTGCATCCAGAGAAAGAACTCACACACACACACACACACACACACACACACACACACACACACACATATATATATACATATAAATATATCACATACATACATACACACAGTATATATACATATGTGTGTGCATATGTATATATGTATGTAAGTGCATATGTGTGTACATATACGTGTGTATACACACATATACCTACACACATATATACATATATATGTAGCTTTGTGTCTAATGGTAGCCATATCTGGGAGTGGAGTGGGAAAGAAAGTTACATGATAACTTTGTTGTATATTTAAAAGGGAATAGCAAATTGTACATAATAGATCTACAGTTCAGGTGCAATTCTCTTTTTTTCCTATTCCACTTTGTTATGGAAATACTTGTTTTATTTCTTAAGTTCAGAATTAAAAAAAAAAGAAAAGCCAATGAGCCCAGAGATGGAGTGTTGTGAGTAAGGAACAGCAAGTAAGCCAGTCTCTCTGGATCCTAGTATACGGGTCAGGGATTGAAGTATGAAAAGAATAGAAAAGTAGGAAGGGACCATGTTGGGAAGGCCTTCAAATGTCAAACAGAACCTTTTAGATTTGATCCATATTTAATTCTATATTTGATTATGTAATCACATTGTGACCATGTGTATATATCAGAGAGAAAAATTGAACCTTGGTTTTCCTGACATAAAAGCAGAGACAATCTACTTCTCCATGCCATCTTTCACATTTCAATATTGGAAAGCACTTATTTTTTGGGGGAGGGAGGTCCAGTTTATGAGAGCAGGAGAAGCATTCATTCTCTAATACTTTTGATGTGTCAGGGATTGCAGGCAATGCATAAAGGTGGAAAGAACACTCAACTTGGAGTCCTAAATCCCAGCTTTTCAACTTAATACATATGTGACCTTTAGAAATTCACAACTTCCTTGGGTCTCAGTTTTATCATCTGTGGAATGAATTGTATTGGACTCAGTGACTTATAAGATTCTTTTCAGATCTATATCAACAACCTTATAAAGGGGCTTAGTACGGTATTAACATATAAACATCTGCAGGCTCAAGTCATGGATATGTATTTTGCAATCTTTTAAATCACAATTCTTTTTATGTTAGTTCATATTTCTGAAGTCTCTTATTATTTTTGTCTCTTGTTTCCTGGTCATATGAATTTCAGACAGTGATCCCTTTCTGAGAATAATGACCTCATTCTCCTCCCCTTCTCCATGTGGAAAAATTACTTAGTTATTTAAGTGAATGAGAATCAAACTGAAAGCCAAGTCATTCATCTGAGCAGGGCAAACCATTTAACGAGGGTGGGTAGGCAGTTTACTATTGCCAACGTTTCAGATGTGATTTCTTTCTCTACTCAGTTTGAGTTTATTATAAGGAACATAAAATAAATATTGCTCCAAAAAGTCCCCTTCCTGCCCCACAAACCCCCAAAGCATGGAATAATAAACTTCATCATGCAGTACAAGTGTGTAAATATTTAGTTGATCTCAAGGTTATGGGATAGGCTTCTCACTACCAGTGGGTATTTCAGCTGGGATCTGAGGAATTTCAAGAGGCATCTTACGGTGGAGAACTTATGTATTCTTGGTTCCAAATGTGGCCATTGTTGGGCTCTGGAGAGAAGGGAACTCTTTTGCTAGGAGAAATGTGACCAGTCTCTTTTGCCTCCTCATTGATGATAATACCTGTCTTAGAGAATTGCAGGAGGAAAGATTGTTAATAGGTGTTAGAAACATTAGTACTATACATAGGAGAAGTTATGTGTGTCTTGGTTGCTAGCTGAATATATACATGTGTATATACATATACATCAGAAGATCTATAAGGAGCCCTTTCAGTACTATGAGTGCTTAAAGGCATCCTGCTATAATGGATGGAATGCTGGGTCTGGCTTCTGATACCAGCAATGCCTCTGCAGTGAATGAAACCTAGTGATGTCCTTCTCTCTCTGGTGATTGGACCAGATTCTTTCCTTTTCTCTTAAATATCTCCTCACTTCTGTTTCCTGGGTATTTCAAATTAGGCTTTGTTCATTTCCTTGCAGGAGTTGATATTCACCTATAATAAAAGCCCATAGCTTTTAGTATCATTGATTGATCTGTTTGAGTTTTGAAAGACAGTAAATCCTAAAGCATTGAAATAGCTTGGGACACTATTTACCAACATATGAGCCCCTAGTTGCTTGCTCTGATTGAGCATTCTAGAAGTTTTAAAGTCAGTTTTTATAGATATTTTTTATTTTTATATCACCTATATTTCCCCTTGTAACTCTCTCCTCCCCTTCCTATCATTTATAATGAAGAATCTAAAAAAAAGAGGAAGAAGATTTTAAAAATCAGCACTATGGATTAATGAATTGAAAAAAAAATCTGACAATGTAGAACATTATGGAAATTTCAAAGGTGGAAGGCACCTTAAAGGTGATCTAGTTCAATAATGCCCCTAATTCATAGCTGAGGACTGAGTGATTAAATTAGGGGCAATGTAACAAATAGTGATTTGAACTTGACAAACTGAATCTATGCCACACAGATGAGGAATGAGAGATGAACATTGAGATTCTACAACGCATATTCATCTTTCTTTCTTATCATAGGATCATATATTTAAAGTTAAAAAGGATCTTAAAATGTCATTCAATCCATCCCCTTCATTTTATAGATGAGGAACTGAAGCCCAGAAAGTTTGACTTGCCTAAGGTCACATATACAATTTGAATCCAGGCCCTTTGATTCCACATCCTGCATTCTTTCTGATGTACAATGACGAATCTCTTAAATATTATATGCAAAGGAGAGGGGGTAGGGAAATCTTAGAACTACTCTTAAACAAGAGCTGGTTTGTGCTGGTCAGGAACCAGCTTTCATCCCTGGAGACCCCTCTCAATCTGACTGCGTCAGAACAGTTTCCATTTTCTTCATACTGTCTAAATATAGTCAGAGACCAATGAGGCTCCTCCCAAAGGATCTTTGTTTATCCCAGAAACACACACAGTGCTGAGACAGAGCTTTCAAGACTCAGCCCCTCATGCACAGGTTGTATGGGAGACACATGAACTCATGCAGTTGCACAGTGGAGGGAAAGAAGTTCCCCAGTTCACACGGTCTTGCAAGTGCTCAAACAATTCCAGACAAGAGTGTTTGCCTCCATATATTCTGCCTTGCTGAAATAGAGACAAGCAGTCAGAATAGATGAATAATGCCAGGACTTGTCTATTGCCAGGACATGTCTAATATTTTTATAAGTTTTCTTGGTCTGTATGTGTGTAATATTTGGGGAGAGGAGTGTCAACTTATAGTAACCTGTCTCCGCTGCATTACTATAGCTACTGCTTATCCTCATCTTGGGGTTACTTGTCAGCTTTTCTAGCCTGCCCTTCTGGTCTGTTTGCCCAACATTCTTCAGGATAGCTTAGCATGGGGAGGTGTGACTCTCACCAACCCCACTCGTCCTCACCCTTTGTCCAGTGCCCATGGGTCTGCTCAGGGGTTTTAAGTTCAGAAGTTAGCATCTCAATTCAGACACATGATTAGATCAGAAAATCATGATGGAGAAGGAGGGTAGTTAATGCCAAAAAAAAATACAGAGTTTGAGGTAGATATCTTTTGAGGTCACTTTCAGCTCTCTAGCTAGATCTATAATCCTATCCTATTAAATTTTAAATTTTTTTTTCTTTTTTTGTCATTTAAAAATGTTGCCTCCTTTAAAAATTATATTTTATTTTCCCCCAATTATATGTTAAAATAATTTTAAACTTTTTTTAAGTTTTGAGTTCCAAATTTTATCCCTTCCTCCCCTCCTCCCTTACTAAGACAAGTAAGCAATCTAATTGCCTCCTTTTAAATGTCATTTTATAACATACATCCCTCCTCCTCAACTGAACCCTCTCTTGAAACAAAAAAATAAGTTAGTCAAAACTGACCAACAAAGCAACTATATCTTATAGTATACATAAAATTTCATACCCAGAGTTTCTTGCCTTTCTACTGATAGGTAAAGATTAATTAAACAAAACATGAGTTTAAGAAAACTTTTTTTTCCTTATGAAGGGGTCAGCAACTCTCATGCAGAGATGTTTTCCTTTGATGTAGATAAGTTCTTCTCCCACCTGCTTTTTCTATAGCAAGTTTCAGGCACAATGCAGGAGCACCATGTTCTGTATAAGAGAAATTGGTGAAAACTTCCTTATCCATTTGGCTTTTGACCAAATAAACATTGCATTACACTGACATCTTTCACCTCATACTATGTATATTTTCATCTTCAATTATAAGAAGTTGAATGGAGAGTGATTTGTGGAGATTAATTTAGTCCTATGAGAATCCTGAGCAAACATCATGAATGACTTCTCAGGGTGTCCTTTCCCACTGGCCTCGTAGCTGCTTCAGCACTCCATCAAACGATAAGCACTTGGCTTATGGTTTTCCCAGACTTATTAATGATTTCTTTCCTTTTGGTATTTTATTTTTGCAACAGAAATCAATGACAATAGGTTTCTGCTGTCAACACAGCTCTAAAAAATACATGTGCTCCAGAAGATAACTGTGGCAGTGGAAGAAATCTAATCCTCTGAAATTGTCATGTTTATTTCACAAAGAGCTCAGGTATCTTTCATGCTGTCCATTAGCCATGGAGGAATGAAAAGAGAAAAACACAAAAACCTTTAGGTTCTAGGCCCAGCTATGGTGCATATTCTGAGACTTTGGGCCATTTGGATTATCTTTTGAGGTGATGGGGTACATGGATGCTGGGCTTGGAGTAGGGAAGGCATGAGTTCAAATGTGGTCCCAGACACTTACTACCTATGTGACCTTAGGTGAGTCACTCAACCTCGGTTTACCTCAGTTTCTTCAACTGTAAAATAGAGACGATAATAACACTTTCCTTATGACATCTGGTAAGGTAGGCTATCTCATTTGAAATAGTAAAGTAATATTTTTAAAACACATTGCAGTGCCTAGATATTATATAACAGTAATAACATATAATAATATATAACAATAATACATAATAATATAATGTATAAATATATGTTGTATGTTTTATTATATCAATATCATACTACATTATACCAATACATTATTATGTATTATACAGACCATAATAAATAATAATAAGATGTAAATGCTTCTCTCCTTCACTGTCTGGGACTCAGTTTCTTTATCAATAAAATGAAGGTGCTGAATCAGAACCAATTCAATAGAAATTCACTGAAATTATATGATTTCCAGGACAACGAGGCCTAAAATTCTACAGTTCCATGAAATAGGAAGAATATGATTGTGTACTATCCATCATTCTCTTTTTTTCTACTCCTTCCCCCTCTATTTCTGGGAATAGAGATTCAAGCTAATCAGTGACCTAATGTACACTTGGCTCAATGTTTTATCTCACTTCCTGCTTGATAACAGCTCCCATCACCAAATTCCAGCATCCAAAACATTGGTACAATTGGAATTTTAAAAATCTACAGAGTGAATTGGCATACCAACTGGATCACATTTCTCCCCTTGAGAGATAAAATACTAGCCTTCCAATACCAGCAGAGTAGAGAGTCAGTGTGGCCAAAAAGATAAAATGCTTGAGGGGGAAAAAATAATACCCTCTGGTTTGATTGTACTATTGTCCAGATGTGACTTGTAAGGGCATGTTGTCCTAAAACGTCTGCCTGTTTTCATTTTCCTATCAGGTTTAGATGCTGGTTTTGCACTCTTTTAAGGCCCTTGCTTTGAACATTTTGGAGCTCTTCTGTGTTTTCCAGATGATTTGATGATAACTTCGACTTCAAACGTGGTGAGAAAGAAATAGTGTATCAATGTGTGGGCTGATTTGCATGAATGTTTTCTAACTAGGCTAAAAATGACTGCTCACTCAATGGAGAGAGGAGGAATCTGTTCATAAAGAGACTGTTGGTTGGTGTTGGTCTGGCCATTTTTGCATTAATATGATGTTTCATAATTTTTAAAGGAACTAAATTTCTATTTTAAAATTTTTTTTAAAAATGATAGTTAAAATAGTAAAACAACAACAACAAAAACAAAACCCCAAACCTCATAATAAAGACTATTGCTTCATGTAGATAGGGAAATGGAATTTTTGTTGGCCAAAATATAACACCAAATACTTCTGGTACTACGTAGACTTTAGAAATTCTAGTGGTTATCATCAATCGATCATTCTATCAACAAGCATTTATTAAATTCCTGTTATGTTTAAGACATTGTGCAGGGGATATAAATTCAAAAATGAAACCATCCCTAACCTATGTTCCATTGAAATTATTAGAAAAATTTGCATATATTCTATTTTTACTGTATTCAGCATTCATTACATGTCCACTGTATATAATAATAAATAATTTTATATAAGGCTTTAAGACTGACAAAGGTATGTAGTGCACAGATTATTATCCTCATTTTAAATCTTTTTTTCCTTTTTTTTGGAGGGGGGAAGGCAGAGCAATTGGGGTTAAGTGACTTGCCCAAAGTCATACAGCTAGTACGTATGTCAAGTATCTGAGGCCAGATTTGAACTCAGGTCCTCCTGACTCCAGGGCCAGTGCTCTACTCGCTGCACCATGTAGCTGCCCCTATTATCCTCATTTTAAAGATACTTATACAGACTCCTACTCTGATGTCTCATCACAGAGCAGTGTATGTGGGAGGTATTTCAGGGCATAGGAAACTGAGAAAAGACTTGAGGGCTGGAAATTGTGGGGCATAAAGAGAGGACAGAGTAATTTATGAGATTTTAGAGCTGGATTTCATCTCTACAGACATCACATAGCATTACCCTTTGTATTGGTAATTAAGGTGGGACTTTCTTCTACTGTTTTCTCTTTTAGCACTTATTTAATCAAGTGCCCTTGAAGAATCTGCCCTTTATTTCTTTGATTAAATCAAGAGTCTTTGATAACCTTCTTGCCTCAATGGATGCATGTGTGTGACACTTTTAGGTCATGTGGGTGAGTAGCATGTGTGATGCCCTTTGACCCTAAACAGAATATATAAACTCAAGAGACTGGCATCTTCTCTTGGGGCTCTCAGACACTGGAAGAGTGGCATGTGACTCTAGGCAAGACATTGTTAAGAGCCTCCCAGCTTGTCAATCCAGATGTTGCTGCTTTCCTGGTAACAGTGAATTGTGATTTGGTCTGTTTATATTATGTATGTTTGTAATTTGTTTGTATTTGCTCTGAAGTTCAGGTTGCTGGCTTTTCCTCCTAAACTAAGTGAATTATATTTGTATGTTGGATTAAAGTAAGATTGTTAACCCCTTAACGTTACTTTCCTTAGTAAAGCTGATCAAAAGAACCTGTGTTAGCAGCCCTCCCATATGTGTTGTTGGTTTAACGCAGCCATGGTAGCTGCTAGCAAGATTGTTGCTACACACTTTTACTGTTATATATGAAGAAACTGAGACTCAGAGAATTTAAATAATTTGCCCTAGTAATAAGTACTAGAGTACAGATCTGAATTCATGTCCCTTGACTCCAGATCCTGTTTTTCTGTACTATACCATACTGGAACATAGAATTCATGGAATGGAGTAGCATAAGATGAAGATGGGAATGTGGTGTCGCTGAATGGTGAAAAGTTTTTGGCATCAGGCTATGCATTTAGAACTTTATTTGAATGTTTTGAATAAAGGAACAGCATGGCTACATGTATACATATGTGGACTGCTTAGGAAAAGGACCATTTCATTTTTTGCTTTGTATCTCTAGCACCTAGGACAGTTCCCGGCACATAGTAGTTGCCCATTAGTCATTAAATGTGAATAGTCATTAAAATGAATGCTTTCGAAGGATAATCACCCTGGCAGTGGTATGAAGGATGAATTGAAATGGGAAAAGAGTAGCAACAGGAAGACCTGTTAGGAGGCTGGATGGTAATGATGGTCTGTACTTGCATGGGTGGCAGTGGGAACCATGGATATTACATTGTAGAATTGCAATGGGCAACAGTTCATGACTGATTGTGTGTGATCATGGAGGGGAGAAAAAGAGTTGAAGATAACATCAACACTTCAAGGTGGAAAATGGGTTGGATGGCTAGTAGCGCTATGGATTCAGAAGAAGGAACAGATATCAAGAAGAATGTGAGTGGAACTGGAGAGAGAAAAAAGGATTTGAAATAGACCTTTAAGGTAGGAATGTGAGTGGAACTGGAGAGAGAAATAAGGATTTGAAATAGACCTTTAAGTATCACGCATATATGTATACATACATATATGTGTATATATAGGTATGTATTATATATGAAATACCATTATACATGCATATGAGTATATGCATACATATAAATGTATATATGCATGCATTTATCCTACACATACATATAAATCTATGTATGTATATATATTATAAGCACACATATTTATGTCATAACAATATGTTATATGTATAACATATATGTTACAACATGCACGTACATGTGGGAATATACTGTACTTGTATATACGTGTATGTATATGTATACATATATACTATGCATACATATATTTAAAACAGTCATTGCATAGTTGAATTAGTAGGAGTGCATGAGATTGCTAGGGAAGGGAATGAGAATGAAGAGAAAAGAAAATTGAAGACAGAACCTTTGAATCTTTTTCAGGTTTGGAAAAGGACAAAAATCCAATGAAGGAGATGGAGAAGGAGTGGTTTGCCATATACATCAGATGTTGCATGAATGAATAAAAAGGTATTTCTTAAGTACTGTGTACTAGGCACAACATAAGCAAATAAGAAAAATACAAGCAAAAAAGACCCCCTGCCCTCAAGGAGCTTACATTCTAATGTGGGAAAAGGATACTTAGAACCTTGGAAAATTGTGGAGAGGAGATGGCTATGTGGTTTGGAGATGGTCAAGAAGTGATGTGGAAGCCTGATTTCAGGTAAGACAAGATACAAGCTTACCGATTAGAGTCCAGGATATCAAGGGTGAGAGTCCAACTTCTCATGGGATGAGGAGGGCCAGGGTTCAGGCGTCATGATTTGAAGATGTCCAGAAAATTTGTCTTTCCCTTTTCTGTCAGCAGTGTTCATTTGGACTCCTCCTTTTCCTCTTCCTTTTTTGTGTTGTTTTCCCTCATTAGATTGCAAACTCCTTGAAGGCAGAAACTGTCTTTCTTTTGCATTTTTGTATCCCCAGCATTCAGCACAGTACTTGACATATAGTAGATGCTTAATAAATGTTAATTGGAGAATTGAATTATTAAATAGAATTATCTTTATGTATTCAGGTCTTTTTCAATTTGTCATTTTCATCCTCTTCCTCCTCCTCATTATCACTTATGATTACCATTATTGCCAATGAAATTTAAGAAAGGTATTAAATTGCCTTAAGGGAAAAAAACACTGTATTTGAGATGCAAAGATGTTTTTCATATATGTCCAAATGGTTTTTGTCCAGACTTGAGATTTCATCAGGGTGGGAAATTCCAGGTGTAGAAATTTTCTTCAAAGACAGATTGGTCACTCATCTGTAACTTATATAGTCTTATAGAGTTGCCCAGGGCATTGAAAGATTTAGTGACTTGCCCATCATACAGACAGTGTGTGTTAGTGGCAGAATTTGAACTCAACTCTTCTTAGCTCCATGGTTGGCTCTTTATCTCTTGATGCCATGCTGCCCATCTGGTACTATGTCTAAATGATACAAATATTCACAGGTGGTGATAACAGATGGAAACATGATGGAAACAAGATGGAAATAATATCATGTTTGCTTGCTAGATTAAAAAAATATTAAGATACACATTTTTCCTTTCTGGCCCAATAACTAAGTAGTTCATCTTTGAGTATTAAGTATTGGCATTTATGCTGATAGCCCAGTAGTACAGAATACAAGTGTGGTGATATAAACCTTTTAATTTTAGCTGATTTCTAGAGAAAAAAAAAGCTCCATTTTTCTGTGTGATAGATTTTCCTATAAATTTGGCTCAGTTCCCTGTATATTTTAGATACGAGGCCTTCATCAGAGACATTAGTCGTAAATATTTTCTCCCAATTTTCTGCTTCCTTCCTAATATTTGTTGCATTGGCTTTGTTTACACAAAAACTTTTCAGTTTAACATAACCAAAATTATCCATTTTGCATTTTGTAATGCTCTCTATTTCTCGTTGGGTCATGAATTCTTCCCTTTCCCAAGATCTGATAGGTAAACTATTCCCTGCTCTCCCAAATTGCTTATAGTATCAGCCTTTATTCCTAAATCATGAACCCATTTTGACTTTATTTTGGTATATGGTGTAAGATATTGGTCTATGTTCAATTTCTGTCATACCATTTTCCAATTTTCCCAGCAGTTTTTGTGCAATAGTAGATTGCTATAGTTGTTGATTTCTGCGTCTTGTGTACCTAACCTATTCCACTGATCTACTGCTCTGCTTCTTAGCCAGTACCAGGTATTTTTGATGACTGCTGCTTTATAGTACAGTTCGATATCTGGTATGGCCACCTTCCCTAGCATTTCTTTTCATTAATTCCCTTGATATTCTGGACATTTTGTTCTTCTAGATGAATTTTGTTATTATTTTATCCAGCTCCGCAAAATAATTTTTTGGTAGTTCGATTGGTATGGCACTGAATAAGTAAATTAATTTAGGTAAAATTGTCATTTTTATTATATTAGCTCAGCCTAACCATGAGCAACTGATGTTATTCCATTTATTTAGATCTGACTTTATTTGTGTGAGAAGAGTTTCATAACTGTGTTCATATAGGCCCAGGGTTTGTCTTGGCAGGTAGACTCCCAAATATGTTACAGTGTCTACAGTAACTTTAAATGGAATTTCTCATTCTATCTCTTGCTGTTGGGCTTTGTTAGTAATATGTAGGAATGCTGAGGATTTATGTGGGTTTATTTTATATCCTGCAACTTTGCTAAAGTGGTTTATTATTTCAAGTAGTTTTTTTACTTGATTCTCTAGGATTCTCTAAGTAAAGTATGATATCTGCAAAAAGTGATAATTTAGTTTCTTCTTTGCCTATTCTAATTCCTTCAATTTCTTTTTCTTCTCCTAATGCTAAAGCTAACATTTCTAGTAGATGGTAGTGTTTCTTAAACCAGTTTAAATATTACTAAGGGCAGCTAGATATTTCTATAGATAGAGGATTGGTTCTGGAGTTAGGAAGACCTGAGTTGAAATCTGGTCTCAGACACTTACTAACTATGTGACCCTGGGCAAGTCACTTAACCCTGTTTGCCTCAGTTTCCTCAACTGTAAAATGAGCCGGAGAAGGAAATGATGAACCATTCCAGTATCTTTGCCAAGAAAACCCTAAATGGGATCATGAAGGGTCTAACACAACTGAAGACAACTAAATAACAGCAGCAGCGTCAACAAAGCATGCTAACAAAGATTTAAGTTCATCTTGATTATTGCAGTACTTCAAAGATCTTTGCTTGTTTCAGTGTTTGTTCCTTGGGCTGACACAGATCTTGACCCCTCTATAGCAGATGGCCTCTAATTTTTTTTTTATTTTAATTTTGTTCAGTTAACAACTGTTCATTTTCTCTTCTTACCTTCTTCCATTGAAAAAGAAAATAAAGCCTTCGTAACTAATATACATAGCAAAGCCAAACAAATTCCTACACTAGCCTTGTCCAGAAACATGTGTTTCATTTTGTACCTTGAGTCCATCATCTTTCTGTCAGGAGAGAAGTAACATACCTCATCATTGTTTGGAATCACAGAAAGTTACTGCAATGATCAGAGAAGAGATAGTTTTTAAAGCTTACAGTGGTTTAAGAAAATTGATTATCCTGGAGACAACCTCCAAATGTTGCCAGACTGCTCTTTAGATAGTATATATACTGTTCATTACCAGGCCTTTACTCAAAGTCGATCAATAATTATCACACAGCTATTACGTGACAGGCATCATGTTAAATCTGTGAAAACCAGCCATAGCCTTTAAGTCATCTCCATGCCATAGAGTGGCAGCTGAAGGAGACTTGTTGCTTTGCTTTTAATAACTTCAAACTTGGACACAGCCAAGCAGTGGAATAGAATAATTTTTCCCATGATTCATACTTGTTTTGCTAAGGTATGGTCTACTGTGATGCATATGGTTGGCAGTTTCTAGAGAAATGAGCTTGGCATAGTGTCTGGTACATAGTAGGCACTTAATAAATGTTTATTTATTGATTAAAATGAACACGAGTATTACCTGGGGTAAAATGGAGAAGTGTGCATGGTGGGAGTGTGAGCATTCTATCACATACTATAAACAAAGAATTAATGAAAGGGGGAAACAGAGTAAAAGATGGTGTCAAAATAGAAAGAAAGGAAGAAGGAAGGAAGGAAGGAAGGAAGGAGGGAAGAAAGAAAGAAAGGAAGAAAGAAAGAAGGGAAGGAAGGAAGGAAGGAAGAAAAAGAAAGAGAAAGAATGGAAGGAAGAACAAAGAAAGAAAATAGGCTAATGAAGAGGTTAGAGAAAGGATTAATTGATGGACTACCTATGGGTCCCCCATCATCAACACAATATCGAGAGAAATGGAGGTAGACCACAAGTACATTGAGTGGAGAGTTTGTGGGAGGTCGGCCACAAGAGTTTCAGATTGGAGCAACAGGAATGCGTGGCAGACTATCTCACTGGAGAGAGTTCCCACACCAATGAGATCATCACTTGAGTAATTGAGTATGGCTTTATACTTTAGTCTGTAAAATGGTTATAATATTAGGATCTATCTAACAATCACAGGGTTTTTGTGAGGAGTAAATGAGATGAACATGCATAGCGCTCTGCAAGCCTTAAAGTGTTAGTTAAATGCTAACTTTTAGTATTATAATTATTATCACAATTATTGTCATACTAAATTGATTGAAATTCCTTATGGCTTAATGAATATACTTTATGTACTTTTTAAAGACTTTTGTTGACATGATCTTACCTGGGAAGGAAGGTGTGAACATCCCTTGTGTCATTGTGGAGTTTTTTCAGGGAATTGATCACTACTTAAAGAAGTAAGAGTTGTTCAGTACTATAGGTGTTGCAGCCCTAGACACGAAGGGAAAATAGAAACTTTATCTCGAGAAAGATGTGAAGTATTTTCACTTGGATTGGGAAGGGGGAAAACAGTAATGCCACCCACTACAATAATGTGTCTATTCCCAAAAAATTAGGCACCTTGCCATCTAATAACCTGCAGCTATCAGCAGTATTTGTTTGTAATTTGAATGCCCCAAATCTATGCATCTGCAACTTTTTATATCTGAAGTTTACCCAGCTATTGAAATCCCTAGTGCCTAGCATTAGTATTTGACAGGCACTGGGTGCTTAATTACTAGTGATTTGATTGACTAGATGCAAAGCTATTCTTCTTTACTATATAGACATATAAAATGTGCCCATATTATATATAGGAAATACATAGTTTGACTAAATTAATGAAGTGGTTAATATTCATTAATCAGAATAATTTCATAATTTTGCCGGTCTCCATATACTTATTCAAAAACATTTGATTAATTCATTTGAAATAGTATGCATTTATTTTTAAAAACCCATCAAATAAAATGTTAATAATTAACCTTTGGAACCAAAGAGAAAATGTATAGATAATTTATTATCTTGCCAGGCTCATCAAGCATTTCCTATAGGCAAATTTAGTATTTTTGGACTGTTGCTAGACTTTAGAAGCCCATTATGATGCATATATATTAAGGACTTGTAAACTGTATATGTATGTCTATATGTAAATGGATTGTTTTCTGAACCCAACAAGTTTGTGCTTTAATGATTTTTGATGTTTGCTTAATAATAGCTAACATCTCTATACCGCTTGAAGTTTTACAAAGAGCTTTATATGTTATTTCATTTGAACATCACATCAGTCTTGTGAGTTGTGCTGTTATTATCCCCATTTTACAGATGAAAAAACTTAAAATAATAGAGGTTAAGTGACTTGCACAGGGTCATGCAGCTAGTTAATTACCAAGGCAGGATTAAAATTCAGATCTTCCTGAGTCTGAATCCAAGCCCAATGTTCTACGTACTATGCCACTGAGTTGCTTCACCAAAGAAAGAGAGTCAGAACAATAAGTAGGGCTTCCATAATAGTCAATAACATATTTAGTATCACCAAGAAAAGTGGCCACGTGTCTCATTATAATTCCATTAAGCAGATATTCTATTGTACTTACTTTGTGTAGGGATTTGTACTAGACGTAAGACACTATAAAAATACCAACATAATTCCACGTCTATCAGGCTTAAATTAGAGCTAACCAGGAGTTAGAGCTGAGGAGAGCTTGCTGGTACCTGAAAGCAAACTTGTGCTTGAATAATAAATAAAGAGCTATGCAGAAAATAAGGGGTAGCAAATGTAATGCACTGTTCTGAGGTTATGGGAGGCAGAGATACTCAGTGGGCCATATAGCATGGTTGACAGAAAACCGATGAAACATCCATTTTGCTGAGTGGGTACCAAGTGTAATAGACTGCATAATGGTTAGGGTTGTTCAACTGTTTCTATTCACTCTTCATTGTATGACTGACTCATTGCCTAGATGGGTTTTCTGGTATAAATGTTCCTTCTACTCTCTGGGAGTTAGTATCAAAGGGCATGTAATTCTGCTTATCTTTTTGTTAGCTTCTAGACCCCCTAGGCAGAGACAAGACTTCTGGGGGAAAAAAAGCACTTTGGTATCTATCTTTATGTCTTCTCTGGGGATATTTGCTGTTAGTTTTTTCCTCCTAACTATATTCCCAATAAGCATAGTCTTGTAACAAATACTGGTGGCTAACAATTTTTATAAAGTTAAACATTTAAAACAAAGGTAAATAGATTTTCCCATCTATAGAAGAAAGACTTCAGACCCTCATGAAAGAATTCAAAGGGGAGTGGAGCAAGGATTACTGTCTTGGGGTCTATAGTGGGGAGGGGAATGTGGTTTTAGTAATACAGTTTCTGTCCCAATTAGCTCAAGCAGCTTAGGTTATTTCTTTGGGAAGGCTGATTTTCAATCAGTCAAGAAGTATTTATTAAGCATTGTGCTGACAAGTATAAAAATGAAATAATCCCCATTTTCAACTTATTATCCTAATGGGAGAGACAAATAGATTTTAAATATATATATATGTATATATATATATATATACATACAACATAAACATAAAGTAGATAATAATAACAGCTAACATTTATATGCTACCTACTATGTGCCAGGCACTGTGGTAACTGCTTTACAATTATTATCTCATTTGATCCTCACAACAACCTTGCCAGATAGGTGCTATTATTATCCCCATTCTTACAGTTGAGGAAAATTCTTACAGTTGAAGAAAAAAAGGAGGCGAAGTGACACAGCTAGTCAGTGTCTGAGGCTGGATTTGAACTCTGATCTTCCTGACTTTCAGCCCGACATTCTATCCACTGCATGACTTAAATATAAATATATACACAGTAGTTCAGTACAAGGAAGTTTGGCTTAGCTTTTAGTGAGATCAGGAAAGGCTTTATGCAAAAGATAATACTCGAGCTCCATCTTAAAAGGAGAAAGAGACTCTGAGGTAAAGATAAGGGGGAGGTGTGAATTACAGGCAAAATAATGCAGATGATAGAGTTTCCTGCTTGAAGAACAGAGAGAAGACCACTTTGGCTGGGTTGCAGTGAATGAAAGAGAAAGTAATTTAATAACTGAAAAGATAAATTGGAGTTAGAGTCAGGCATCTTTTGGCCACACTTCAACTCTCTCAGATTCAGGGGAGTACATATAGTTTCTCACTCTCTAGCTCCATGAGACTTCTCCTCCTGCTAGGATCTGGCTTCTTCTTTGGGTCCGTCTCCTGGACTCAGTGAACTGTCTTTTAAAGATTTACCTAGAGATATGGTCTATCAATTTTTTAGTGAATTATCTCATTTCCTTTCCAATTCACTTGGTTAATTGAAATATCGTAAATAATTTGCTTGCATTTTTAGTTAGTGGGTACCTCATTAGTTGGCTCCTTTTCTGGGATTAGGTTCCAGAAAGACCAACTCTCTTAGGGAACTGCAAATAGTCACTCAGGTGGCCCAAAATTCAACTGGGGTTGGGGGTGGGGGTGGGGAAGAGACAAAGGTGAAGTTATTTAGACAGAATGGAAATGGTCGCTTTCAGACAATTAAATTTGGTATTTCATGGGCCTGATTTGTCATAATTTTCAGCCTCATGGATCTGAATATGACTGCATTAATTACCTGAATATAATCAACATAGACATGTAAAAATGTAATTATTACACAGGGTGTCTCCAAATAGCTTTATAATAATACCTTGTGTATTCCTTGGTGTAACACTGTCTGTCTGTCTGTCTGTCTGTCTGTCTGTCTGTCTGTCTCTATCTATTTGTATGTGTACGTATACATATATACACATGTACACATGTATACATGCGCACAAGGCACATGTATATGTACACACATATCTACATATATGTTTACACATGTAGGTATGTACACACATAAACACATCATATCATTTATATAGCACCTACTGTGTGCCAGGCACTCTGCTAAGGGCTTTTTACAAATATTATCTCATCTGATCCTCACAACAAGCCTGTGAAGCAGGTGCTAATATTATGTCTATCTTGTAGTTGAGGAAACAGGCAAACCAAATTTAAGTGACTTGCTCAAAGTCATACAGCTAGTAAGTGTCTGAGACTGAATTCGACCTCAGTTACAGGACCAGTGCTCTATTCAGTGCATCACTCAACTGTTCCCAATTAGAGAGGCAGTATGGCATAGTAGAGAGAAGACCAGCCTCCAAACTAGGAAGAATTGGGTTCACATCTTGTGGCAAGCCTTATACATGATGACCTTGAGCAAGATATTTAACCTCTTAGTGCTCTAGTCAGCTATCTATGGCTCCAAGAAGTTGGCCTGTATCAGTAGACAGAATTTCCTCATCTGGGAGTTCCCTATACCAATAAATTTATAGTTCTAGTCCCTATTCTTATTTTTAAAAAGCTAGGGCTCCAAAAGCATATTTCTTCTTTTAGGATCATAGCTGGAAGAGACTTTGAAGATCACTGAGTCTAACCTTACTATACAGAAGAAGAAACTGAGACCCCAAGGGGTTAAGTGAGTTGCCTAGTGTCACACAGATAATAAGTATTGAAGCTTGGATTCAAATCCAGATCTTCTTGCTCCAAATCTCTGTTCTTTCCATTGCACACACTGCTCCTCCCACTCATTTAAGAAGCATCATTTGAAGATTGCTTGAATAATAGGGATTCTAGAGTATTAGATATCCTTCCCACATGAAGTAACTTACCATTAGTGGCTGACTATATTCAGACAGGACCAGGACCCTTCAACAGCTTCCAAATACACTTTTGTATGCTGTACAATGCTTATTTAGCTATCTGGCCAAATGGATCTGACATGAACAGCAGGTTCTTAAAGTCAGCAGTTAAGCACCGATGCAGAAAATCAAACAAATTGTAGCAGACTGAATTATTCATTTAATTTGTGTGCTGAGGGAAATAATGCATATCTCTGGAAGATTCAGCCCAACTTTGGTCCAATGACATGAATTGGTGCAATTGAATTAAAACAAACCAAAGAACTAATTTTCCTAAAACATGTCCTCCCATTTCTCCCTAAGTAAATATTTGCCTCATTTTAGTTTGGATTGGAAGGGACAGTGAAGAAGGATGTTTCTTCTTCTTTTTAAAAATCAAATAAGGACAGAAAACAATGATGATGATTGCTAAGTTAACTAGATAAGGTGTCCTTGGAGGTAAAACTGGGGCTGTAGATTACAAGCTACCATCTGCTCAATTGAAGCTGAGAAGGAGAGACAATTGGCCATAGATGCCGGGCTAGAAACAGGAAAAGTCAAGGATTTGGCTGGGAATGGCAAGCCAAAAGATATTTTGATAGCAGAAAATAAAATTTATGTATTCTCCAGGGCACCAATATGAGGGAGAAAGACACAGACACATAAATAGGGACACATTGAGACAGAGGAGAGGGAAAGAGAGAAGAGAGGAAAGGAGAGACAGGAAGAGAACAAGATGGAATCAGGGAAGAAGACAGAAAGAGAGAAACAGGTTGAGGGTTAGAGAAGGAAGAGGGAGGGAGCAATGGAGAAAGATAGGGAGATGTAGGAGAGAGAGAGAGAGAGAGAGAGAGAGAGAGAGAGAGAGAGAGAGAGAAGAGGTGAGGAGAGGAGAGAGAGAGAGAGAGAGAGAGAAAAGGCGGGAAGGGAGACAGAAAGAAAGAAAGACATAAAGAAAGAGAACTAGTGCTGAGGGATAAGTATTTGTGTGCCATTTATAAATTAAAACAAGCCATTTGGCCAGTTTCCCAGATACTTTGAGTATCATGATGAAAACTACATCTTGATTACTCAAAAGTGATTTGTTCTCAGTCTTCTTTATAAACAGAACCATAAACATAATTATAAATGAAGGAATTTAAATAATGGCCAAAAGCCACCTGCCCAACTCTGACTCTTCTTGGCCCCCATAATCCAATCTGGTGGGCATGTGGCAGGATCATGGTGGAGTCCATTTCAGGCCCACTCACATGCTGACTTCCCGGTCCCAAAATCCTTTGGCTATTTGTACTCTCTTTGGCTCTTTTTTTGCCTTGTCCCCATCAATCATTTGGACATCAGTCATCCACAATGATTAGTATGTCATCATTCCAGTTTTAGTTTCCAAGGGCCAAAAATGGAAGAGAATTGGCAAGAAGTCTGAAGCAGCAGATCCCTTCACGGGCAGGAAACACTTTTTTGGTGATTTCTTCTGGGCTATCACAATGGCTATTCTTTATTCCCTTCCCTTTCAGTCTTGTCTGATAATGGGACTATGGGCCTGTGAAAAGCATGTAATGTCCAGTTGCCCTGGTCTTAAAGTAAGAAGATCTATAGTCTATTCTATGCCAAATCAGTAGCTTTTAGGGTGACCTTGTGCAAGTAAAT
>CM053623.1:197782390-197806002 GCA_028646595.1 Phalanger gymnotis
TCCTTTCAAGTATGCAAATAACTATGTACAAACAAGATATTTGCAGAATAAAATGGAAATAATCATCGGGGGGAAGGTACTAAAATTGAAAGAGATTGGGAAAAGCTTTCTACAGAAGGTGAGATTTTAGCTGGGAATTAAAGGAAGCCAGGAAAGTTAGAGATGTAGAAGGTAGAGATGAGAAAGCATGAAGGACAACCACTGAAAATGCCCAGAGTCAAGAGAAGTAATGACTTGTCAGAAGAACAACAAGGAACCCAGTGTCACTGGATTGCAGAGTTTGGGAAAGGGTATAAGGTGTAAGAAGACTAGAAAAGTGGAGGGGTTAGGTTATGAAGAGTTTAGAATGAGTGCCAAACAGAGCCTTTAACATTTGATCCTGCAGGTGATGGGGAGTCATTAGAATTTATTAAGTGATGGTAGTAAGGGGGGAGGGTGGGAAACATGGTCAGACTTATGATTTAGGTTGACAGTTGAGTGGAGGATGGATTGAAGTGGGGAGAGACTTGTGGCAGGCATACTAACCAATTGGCTATTACAATAGTGAGGTATGAAGTAATGAGAGCCTACATCAGGCTGTGGCAGTGACAGAGGAGTGTGCAAGGTTATGAAGGTAAAATTGACAGACCTTGGCAACAGATTGTGTATAGTGGATGAGAGAGAATGAGGAGCTGAGAATGACACCTAAGATTCAAGTCTAGGGGAGCTGGGAATAACTGAGACATTTGGAAGGAGGGAGAGGTTAGGAATGGATAAGCAGATTTGAAAATCATCAGCACAGAAATTATAATTGAATCCATAGAAAATGAGAGATTATCAAGTAAAATAACATAGAAGGGAAAGAGAAAAAGGGCCCAGGATAGAGTTCTGGGGGATAGACACTCTGGTAGTTGAAGCCACTTGGGCTCAGAGGTGGTAGAAAGGACCAGCAGCAGTCGTCTCCTACCTCTAAACACCACTGGTTGCAGCAGATAGAGCACTGGCCCTGGAGTTAGGAGGATCTGAGTTCAAATCTAACTTCAGACCCTGGGCAAATCACTTAACCCCACGTACCTCAAAAAACAAACAAAAACCCCACAAAAACAAATAAACAAAAACATCATTGGTTGCAATCATTTCTGTTCCATTCCTGTGACAATAGCATGCTGTTGGCTCTGACTACCCTATATCTCCCTTGTATACTCCTAGACTCTTAGGAGATTTCAGTTCTCTACCTTTTTTAGGATGAAGGCATAAGGGGGGTATTTTTTCCCCCAGGGGCACTCATAGTCTCCAGTGGTATTTGGATCAGAATATTCTGACAATTTCTGTCCCATCTTGCAGGCATCCATCTCAGATGTACACTAACTTCTTAGATAAAGGTAAGTACATTATACCTTCTGCTTGCCTATCTCATCCCATCCCCACCCCCACCCCTCAACACACACACACACACACACACACACACACACACACACACACACACACACTGAACTGGGACTCCCGACAGCTACTGCAACTCAAGATATATTTGGGGTCAACATGTATTCGAATGATGCATCTTTTTTTTCCTTAATCAGACCAAACCAGAGGATACAATAATTTGAAATATAATTATTTTTTATTAGAATTGAACATGAATTAGCAAACTGCAGACCATGGACCAAACCTGATTTATTTTTAAATAAACTTTTATTGCATTTTAAAATTAAAAAAACATTCTTAGCTTATGGGCCATTCTAAATCAAGAACTGGGCCAATTTTTCTCTTAGACTGTAGTTTGCTGACCCCCTAGAATACAATATCATGATAAATAACAAGGGAACTTTAGTCTTCATACACACTGGGCCAGGCTATCCTCAGATTTCCAAGCCAACAGTGGGAGAGGAAACACTTGTAGAATAGGTAACTCATACTCCTAGGATAGTCACAGATGGATGGATCACTTCTCTGCCTCCAAAGTTACAGCTCACTATCACTGCAGAGCTATCAATGTCATATGCTGTTCTGCTGGTTTGAGCTTCTTCGCTAATTTTTCCCAATGACTATTCAAGTTGCAGATGCTATCTTCTTGGTTGCTCTCTCTCCTGCATTGCAATCTGCTGGTTCACCCCTTGAATGGTAGCTAAATGGCTTCTTCCCAATGGGGGACTGATTACAGTTCTTTTATGAGTCAGCCCTTAATATCAGGACTATTTAAGGTCTTTCGGGGGGTCAGACCCACAGCAACACCCAGTTAACACAATAATAATCCCTCAGTTTCAATCTGTCTTTCTGTTTCTCTGCCTCTGGCTATGTCTCTGTCTATCTCTGTCTCTGTCTCTCCCCTAGTCTACTTCCCCCTCAGTAGCCACTGCCCCAGATCCATCTGATGTTTGTGTGAGGTGACTCCCATCATACCCGTAGCCCTAGGGCTATAGCTTCACTTAGCAAGCTTGGAGGGGTCAGGGCGGAGGTGGGGGCTTTTTCTGCTATATTTCTGCAGCTACACAAACTGCTGTTCTCCCTATAGTAGTTTTATGTCAGTGTTCACTTATAGGTTACAGAATCAATTTTCCCTCTGCATTATAGATGTTACCACTTATATACTTCTATTCTTTATAGATCCTGTGAATCCTAACTCCTTGCCATTCTGTGGTAGTATTATATATAACTATCCATATTTTACAGATATGGAAACTAAATCTCAGAAATGTAAAATTATTTGTCTGTAATCACACATTTAGTAATTGTTGGGAGCCATGATTTGAGATCTTCTGCCTACAAATCAAATGTTTTTCTCTCTGTCCCATGTTGTTGCTCTTTGCCACTTTTGTCTATGCATCTCTGAGTTGCTAAAGTCCCAAAGAAGGAGGAAAATATTAAAAATTAGTGTATTCAATCTACTCTTTATTAAGCCCCTGTTGCCACTGGATAGAATGGAGAACAGGATGAAGACACCAGGCACATCCTTTATTTGTAGTTATTTGCTAAACATTCTTTCCCTGAGGATGAACTTTACTTGAGGAAGAGGAAACTCATCTTGCAAGTATGCTACCTAAGCTGGGGATATGTTAGGGTGACCTGCTTCCTGTGGGGTACCCTAGCACTTTAAGAATGTACTTTAAATGTTATTTATGGAGATAGTCATCATTGTGTAGTGGGAAGAGCCTTAGATTGGGAGGTAGAAGACCTGAATTCAAACATAGATTGGGTTTCCTTGGACTAACCACTAACTTCCCTGGACTTCCTTTTCCTCATCTGTAAAATGAGGGAAATGAACTAGATGTCCTCTAAGGTCCCTTGTAGCCCCTAAATTCTATAATTCTTTGAAATCTTCTTTGCTAAATATCTTTTAGATCTGAATTAAACCCATAGATCAAGTTAAATTACCCAAGAGGTCACTCCATCCTGAATGAAAGCCTTTAGAGACTTCACCCAACTTCGATCTCAGGATTGCTTTCTTTTTACAGCTGTGAGGGAAAGAGAAAAAAGAGCCAGCACACTCTCGCTGCAACTTTGTATGACTAATGGTTACCATAGAAACCACTAAATATTCCATCTAGACCTTGCATCTGCACAGCTCACTGAAGCAGAGGAAATAAATGTCGCTGCTTTGGAAAATGATAAAAATAATCTGCCCTATCTTTATGCTGCGGAGGCAAGGAGAGAGCATACACCTGGAGGTCAAGTCATTTCATCTCATTATCCTGTTCATGCTTTATTTAACCTTGGGAGGTCTCTGAAACTAACTAAATGGTGACAGGTCAAATGCCTCCAAGATTTAGCATTTGGCACTGAAGTGTTGCCTTTTTTGATTTCTAAAGTTTTGGGGGGTGTATTAGCATCTGATGGGGCAGAATGATTATTCTAATATTCTGTAATAATGATAATAGATTTATCTACCACCTGAAGGTTTGCAAAGTGTTGTATACATACATGCACACATATTCTAATAAGAAACTGCTGAGGTATTATTATCCCCACTTTACAGATGAGGAAACTGAGGCTCAGAATGGGTTAGTGATTGATTGGCCAATGGTCAAATAGCTATTTAGTGTTGGAGACAGGATTCGAACCCTGTTTTTTCTAGTTTCTAAGGCCATCAGTCTTTCTACTTCATCAAATAGGAAGGCTGTAATTTAGATCCTCTGTCTTACATGTCAATTCTCCTTCATCAGAATTACATTAATTCTGATATTTCTTTATGTCCTCCATCTCTAGTGACTCTGCTGCTCATCCCCACGATGACCCACAACCACCTCTCTTCAGTCTCTCAACTACCTTTTAACTTTCTGTGATGGAAGACATATACAGTGAGTTTATGCACAGCCTCTTGGGAGTTGTCCCAAGATGTTTTTTTTTTTCTGACCGACAAATACCTTTTACTTTATGGCTTTTGGAATATGAAATAGTCCAAAGTCCACCCACCCTACATCTAAAATGAAGGGGTTTCACTCCACTTAGATGGATTCAGTTGAAATCTGTGGATTAGCTTATTTCCTGTAACATTGAAAATTGTAGGGAGAAAATGAGGTAAGGTTTTGGATTTAGCTTTCAGTTGTATGAGAAAGGAGAAGGACATTTCAAGAACATCCAGCCTGAGAGAGAAGTCATAGAATCATAACTGTTGGCCCTAGAATGTAGCTAAGAAATCACTGAGCCAAACCACTTCATTCTATAGGCAGGATGGATGGGCTCTGGACTATTTCAAATCCCCTAAACTCTGGTGTCAAAGGTGCTTGTTCAGCTGAAAAAAAAAAGGCTTAGGATTATATCGCCCAGAAAGCAGAACAACTGTAGAGCAAATTCTTCTAGCATAGAATCTGGGGAGTCTTGAGAGACTGAGGAGAAGTGGTTGTGAGGGGGAAGAAAGTCAAGGCAAACAAAAGTCTGGGGGTAAGCAGAAGTCACCAGAGGGTGGAAGGTGGAGAGATGTCACCAGCTCCAGGACAGCACAACAATGTCGTACCTTTGTTCTGCTTCTGGGACATTGGAAATGCAAGGGAGCCTAACTGGGGAGTTGGATAGCAGGTTGTCTAAGTCTTGCCCTGTTTCTTTGCTTTCATCATACTTATAATTTATTATAGTGCACGGATATTCCATAACTTTTTTTTTGTTGTTCAGTTCTCTTCAGTTGTGTCTGACTCTTCATGATTCTCTTTAGGGTTTTCTTGGTGAAGATAACTAGAGTGCTTTGCCATTTTCATCTCTTCACCTCTTTTAACAGATGAGAAAGCTGAGACAAACAGGGTTAAGTGACTTGCCCAGGGTCACGCAGCTAGTAAATGTCTGAGGTGAGATTTGAACTCAGGAAAAAGAGTCTTCCTAACTCCAAGCCCAGCACGGTATGCACTATGGCGCCACCTAGCTGCCCCAATTTGTTTAGCCCCGCTGAGTTGCTGTTCATTTGCTTTGCTTCCAGTTGTTGTTTGCTGACACAAAAAGGAGCTTGAGAGATTTTTTATATATTCTTCTTGTCAAAGTAGAGACCAACACTAATTTGATTGGGACCTACATGGAGGAGGCAAGGAGGCGCCCCTGTCTCCAGTGTAGAACAGTGGAGCAAGAGAGGCCGGCCGTTGATGACATGGAGTTGTAGGGATTGTCTCATTCTTTGTTCTTGTATCCTCGGCACCTTACATATTTCTGGCATATAATAGATGTTTAATTGGTTGTTTGCAGTACATATGCTTCCACTAATGCTCATTGACTGGGCAACAGACCAATTTATGCATAACTAAGTATCAGTGCTATGTTATAGGTTACACATGTAAGGATGGAGTGGAAACCACACCACCCTATTTTAGTTCTGATACCTTATATGTCATGACTGGGGCAGCTAGATGGTACAGTGGATAGAGGACTGGGCTTAAAGTCATGAAGACTCATCTTTGTGAGTTCAAATCTAGCTTCAGACGTTTCCTAGCTGTGTGACCCTGGGCAAGTCACTTAATCCTGTTTACCTCAGCTCCTCAACTGTAAAATGAGCTGGAAAAGGAACTGGCAAAACCACTCCAGTATCTGCCAAGAAAACCCTAAATGGGGTCACAAAGAGTCAAAAATAATTGAAATAACACCAGCAACAACCACCTTATGTAGGTGAGAATGTCTCAATCAATCAGTCAAAAGACTTTAGATTGTGAAAAGTCTTTGAGAGGGATTGAATGAAATGAAAAATCAAATAAAAAAATAAATCTTGTTCTAATAGGCTGGGAAACTTGGTCATATTCCTAGGCTTCTTTAAAAATTATCGAGTGAGTTGAGAAGAAAGAAGCTACTCCACGTAATTGTAATCAGGACAGGACGTTTTGTTTTCTTTTTTGGGATGTTAAAGCTATCAAATGCCTTTAATGAGTCTCGTCTTTGTTTGAATGGGGCAGGTAAAGTGGGATCTTTTTGTTTTGGAGTGTTTCTCAGCATTAAGGAAATGGGAGTCATTGATTTCAAGAACTTTCTCACACTTTAAATGCTAAGTTGGCCCCAGCCCTCAGGGTCCTGAACAGGTTATAAGAGCTTTGGGGTTGGCATTTTTTGCCTTTGGGGGCACACTCATTGAAAGAGTACTGGTGACAAGACTCTGGGCAAGCCGTTGAAACAGCCCACCACTCCCACCCCCACCCCTGGCTTTGATAACCCAGATGTTGGTGCTTCTCTGGTAACTATGTATGGATAGACTGGTTTGTGTTATTTGCTCTGTTTATAGTGTGCTTGTAATTTCTGTTTGTATTTGCCCTGAAGTTCAGGGGGTTGATCTTTTCCCCCTGAACTGATATATGTATATTTAATTAAACTGAGGTTGTTAACCCCTTAAAGTTGCTTTCCTTAGAAAAGCAGATCAAAATATCTTTGTTAGCAGCCCTTCTGTGTGCTGGTATTGTTGGTCTTACACAGCCACAGTAGCTTCTAGCAACATTGTTGTTACACTCCAGAAATTAGAGTAATTGAGGAGAGCCAGCTGAATCTCTTGAGAAGGAACTGAAGGAGGAGCAGGAAAGGTTTTGGCCTTGGTGAGACTTCTTCCTTTCCTCCTCCATGACCAGAAGAGGACCTTCCAGTTTCCTAGGGTCCTGAGCCTAATGGACTTCCCATTGTCTCATCAGTGTCTTAAATATCATCCCTAGATCAGTTGATGGCAGTGTCTGCATCATCCTTGGGAGCCAAGGACAGAGGAAACTCATGTTTCTACAAGGATCCTAGTAAAGAGACTATACCATGCCTAAGGGGAACTTCATAAATATCCCACAAAAGAGAGAAAGGGACTTCCAACAATCAGAAGATAAATGACCACTTTGCTACATGTACTTTCTAAACTTGAGTCTACTTTCCCATGGACTCTATAGATATTTGTGGGAGGGCATGTCACAGATGGTATTGGAGGAGCATGTTTTATATCACTGCTCTTACCACACTACCTTGTGATTATCCCTTTAGTGGGTGACTAAATTGATTCTCAGCTTATAATCTTTCAGAGGTACATACTGGTGGCAACTTAAGCCAATGACATTAGAAAATTGCCTCTGAGCCCTTAAGGCTACCTCCTAGAACTATGAGGAGGATATGTAGCCAGCCTAACTCTGAGAACCTTACTCATTGGTGAAAATGGGAATCAGGATGCCCTAGAACTTGTATGAGCTACTCTTATCTTTGATTTAAAATATATATATATATATATATATACATATATATATATATATTGATTTGTATTTGTCTTTAGGTTATAGTCATTTCCCATCCTATTCCAGAAGTACCCTTCTGTGAAAGAAAGAAATAATTAAGCAAAAAAGTCTGACACAGAGACTATGTTTGCAATGTGTACAACATACTGTCTTAACAATCCCCCAACTCTCTGCTATGAGGAAGTATATTTTGTTATCTCTCCTCTAAAAACTTAACTGATTTTTCCATTACTTAGAATTTAATTTCTTTTAAGGGAGCTTTTCATTTGCATTGTTATGCTCCTTGTATATATTGTTCTGATGCTACTTATTGACTTGTGTCAGTTCATAAATATCTTCCTATGCTTCTCTGAATTCTTCATATTTATACTGAACCATAATATTCAATTATGGTCAAATGCCATAGGTTTTTTTCAACTGTTCCATGATTGATAGACATTTACTTTTTCCTACTTCTTTATGATAAAGAATGGTACTATGACTATTTTATTTAACATACTTATTTAACATATACCTATGCGCATGTGTGTGTATGTGTGTATATGTGTGTATGTGTGCATGTGTGTGTGTGCGACACATACACATAAGTAAACTAGTTTGGTGTAATACATTAGACCTTTGTTTCTGTCTTTGACTACCTAGTGATGGGAACGCTAGGCCAAAGAGTATAGACAGCAAGCCACTTTTCTTACATAATTCCAAATTGAAATCTGGAACAGCTGGACCACTTCAAAGCTTCACCAAAAGTGCATCAATGTATCTGTCTCCCCCAAACCCTCTGACATTGATTCTTTCAAACTTTTAAGATATTTACCAGCTTTTATGGAATGAGAAAGCACCTCAGAGTTGTTCTAATTTACATTTCTCTTCATATTAATTATTTGCAGTATGTTTTCATAAAGTCATTTGTGGTCTGAAAATCATCTTTTGAAAAAAAAATCCATATCCTTTGATAACTTATCTATTGGGAATTTTCTTGATGTTTTAATAGAACTTGTGAATACTTTAAAGTTCATTAGGGACCAGATGATTCTTTCATCTTTTTGGTGAGAAAAATTTACTTCTATGAGTCAATTTAGGTACATAAGCTGTTGGGAAATAAGGCATGAGCAACCATAAAATGTATTGGGCAGAGAGAAATAGATGAATAAAGGGTATCCAACCAAGTGGCCAATGGTTGCTTGATCAATAATAAGCCATGGTTCTTTGTCACCTCTCATTCCCATTCATGAGATGGTCAGGCTGCCTCATGCATATTGCAATGTTGCAAAAACTGTTCAGCTATTACCCAGCTGTAGGGTGAAGGTCTTGGTTGGTTGCCCTTCCCTCTTCCCCTTTTATGAGTTTAGCACAATTCTTTTCTGGGAACCAGGGATACTACTTATAGAAAAGCCATCTTTCAAATGAATCAGAAAAAGGGCCAAGGAGCTGAACCCTGGAAAAATTTTGCAAAAAAATGGGAAGAGAAACTCTGTTCTGGTAAAAGGTCAGTTTGCCTTATGCCATCTAGTCTTATGGAATCTGTTTCTCTCTGTAAATAAGTTAGTTAGGTAGTCTACCCTTCCAGGTTTTACCATTTGAGCAAGGGAAGTAGTGATTCCTATAAATCACTTGGTTGGTTACATGAAGATTGGGTGCATTTTATATTGTGATTCCAGTGCCAAGGATACTAAGAATGTCCTGGTGGTGCAAAGTCCCATTATATCTATTTTGTTAATCCCGTAATTGATGGTTTCCCCAAGTAATTTTCTAAGAATATAACTTGGTGGAGGAGAAGCTTGGCATCGCAGCAACAATAATTGTTATTATAGCTAACATTTATACAATGCTTTAAAATTTGCAATGCACTTTACAAATATCTTATTTAATCCTCACAACAACCTTGACAGTTAATTCTATTACTATCATCATATTATAGGTGAGAAAACTGAGGCAGGTAAGTTAAATGACTTGTCCAGGGTCAAAGAACTAGTAAATGCCTGAGGCTGGATTGGAACTTAAGTCTTCCTGACTCCAAGCCTAGTTTACTAACCGCTGGGCAAACTTGCTGCAGAGTGAAAAGGGACTTGGCTTCAGAGCCAAAAATGACCTGGTCTTAAGCTCTACACATACTAACTGTGTGGCCCCGGGCAAGAATCTTAACCTTTTAGTGCTCTAGGAAACTCTTTAAGACTTTATGTTGTAGGGAACGTGTTGATTTCAATTGATGGAAGGAGTTTCCACATCTGGGATTCTATTCCAGGGTAATCATAGGTTCATTTCCTATCTCTACAATTTGAAGAAGAGCTGATATTCCATATTGTAGAGGGAGTTTCCTTGTAGGGCAATTCTCTATACTACTGATGAAATCAGAAGTACAGATTAAAAAGCAACAACTCATGGACAGATGGTAATCTTTATTTTACATTTTCATTTGGAATAAACCAGCTTTGTTTATATAAGAGCTCTGATAAGAAACCAAGTGCTAACACCTTTCCTACTGGGGGCATGCTGCTCAAGTGATTCTGCAAGAGCTGGGAGATTCTGTGAGCAAATGATCCAAGCCGTCCTTGTCTCTTCCAGTTGGTGAGTTCCTTCTGGAAACCTCCACTGGAGGAAGCACCCAGGACAGCTTGCTTACTTCAAACCCAGCCCAGCCGATGAATCTCCACTTTTTTCTTTTCTTTCCTCCCTTCTCCACCATCAAACTTTCCTCCCATTAGATTGTAAGCTCTTGGAGTGCATAGACTTTTTTTTTTGCTTGTATAGGGCCTGATGCATAGTAAATAATATTAAATTCTCTCTCTCTCTCTTTCTCTCTCTCTCTCTCTCTTGTATTTATATCTTATGTCTATGTATCTATGCATGTCTGTATGCAACCATCCATCCATCCATCCATCCATCCATCCATCCATCCATCCATCCATCCATCCATCCATCCATCCATCCATCCATCTATTCATCTATCCATCCATCTAATCTATCTATCTATCTATCTATCTATCTATCTATCTATCTATCTATCTATCTATCTATCTATCTATCTATCTATTCTTTGGCCAGAGCACTTCCCTTAAAAGCAAAGATACTGGACTTGTGATTTCATTGATACAGGGAACTTCCTGAAGAGGATACTGCTCTGCCCTTCAGGTGGGTGCCTTCTCTGACAATTATGGTCTCACAGAGTTGCCTAGAGGACTGAGATGTTAGGTCACTTGCCTAGATCTCACATCCAGTATGTGTCAGGGGTATGTGGTCCCCATCCACTTTTCCATACACTGCAATGGACATGTTATATTCTAAATAAATATCTATTGAATGAATTTTTGAAAGAATGAATGGAAAATCTAGATACATGTGCAAATTGTGGCCAGGGCAAAGAAATGAGTAATAAATTGGGCAGTGATCAGAAATCCTATTATACATGAATTTTGTGGGAATCAGGGGAAGCAGCATATCAAAAATCAGAGGGGGAGGTATAAGAAAAAGTAGATGCACTAGTATATTGTTGATGGATCTGTGAATCGTCCCAGTCGTTCTAGAAAGCAATTTGCAGCTTTGCACAGAAAATTTTTAAAATTTGCTTCCTCTTCGGCCCAACTATATCCCTACTAGGCCTATACTTAAAGAAATCAAAGAAAGGAGGACTAATTTGTACAAAAATATTCATAGCAACTTTTTCCATAGTACCCCAAATTGGAAACTAAGCAGATGTCTTCCTATTGGGTAATGGATAAACAAATTGCAGCATATTCATTTGATAGAATCACATTGTGCCATAAAAAAAAAGATGAATGGACAATTTCAGAGGAAACTGGGAAGACTTGTATGAACTGATGCAGAGTGAAGTGAGCAGAACCAGGAGAACAAATAATTCAATGATAACAATATTATAGAGAAAGAAACTTTGAAAGACTTAAAACTCTGAGCAATACAATGATAAACCATGGACCCAAAAGAATTGATGATGAAACATGCCACTTACTTCCTCCTGATAGAGAGGGATAAACTGCTGAAAGAGACATACAGTGTTTTGGACATGGATACCACGAGAAATTTTTATTTTTCTGTAAGAGTATGCAGCCGTGTATTGAGGACTTTGCTTTTTGGTTTGGAGAGTTTTTCTTTGTTTTAAATTTACTCATTGGGCTTGGAGCTAGAAGGAGACACAGATACATAATTAGTTAATTAAAAAAATAGGTGAATAGGAAAGCAGAAGTAAGAGCTCTGGTAAGAACCAAGTGTCAGTACCTTTCCTTGAGTGAGGGCATGCTGCTCAAGTGATTCTGTAAGTAATGGGGGCACTGAACATCAAGACAAGTCAAGGCAGATTTTCAAAGGTTTGAACAGTAATTTGCTAACCAGTAGAACAAAGGTTACAAATAGTGACTGACTGAACTAGATTCACTTGGCAGATCAATAGGAATATAAGGGGGTGGAGTGAAGTGATCAGGAGAGATTTAAGGTACCAGAAGCCAAGAAGACATTAATTCTAAGGTATTGTTGCTGTTGTTTAGTCATATCCAACTCTTTCATGACCTTATTGTGGGGTTTTCTTGGCAAAGATGATGGAGTGGTTTGCCATTTCCTTCTCCAGCTCATTTTACAGATGAGGAAACTGAGGCAAACAGGGTTAGGTGACTTGCCTAGGGTCACATAGCTAGTAAGTGTCTGAGGCCAGATTTGAACTCAGGAAGATGAGTCTTCCTGACTGCATGCCTGGCACTCTATCCTTTGCTCCAGAGTGATTTCCTGATTTGTTTATGAGAATGAAGGACAAACACCAACAACGGTAGCAACAATAACAACTTACTATGCCACCTAGCTGCCCCAATTCTAAGGTCTTTGCTTTCTACTATAGGAGGAATCCATTCCAGAATGTGGGCATTATAGAACCCCAAAGGAGAGAGCCTCTAAGTGACTGATTTGCCTGCCGAAAAGAGCAAAGGGGTTTATTTAACAAATTCAGCTCTACAAATTAACCACCTACTGTTTGCAAAACACTGGGCTAGGAGATTGGGATACAAAAACTAAAATAAAACACTCCTTGACCACAAAGAGCTTGCATTCTACCGGAGGGACATGAAAGGAGCACAGAAAACAAAATGCCAAGTTGCTTAAGGAAGGAAAAAAAAACACAACTAGAGGCAACAGAGAAAAACTCTTGGAGGTTGCTCTAGAGTTGTCTTCTAGGAAAATAAGAATTCTGAGAGATAGGGCTGAGGAGGAAGTGTATGCCAAGCAAGGGTAAGTCATTCTGACACTCAGCAGTGTTAATTGGAGAGGTTCTAAGGGTTTTCTAATTCCCAAGTGCTTTTCATTACAACAAATGCCGGATGGAAAAACTAGGAGGGAAGCTGGGGGATGAGAAGGGCCATTTGGGCACTCAGGGTTCCTTAAGCATCACTCCAGGGCATGGATGAGGCCCCTTTCTGGTTCTTTCAACCATCCCTCACCTTCCCCCTTCTCATCTACACCTTTAAGGGGTTTGCCTATGCGCACATTATTTTTCGGATGTCTAATTCCGACTTCGAAAATTGCTAGTTTCAACGATTTTGCCAGATGGCTGAGGGAAGAGCAATTGACTGTTAGAGCTTAAATGCCTGTGTCAGAACCCAAAGCATCCTCCTCTCATGAACATAAAAAGCAACAAAGATCTCCCAGTAGGCAAATGTAAAAACTATATCAAATGAGGAGGCATCATCCTGGCCAAAAAAGGAAATAAACTATGCTCTCCTACCAATCAAATAAGGGCTACTCCATTGGCCCTATGGGGTTTTAGTGGACTTTGGGAATGCATAAATAAGCTTCTTCCTTCCTTCTTTCCTTCCTTTTTCTTTCTTTCTCTTTTTCTTTCTTTCTTTCTCTCTTCCTTCCTTCCTTCCTTTTTCTTTCTTTCTCTCTCTCCCTTTCTTTCTTTCTTTCTTTCTTTCTTTCTTTCTTTCTTTCTTTCTTTCTTCCTTTCTTTTCCTTCCTTCCTTCCTTCCTTCCTTCCTTCCTTCCTTTTTCTCTTTCTTTCTTTCTCTCTCTCCCTTTCTTTCTTTCTTCCTTCCTTTCTTTCCCTTCCTTCCTTCCTTCCTTTTTCTCTTTCTTTCTTTCTCTCTCTCTCTTTCTTTCTTTCTTCCTTCCTTTCTTTCCCTTTCTTCCTTCCTTCCTTCATTTCTTTCTTTTGTTCTTTCTTCCTTCCTTCCTTCCTTCCTTCCTTCCTTCCTTCCTTCCTTCCTTCCTTCTTTCCCCCTCTCTCTCTCCTTCCTTCCTTTCTTTCTTTCCATGTCAAAATGTTAGTGTTTGCCAGTGATTAGTAAATTCATAATAAAAAATTTAATTTAAAAAAATGCAAGAGACCCAATTCAGAAGTTAAAGAATAAACAGTTTTGTATATTACCTACTTCTCCTTCTGTGACCGGAAGGTATTAAGGAAGAAAGGAAAGATGGAAGGAAGGAAGGAAGAAAGGAAGGAAGGAAGGGAGTATTGGAAAAAATCAAGCAAGAAGGTTGTTATCCTACAAGTCACATCTCAGAGATTTTGGTGAAAGATGTTCAGAGCTAACGCGTTCACCTCTATTGATGGACTTCAAGCAAAAGCTGAAGAGGCAAGGGGCAGTGTGAGGGAGATTTTGTAAGTTAGACCTAATGTTATTGATAGTCTGACTGCTTATCAGGCATACTGTAAAAATGAGAATTTTCCTTGTGTATCAGTTGGCCCAAATCTCCACTGAGGGTTTCTCCTAGTCACATTGTGTGAGATTTTGTGTAATTTTCCCTGCTTTAAAAAAAAAAAAGATTTATTTGATAGGAAGAAAGTACCTGAACTCTTAATGGATAACTAATAATCCATTGGCAGCAAAGTGGCGCAGTGGGTAGTAGAGGTGTAGAGTCAGGAAGACTCATCTTCTGGCCTCAGACACTTAATAGCTGTGTGACCCTGGGCAAGTCATTTAACCCTGTTTGTCCCAGTTTCCTCATCTGTAAAATGATCTGGAGAAGGAAATGGCAAACCACTCCAATATCTTTGCCAAGAAAACCCCAAATAGAGTCATGAAGAGTTGGACACAACTGAAACAATTGAACAACAAACAAATAATTCATCTTACTGGGTGTGGAGGTGGGAAAGCCAACCTTAGCACACATTACTTTGGTTTGCTTTTTCAAAAAAATCATAGAATATTAGAGTAAATGGGACACCAAGAGTCATCTAGTCAAATCCATACCTAGATAGGAATTTGACTCCTCAACATCCCAGACAAGAGGTCTCTACTCTACTTGAAGTAGAGGTCTCAGCCTCTACTTCAAGACCTCTGGAGAGGGTGAACTCATTAGCATTTTTCAAGTTCATTCGACTCTTGGACAGCTCTACTTAATGTTAGGTTTAACTCATAAAGTCTTCCTCATACTACTCTTTTGTCTCTGCCTCGTGAGTTGGGGCAAGTCCAGACATTCTGAGGTGGGTCTCTTTAAGGTGTGTATTAAGGTGTGTAAGGGAAGTATTCTTCAGGTACCTCCTTCTCCTTGAGAAGACACGATGGCAAAGAGCTGTATTGATTTCACTCATCACTTAGATGAATAAAAATACTAGAAGGGAAAGACAATACTGCAAAAGAATGCTTCTAAATAACCTCTACGTAGAATATCCCATTTTGTTTTGACAATAACTCTGCGAGGTAGACAGGATTGGTTACCCCAATTTTACAATAAGGAAGGAATCTGTTACTTAGAAGGCAGGAAGGCAATGGTGTTCAGTGGAAAGAACACTGGGTCTAGAGTCACAGAACCTGGGTTCAAATCCTATCTCTTATACTTACCTCCTAGTGATCATAGGCAAGTCAATACCTCCCTTCACCTATGTTTCTTCACCTGTAACATGAGAGGGTTGGACTAGAATAATGCCCTAATAAAAGGATTTGTTCTGTAAGACTTGGCTTCAGTCAAAAGGCCACACCCAAGGCCCTAGAGGGCTATATGTGGCCCCAAGGCCATAGCTTCCCCACACCAATTCTAGATTTAGGATCCTGTGATGTTGAATATCTTGTCCAAGGACTCAGGGTTAGTATGCAGGAAAGCCAGAACTATACACCCTGTCATCTGATTCCTAGTTCAGTTCCTGATCCACTGTAACACATAGCTTCTCAGAAAGTGGAAAAAAAATGGATATGTTGTCTTGATTGGAGACTGGAAGTTGGTGTCCTCACTTTAAAGGAAACATTATAGTAATGAGATCTCTATGCTAGAAAACAAGAAATTGGAGCCTCATCTTTTTTCTGCTTATTAATCTAATTAATTAATAATTAATTAAATAAACATCATTTAACTTACTGAGCCTCCACTACCTCTTGTATAACATGGTGATAGTGATCATAAGTGATGTTTATACTGTGCTTTAAGGTTTGCAAAATGCTATACATAGACAGTTTCATTGGATTTTCACAGCAACCCAGTTGTATAGGTTCCAGAGATATTGTCACTATTAATTTTTTGTCCAGATTTGTGCTTTCATTGGTACAGAGAACTCATAGACTAGCAGCATCTTACAGGAAACTGACAGAGATCAAGTCACTTACCCACAGACACATAGCTAGTAAGTGTCTGGAGGCAGCATTTGAACTCAAATCTTCCTGACTGTGGGTCTGCTCTATCTACTATACCCCTTAGTTGCCTCCACAGATCTGCCAAAAAGCACAGTGCTTGGCCTCATAATTTTATGAGGTCCCTTCTAGCTTTCTAAGACCAATGAGTCTATGAAATAATTACCATTTTGGGGAGAAGCCCATTTTTAATGGATAAATATGTCACTCTTAACAGATGGATTAACAGATATCAAAGATTTTTCCCGAAATCTTATTGTCAGGGGAATATAGGGACTAAAATTTCCCACCCCCTACCACTGAGAGGTTCACATTTAGAGGACAAGGTAATTCTTATTTCTAGAAATTAATCCTTCCTCCAAAATTATACTGCTCAGGGATGCAGGGGAGCAGTTCAATGCTCAATTCATTAAGCAGTGCACTCTTGACAATGGCAAACCTCTGGTAAGCCCCTAAGAACATCTGTGCTTACAAATTTTCATTATCTTTACAACCCAGGGGGAAAGCACTTGTTATTTTCCAGTTTTCCAGTAAGCAGAGCTTTTATTGTAACTCCACTTTTAAAGCTTTAAAAAGTATTCAGTTAACATTTATTAAGAGCTCACCATATGCTAGTATGAACAAGGACATATACAATTTCTGTCTTTGTTGTGGAGGAACTTAGGTCTTAAGCATGCCTTAGTTCTGTATAATCTTTTTTTTTTAACAATTTAATTAAATCGAATAAACATTTTAACGAACATGTCATGTGCAAGATAGTGGGATACAAAGATAATAAAAGAAAAAAAAACAGTCTGTGACCTTGAGGGGATTATATTCTCCTGGAGGGAGGGGCAGGACTACGATATGTCCACAGAAATAAATGTATGCTATATTCTTTAGCTCTGAATTTCTTCCTTTTTCTCGATTCAGTCTAATATGGTAAACAATTATTATGTGTTTACTTTGAAAGGCATTGAAAGAGAAAAGTGAAACAGACCCTGCCCACAGGGTGCTTATATTCCATTAGTTGGGGAATGATACAGACCAGTGGTACCAGATTCAAAAAGGAAGGTGGTGGGGATGGCCCAGGGAGTAAACTATATCTTAGGATTCCTGCAGACCACATATTGAAAACCACAAATTAATATCTATTTTCATATTTTTATTCGTTTTGGTAAATATTTCTCAATCACATTTTAATTTGGTTAAAACAGCACTCTGGAGTATTACCCTTGGCATGTTGCCTGTTTGATACCCCTGGCAAAAACAGTTTCAGACAAGAAGCTTGAGGAATATTTGAGGAGAGAAGAAACACTTTCAGCTGTAGGTTTCATCGAAGAAGTATTATCTGTTATAAAGGAAGAAAAGGCAGAGATGTCAAAGGAAGCGCATTGTAGGTAGCCTGTATGAATGTACAGAGGCCACACATGGCATATGGAGTTCCTAGAACAGCTAGCATTCCACTTTTTTTGGTAAATATTATTTTATTTTTTTCCAATAGTTTTCAACATTCATTTTTTATAGGATTTTGAGTTTCAAATTTTTTCTCCCTCCTTCCTTCCCATACCCCTCCCCAAGATGACAAGCAATCTGATATGGGTTATACATGCATAATCATGTTAAACATATTTCTACATTAGTCATGTCGTGAAAGAAGGAACAGAACAAAAGGGAAAATCCACAAAAAACAAAAAAAAACCAACAAAAAAGTGAAAATAGTATAACTTTAGCTGGAACAAAGACAAAGGATGAGGCATCACGTGAAATAAGACTGGAAAGGCAAGTTGGGGTCAAATTGTGAAAAACTGTAAATGCTAAGCTAACAATGTCATCTTTTCTAGGATATATACTAAGGCATCACTCAGGGTGTTTGAGTGGCAAAGTGACATAGGCAGATCTGCATGGAACATGATTTTGGCATCTGTGTGAAGGGTGGTTTGGAGAGAAAAGTAGCTGTAGACTGGAGGCCCAGATAGGAGAAAATTACAATAGTCCAAGAGAGAGGTGATGAAGGCCTAGACTAGCATGGTGGTGATGCAAATGGTGAGAAGGGCTTAGATGTGAAAGATGTCATGGTAGGAGAATTGATGGAGCTTTGGAACTGATTGGATATTTGTGGGAATAAACAAAAAATCAGAAAAGTCTTGATGACTGAGAGGATGGGAATGCTCCCAAAAGAAAATAGTAAAGTTGAATGAAGAGGCAGGTTTAGGGGAGGAGATGATGAATACAGTTTTAGAAATGTTAAGTCTGAGATGCTGTTGGGACATCCAGGGACGTTCGTCCATCTGGAGCTGCAGGACCAGGTTTAAGGATAGAAATTAGGGCTGTACATATAGATTTGGGAATCTTTTGTATATAGGCAATTATTTAAGCCATGGGGATGGATAAGATAAACAACAACAAAAAGAAAGCGTCAAGAAAGACAAAAAATGTGTCTAGGATAGAACAATGGGGACTATCACTCGGGAGGATGAGCTAGCTGGGAGAGACTGAGGAACTGTCAGGCAGGAGAACTAGACAGACAGGAAAGTAGTATCAGAAACCATAAGTGTACGGGGGATGGGAGAAGAAGGTACCCAGTATGCGGGGGTGGTCAACAGTGCCAAAAGCAAAGACTGAGGAGGAGGACTGAGAAAAAGCAATCGTATTTGGCAATAAGAAAAGCTACTGATGATTTTTGCATGGATGAAAAACATTTATTAAACATTTGTTATGTGCCAAATGTTGGCCTAAATACTTAGGAATAAATAGAAATACTCACATTGTGATTGGGGAAAATATATAGGAGAGTTCAGACGCAGGGCAGGTAACAAGGCTTAGGAGTTCTGAGATTGTTTCAGAAGGTCAGATGTTGATGTCTAAGGGTCTGGAGGACATAGCATAGATGGAAAGGAGTAGTGGCCTTCCATTTTACTTAAAGGGTTGTGGTTGGTGATGCCTTGTTCATTCGGTGTGGGAGGGCTCCTCCAGCTAGTCCCTCTTAGCTTTGGGAGAGAGAGAGTAGACCCAAGGGTTGGAGTGGAATAGAGCCTCTAGTTTCTTTTCCAGAGGAATGGTGAGTGAGAGTCAATTTCTAGATGGGATGGGCATCGGCAGCAAGGTTAGAGGGCACCAGTGAGCCTGCTCTTTTGTGCCTTTAGATTTTCCAGTGGAAACTGGATATTATGGGTGGGTATGGGGGAAGGGAAGGCCTTCACTTTCTGAGTCACTATTCCTATTCACTTTTGAAAGAGGAGTTTCAATAGAGTGATGGAGAGAGAAAGAGAGAGAGAGATATCAACAATAGGGAAATTCTTCTTTGACTTGTACAGGAAGTGATGTGGCAAAGTAGAGTATGAGTTTGGAATCAAGAACACCTGAGTCTGAATTCTTCCTCAGACACTTATTAGCTGTGTGTGGCTTTGGAGAAATCATGTAACTTCTCTGTACCTCAATTTCTTTATCTGAAAAAATCAATCAATAAACATTTATTAAATGCCTACTATGTGCCAGGTACTAGGTTAAGTTCTAGGGATGCAAAAAGAGGCAGAGGACAGTCTCTGCCCTTAAGGAGCTTACAAACTAATGAGAGATGATAATAAAATTAATTATGATTGTGATGATGACAAAATTGGGCTAATAATAGCGCCTACTGCACAGGGTTGTTTTGAGGACCAAATGAGTCAACAAGTAGAACGCATTTTGCAAATCTCAAAGCACCATGTAAATATTAGCTACTGTTATTGTAGGATCAACATCCTCCATGATAGTGGCAAATACACCTGATGAGTATATGTGTTTCCCTGTTTTATGCCTCATTGAATATTAATAATGAGAGTATTGCTGAAAAAAAGATTGTCTCTGGTCTTTCAAGGAATCTTGTATGATGAGGGGGGTTCTCTGTTCATTTTGATGAGAGGTGAACCTCTGTTTGGGATTTTGATTGCTTCTCTCAATGGAATTTATGGACATGGCCATTTATACTCATAGCACTAGTATTTATATGGTGACATTAGTGTTTATATAGTGGTTTAAGATTTGCAAAGCATTTTACAAATATTATCTAATTTTCCTCTCACAATAACTATGGTAAGTTAAATGCTGTTGTTATTCATATTTTCCAGATAAGGAAACCGAGGTAGACAGAAGTTAGGTGACTTTCCCCACAGTCACATATATCTAGTAAGTTTTTGAGGCTGGAATTTGAACTCAGGTTTTCCATTCATGCATCACTAAAGAGGTATGAGTGAGTCTCACCTAAAGGCAATAAATTGATTGGCTCAGACTGTTGTGGGTTAGAGCCACCCCTGTCTGCTAGACCTCTAAAAGGGAATCTTCATCAAAGAGTTGGCCTCTTTGCCCCTCTTCAGAGAGAATTAGAAAGCATCAAAACTAAGAGTGAAATTGGGTCCTAGGTGAGTTACCACCTCTAGAAACACCAAGTTTGAGGGTTGTAGAATCTAGCTTTTTAGAGAGAGAAGGGTGGGTTCTTGGCAGAATCAGATTCTCAAGAAAAAGAACTATGTGTAGTGCTTTAAATTTATTTTCTGTTGTGAACTTTACAACAGCCTTGTGAGGAAGGGGCTATTATTATCTCCATTTTGCAAATTAGGAAATTGAGGCTGAGAGAAATTAAGTGATTTGTATAGTAACACACAGTTAACGTCAGAAGCAGGATTTGAGCTTGAGTCTTCCTGACTCCAAATCCATCCTTCTAAATACTATTAAATGTTTTTACATTTCCCAACATGTCATTTTCCATCCTCTTCCCAGGGAAGAAAAGCAAAGAATGAAAAAGAAAGAAAAAAAAGTTTCAGCGATAACCATCTTATTAACCAAGTTTGCAACATTATATATAATATGTGTTATGTCTATATCATATAAAGTATGCAATATTCCACACCCAGAGTCCCCCACCTCTGCAATGAAGGGAGTGGGGCATGTTTTATTTTAGGACCAAGTTGGGTATCACAAAAAGTTTCTATTAAAACAACAATGCCACCAAAGGGCCTAATTTATGAAGATTTGTATAAAACTAGCACATTTTTAAAGGCTGCCAAGCTGTATCCTTTTGGCAAAGTTATCAGGGTTGATAATGGAGAATGGTCTTTGAGATGGCCTTTGTCAATAATGCCCGTAGGCTCCACCTCTGTACCTGTTACAGAAAACTGGCCAGAAAAGCTATGTAACAGCACCCTTACTCTTCCCCCTTGGGTCCTCGCCACATCCAATTGTGGTCCATTGCCTCCCTGGGTGTGAAGGTGGCTAAGAAGACATTCTGAATTGCAGCCTGCCTTGTAGTTTATTGTGCCAAATAATGCAATTCTCACTGCATTTTTTAAAAGGGGGCTTTTATTGGTGAAAGATTATCTGCACTCACAAATGTATGGGGCTTCCAAAATAATTTTTTTTTGATCCATTAGGCTCCCAAACTTGAGAGTTTTAGCTGAGGCATTGTCTCTCAATTCCCAAAGAACAAGTTCATTAAGTTACTTTTTGAGTCGTTTAAGTCGTGTCTGACTTTTTGTAACCCCATTTGGGATTTTCTCAGCAAAGATACTGGAGTGGCTTGCCATTTCCTTCTCCAGCCAATTTTACAGAAGAGGAAACTGAGGCAAACAAGGTTAAGTGACTTGCTCAGGGTCACACAGCTGGTAAGTATCTGAGGCCTGATTTGAAATCAGGTCTTCCTGACTCCATGCCAGGAGCTCTATTTAAGTTAAGTTAAATCATTAAGTTAATGGCTGGGCTTTTTTTTTTTTCCTGAGGGACTCGGAGTTCATAGCTTGATTAGCTCTTTTTTTTAAGTGTGTGCAGAAATGCCCAGTATTCACTGAACTTAATTATCATTAATTATTCATGGTAATGTTTATGTAGATGAAATCTCATGAAAATAGGAGGTCTCCCCAGCCTTTTCCCCGGTTTTTCATTTCAGATCATCTCAGTGTAGTGAGGAATTGAAGGCCAACTCTGCAGGCAGAGAGGAAGTCTTCAATACGTTATCTGCATGAGTTTTTGGAATTGTGAGGCTCTCTCTGGCATTGGTAAAAAAAAAAAAAAAGAATCTTTCTTTGTTCTGAAGGAGGAGGGCAGAAATCTACAGAAAAGGATAGAGAGCCTATGCATGGAGAAACACTGTTGATTAGGGCAGGGAATAGAGACTGGCACATGATTAGTATAAGTCAGCCCCTCAGCCTTAGGAAATCTGTAAATCTCAGCATCTGGCAAAGGTGTGTAATAATAGGACCTACCTCATAGGACTGTTGTGAGGATCAGATGAGACAACATGTATAAACCACTTTGCAAACTTTAAAGTACTTATATAAACTCTAGTCATTATCATTATTGCTATAATAGATTGCCATTATGATTTCTTCATTATATTATACTTTCTTCTTTGGGTTTCAGTGTTTTATTAAAAACAAAACAAAGGGCAGATGTTATCCCTAATTATGGCTGTAACTAGTAAGTGGCAAATGGATTTTGCCATAAAGTACCAGTCTCAGTTTCCTCATCTGTAAAATGAGCTGGAGAAGGAAATGGCAAAGCGCTCCAGTATCTTTGCCAAGAAAAGCCAAAATGGGGTCACAAAGAGTTGGACACAAATTAAATGATTAAACAACACCATCAAAACAACGGTGCTCTTTCTCCTTTAAGTGCTCACTGCTCTCCCACCTAGCCTCACTCATTATTTTCTGTTCCGTGCTACTACAAAATGCAACCAGCCTGAGGTTGTCATCCCCATGGTCTCATGGTTTTGCAGCCCTATGTCAGGGCTTACTTTTCTACTCGGATTCCTGAGGGGGCTGAACTCTCTGGGTGGGTGGGGATGAGTTTCCTCCTTGCCAAGCATGGCCACGCCCAGGGTCTGACTGTCTCACAGTTAGACTATCCTTTGTTCTGCCCCTCTACTCCTTACTCCCGCCTCCAACCCCCACTCTCACTGAGTTTGTCACAGTTGCAAAGATTGCTACTTATGGCACAGATAAAGCAATTGAATCCCATAGAAGTGACTTGTCCTGGCCCTGAAAACACAGACCTCTTGAGTATTGAGCTAACTAATTCTTTCTTTACCACATCACACCACGCTCTCTCTTTTTATGGGCTTTCCTAAAAGATTTAAACCAAAATTCATTATAATGAAAGAAGGGTGATTAGAAAAAAGAGTGTACTAAGTTTTAATTTTATGTATTTTAAAATTTTAAAATTCAGTTAGCCAGAAAATTATTTATGAGATTAAGAATCTCCAATAAATAACAGTTGCTAGGGAAATGGACTGTTAACTTAGCTATAATATACATAATAAAATGTGACAGTGTCATCATTTATGGAGCTGACACTATTCTATATGCTAGCTAGTGAATTCACTTTCTTTCCTCCCTCCCTCCTAGCTTTCCTTCCTTCCTTCCTTCCTTCCTTCCTTCCTTCCTTCCTTCCTTCCTTCCTTCCT
>CM053623.1:197806502-197836485 GCA_028646595.1 Phalanger gymnotis
GAAGGAAGGAAGGAAGGAAGGAAGGAAGAACCCTTATCAAGTTCATAAGACCTCAATAATTTCGATCTTTTCCTTTTTGGTTTGGATTCCATCCTTGGCAATTTCCCTGCTTGCATTTAAGTAAATAGAAGCAGCACTGATTGCATAGTTATCTGTTTTTTCAAGTTTCAAGTGAATAATAGGAAAACTCCCAAATATTACCGAGATAACAAGTCTAATGACATATACTCATTCTGTAGTTGGGAAAAAAACTTTCTTTCTAGTAGCTGTGTTGGGATAGATAAAAAGCAGGTAAGAGGGAGGAGTTGGTATCTCTTTTATGACAGTAACCAGGAGACTCCCATGGTAGTGTCAGCAGCAGCCTACTGGTTGAATCATACTTACTAGTAATCTCTGGATTGTCTCCTATAGTAGCACCTGCAGTTGGTGCTAGTAAGGTATGAATTGTTTCTTTTTCTGGACTGGGTTTTCTCTTTTGCTTAAGGCTACTTCCACCAAATTAGGAGAATGTGACTAAGTGGCCCATGGCTTGGCACAGAACTGGACGAGTTCACCATAAGGATCTGGGCTAGAGCCACTATGGGCCCTTTTGCCTCTGCTGTCTTCAAGGTCAAAGTCTCAAAATCCCAGGAAGAATTCTATATTACCCTAAGACTGTAAGAACTGGAAGATCCTCTGGTTGAAATTACCTAACCTCTGACTACCTGTCAAACATTTGATCCTCATTGGTTCCTGGAAGAGGCAAGTTGGCAGGATACTTTATTTGTACTTTGTATAAATGTGTTTGTGTGCATGTTGTATCCCAAAACAGATTTTTTCATACATTCCATTCCCTCCACTCACACAATCACTATATACATGAAGCTATCCACAACACTTCTCCAGACTATTTGAATTCTTTCCTAAACAGTCTACCTGCCTCCAGTCTTTCCTCTCTCTATTCCATCATCTACAGAGCTGCCAAAGTGATATTCCTGACATAATGGTATGACTATGTCGCTCCCCTGCTCAGTGAGTTCCACTAGCTCTCTATTGTTTCCTGGATAAAATCTAAATTCCTCTTTTATAATCAGACTCCAGACTGCTTTTCCTAGCTTGTTATACTTTACCTCCTGTCCCTCTTTAAGAATGCTACATTCCAACCAAATTGGAGTAATTGTCTCTCATATGTGACATTTTAGTTTCTATGAATGTGCCTTTGTATAGGCTTTTCCCTATGGTTAGAATGTGCCTCTTCTTCCCTTCTGAATTTTATAATCTCTAGCTTCTTTATAAGGAAGGTGGGAGGGTGGGCAGAGAAGATAAGGTAACAGTGATAGGGTAAAAAGAGAGGCTGAAGAAGAAAATAGTGAGTAAAAATAAGACGAAGGGAAATTCACAAATGGTAATCATAACTTTGAATGTGAATGGGATGTTTATAGTGGCTCTCTTGTGGTGGCAAAGAACTGGAAATCACAAGGATCACCATGAATTGGGGAATGGTTGAACAAGTGGTGTATGGTTGTGATGCTCAATGTGAGCTCAATGATCTAAGAAAGGCATGGAAAGACTTGCACGAAATGATGAAGTGAGCAGGAGCAAGAGAACTTTGAATATAGTAACAGCAATATTGTTTTAAGAATGACATTGAGCGACTAAGTCATTTTCACTATTAGAAATATGCAAATTAAGAAAAAACTAGAAATGAAGAGAGATACTATCTATATCAAGAGAAAGAACTGATAAATAGAAGTATGTATAGAATAATTTTACATACATATACTTATTTCTGTCTAATGGTAGCTGTATCTAAGACAAGTTGGAGGAGTGGGAGAAAAAAAAGAAATTTACCTGATAATTTTGTTGTATATTTGGAGGGAATAGCAAGTTGTACGTGGTAGATTTGTAGTTTCATGTGCAATCACCTTTTTATTTTACTGTGTTATGGAAATGTTTGTTTTGTTCTGTGAATTGAAAATAAAATAGATTTTTAAAAATAAGTGTAGGTCAAATGCTACCTACTATACTTGGATTTTCCTAAATTCCCCATGCTAGAGTCTCTCTTTTGTCAAAAATTACCCTGTGTTTATATATTTGTGTACATATTGAAAAGTTATCTATAGAAGCTCTGGTCAAGAGAACCCAGCTCTCCCACATAATTGTAGTATATATCCAAAAATGATTCCAGAGAGATCAATGATTAAAAACAACAACTTTGAAATATAGAGACAGAAGTAAGCTATGACAAGGAAGCCAGTATGAGCTCCTATCAATAGGCATAAAGCAAGCCAACCAGTACTCTGAGTAGAGAGGTTAGGGGACAGGTCGCAAGTCATCATGAACTCTAGAAATTGTGAAGATCTCAAGCTAAATCCCAACCTTGGCATATCAGAACAAAATCAAAGATAGAACTGTGTAAAAGGAGAAAGAGGACACTCCTTTGAATACTAGAAACCGCAGTAGAAGGCAACTTCCAAATAGCATCTAGGTGTCACCTCCAGAGGGGCCATGAAGGGGAACTGGGGCCAGCATACCACTAAGCCTTGTTAAAGCCACCTCAAAAGATGAAACCAACTCTTGACTGGGGATTGTGTAAGGAGAAAAAGAGTCTGGCTGAAGCCACAACTCATAGTAAACCTACCAGAAAAACTAGACAGAAAGCAAGGTTGGAGGCAATTGATGGGTTCTAATTCCCCATCTGGGGTGGCAGCAGAAATAGCACTGAGACTATAGAGGGGATAGGACCAAATAAATCTATCCAATCGACTGGCCTAATCACAAATCCAAATTTAAGAACTGAGGCTAAAATATGAGTAAGCAGAAGAACCCATCATAATGAAGAAATACTATAGGTAAAGAGAAGCCTAGTGGTAGCTAGGTGGTGCAGTGGTTTGAGTGCTAGGCATGCTGGCCTCAGTCATTTACTGTCTGTGTGACCTTGGGCAGGTCACTTAATCCTATTTGCCTCAATTCCTCATCTGTCAAATGACAGAATAGGAGAAGGAATGGAGAAGGAAATGGCAAACCACTGCAGTTATCTTTGCCAGAAAACCCCAAAATGGGGACATAAAAAGTTGAACATGAGTGTGAAATGACTGAACAACAACAACACAAAGAGAAGACTAAAAGGTAAAACTAAAATAATCCCACAACAAGTACTAGTACAGCCTCAGTGGAAAAAGAAATGTATTGGACATTAGAACTATGGGAACAGATAAAAACGTACGAGAACAGATAAAAAATGAAATTAGAAATGAAGCATAGAATAGAAGATAGAAAACATTACTCAAGTAATTGGCTCCTTGAAAAATAGAATAGAACTATCAGAAATAAATAACTCCAAGAGATGCTAAGAGATATTGGAACAATTTCAAATTATTTTTAAAAATAAAATAACACATTCTCTCCTATTAAAAATGACTTAGGAAAGGGACAAGGAAGGATAATTTGAGAATCATCATGCTCCCTGAAAAATATGATCAAACAAAATTCTTGGTTACCATATTTCAAGAAATTATTTTAAAAATTGCTCATATCTTTTAGGACCAGAGAGTAAAGTGAAAAGAGAATTCACTGATCACCTCCTTAAAGGAATCCCAACAAGAAAAGACCCAGGAATTTCACAGACAAAATAGAATTTCCAGGTCAAAGTAAATATATTTCAAGAAGCCAGAAGGAATTACTCAGGGCTTCTGCAACTAAGATAAATGAGAGAAAAATCTCAGAATATGATATGCCAAAGCAGGAAAAAGCATTTCATAACATTACTCATAACTTAACTGGATAAAAAAGAGTTGAATACACAGATACCCAGATACACACATAGAGTATATGTCTGTAGAATGCAGTAAACTCATCAAGGATACAAGCAGGAACAGGGAAAGGGGAGTTGGGGTGTATGATTGAGAGTAGAATTGTGAAGGAAATGATTTCTAGAAAAATAAACTTCAGCTGCAAAGGGCTGATCATAGTGGGTGATTAAAAAGAGAAAAAAATTAAGAACCAGAGTTCAGAGTCTGGGTTTAATGAAGAGAGGAGGGTTAGAGGAATTTTATAGATTATAATCGATCAGATTCCTTTTTTTTTCTTCTCTCCCTTCTTCCTTATATAAAGTAGGATGAAAGCAAAGGAGGAAAAAGTCTAAGAGCATAATACTATGAAGGGAAATACAAAATTAGCAAACATAGCAACGAATATGAATTAGATAAACTCGCCCATGAAAAAGGGTAAGATAGCAGCAACCTGAACCAATGTTTACCAGTGATATTGACTCAGTAGTCTGCAGCATACAGACTCAAGCATTGTCTTAAAAATTACTTACGTTCTATATAGTGCTTTATAGTTACAAAATATATGTATAAATATGTAAATACATATAGATACATGTATGTGCATCTATATCTGTGTGCACACACACTGTGTATATATGTGTATGTGTGCGTGTGTATACACACACGCACACACACACACATAGATGTACATACTCTATCCTATACGTTTTCTATAGAAAAAAATATGGGATTTAGTGTAAAGTGGTATAGAAATGAAAACTATTATAACATTTTAGTTACTATAAAACTGTTGACAATCACTTTTGTCTTTTATAATTTTATTCTCAATTTCCTCTTGAGATTTTTAATTCAAGTAGCTTTGAAGACAGTTGCAGAATGTCGACATCATCTTGGATGTAAATGAACTCTGTACACTAACTCCTGGATTGAGATATGAATATGACAGACATTATTTGTTCTATTCTATGGGAACTTTTTGTCATGAGCACTCCCTTCATTGTTCTGTATCACCATTTGGATTCAAGCAATTAATCAATAAGCATTTATTAAGTACCTACTGTGTACCAGGTACTGTGATGGTTCCTGGGGAGAAAAAGACAAAATTGAAAGTCCCTCCCCTCAAAATGTTTGCATTCCATTGGGAGATTGCAGTCCGTGGCTCATAATTAAGGGACATGAATTATAGAATGTCTCATCATTTTAAAGTAGAAATTCTTAACCTGGAGCCTATGAACACATACATATCTATACACACATATATCTGTGCACACACATATTTACATATACACATACACATTTATGTATATGTACATACACATATATGGTTATGCAAGTATATTTGTATATAAACATATATGTTTGTATGTGATTCAACATAATTGCTTTCCTTTGTATTCCCATGCACTTTATTTTATACATTTAAAAGCATAATTCTGAGAAGGGCAAGATAAGCTTCACCAGATTGCCAAAGGAATCTATGAAATTGAAGAGGTTAAGAACTCCTACCTCAGAGAATTGCTGCTGTTGATCACACAAGTAAGTGTTGGAAGTGGGCTAGAAGCTGTTCTTCCTGACTCTAAGTTTAGCCTGTATCCACTCCAGCAAGCTGACTTTCATTGTCTGAATATTGTCCCATTAAAAATTAAAGGCACACCATCTCATTTCCTGGGGAAGGCTGGTATTTTCAGTGCATATAATTCCTAGCAGCATTCTGAACATTGTCCTTGTTGGGAGAAAATTTCATATTTCACCTTCAATACTACAGAATGATTTCACTTGAATAAGGAAAGTAGGATTTAAAATGCATTATTTTCTGGTGATATGTAGCCTCTGTTATTCTTCGTGTCTGGCTGTCAGGCTATGAAACCAAAAATCCCATCATTAGATACTTAGAAATTTTGTCTTAAATTCTTTTTGACAAGTATCACACACAGAGTTTATTCCAGGCAACTACCACTAGCAAAAATTACTGATGTTTTAAAAGCTCCAATGATAAACCTTAAATTAGGGGTTTATAACCTTTTTGTGTATCACGGAGCCCCTTGGCAGTCTGGTGTAGTTTATGAATCCCCTTTTACAACAATGCTTTTAAATACACAATATTCATAGCATTATAAAGAAAACCAACTATACTGAAATACAGTTATCAATCACACATGTATGCATATACGCGTGTGTATATGTGTGTACATATGTTTATATACACACATGTCTATATATACACATGCATGTATATATGGATATATATGTGTATATATCTATATCTATCTATCTATCTATATATATAACAATTCATATATCCCAGATTAAAAGCTTTCGTTATAGATGAAAGGGAGAACAGGCCAGTTGTAGGACATAAGATTAAAGTGGAAAAATGAAGAATTGAAGAATGTGCCAAAAGAAACAGTGCACATTATTAGATAATAAGTCAGCATAGCATCAGGAGGCCTGGATCCAGAGCCTGGTTCTATTACTAATTACTTGTGTGACCTTGCACAAGTCACTTTTCTTGATAGAATTTAGATCTGGAAGTGATCTTAGACATCTTCTGGTCCAAATTCATTACACTCTCCTCCCCCACTCCATCCCTGCCCTCATCCAACAAGACCATGGTTCTCTATTCCAAATGCCTTACTTATAAGGAAAGTGAGGCTTATAAAGGTTAAATGACTCACTCACAGTCACACAGCTACTAAATGTCTGAGTCGCAATTTGAATATAGGTCTTCCTAACTCTAAATTCAATACTTTATTCACTGTATCACACTTCAGAGATACAGATACAGGGCACTTAGAGGTCATCTCATTTCAGCCTTCTCATTCTTCAAGTCTCTTCACATCTTCAGCATACATAGTATGTATGAAATGGGATATAGTGGGCAGAGTTGAGATCCAAATCCTCTGATTTCAGACCTGGTGACTTACCATTAAAACTGGTTTTCTTCCTTAAGGACCTTGATGCCCCAGGCCTTGACCCAACTCCAGGAGAAGAAAAAAACAACTCAGAGTATCTTGATTATCACATAAATTGACCAAAAAGTAGGTATATACCAAAGGATCCCCAGCTCTTTTCTTTATTAATCCAGTCAGAACATTGGAGGAGACCCTTAAACTGCATGAAGAGTTAATGTCGATTTATACAAATTTTTCTGAAAGTAAATGGTATTTAACACCTTGTCTCCCCAAACTCAGATCCAAGCTATAAGGCATGATGTTCATTAGGTTCTATTGAGACTATTGTCTTCTCTTTATATAAAGTTATGAAATTCTATTCTAGTTTTACCTGTGGGCATGTCTTATCTAGTTTAATTTTGTCTCATCTCATCTTGGTTTTTCCTCTCCTCTCCTCCCCTCTTGTCCCTCTTCTTCGCTTCACCTCACTTCATCTCACCTCACCTCACCTCACCTCACCTCACCTCACCTCACCTCATCTCATCTCATCTCATCTTTATTGGATGTTTTTGAATTATCGGTGCCTAAAATGACTTCCGTTGTATCACCAACCAGCAAAAGTGTTCAGGAAAGTACATTGCAACAAGAATTGAATGGCACGTGGAAAGCGGTGTGTAAGGTGAGAGTTAAATTTCACTGTTGGTAAGAAATTAAGGCAAAATAACAATTGATGATACCCTCAAGCCAAAAGCTCATGTAAGTAGTTCAAAGAGAAGGAAATGACTACCCAGGAGAATAGAAATGAGTTGGCAGGCAACTGTCAAAACTGCCTTCATATTTTCAAATTACTGTAAAACAGTCCCTTAAGGCTATGGGAATGAGTGCCTAGTTACACAGGTGGTTTCAAAGGTAGGAGTCATCATTTCCCAATGCCATGGGATTTCTTTCTTGGAGGTATGACTCTAATGTATCACTTGTCAAGAGAAGAAGGATGCTTAGCATCCTGGGGCACGATGTTGCAAACGAGAGGTCTTCCTTGTTAGGGATTCTATGATTATAATACACTAGCTGTTTCTAGGCAAACAGTCAGTTGTTGAGGGTCAGATTGATAAAACTCACTCAATTGAGCCTGAAAATTGTTCTACCCCCAGATTTACTCAAATTGCTTTGTGTAGGTGGGCGCTGCCAGAAAGTGTGGATATTTCACAGGATCTGGATGACTTAATGTTTTTCAAATGGGCACAGTCTATAAGCCAGGTGCAAATTAATAGCTATGCCCAGGTGAATTATTCAACTTTTAATAAAAAACTTAGACTTTGATGTTCCAAAGATCTTGGCTTTCATCTTTGCCAATATTTCCTTTCCTGGCACAGATTCTAAGGATTTGGGTCATGATCTTTAAGGATAATTGGACCTCCCATGATGAAAACTTTGTCATCCTTCAAGCAGCCTGGTTAGGAGGCAGCTAGGTAGAGCTCTGGGCCTGGAATTAGGAAGGCCTGAATTCAAATCTAACCTCAGACACTTAGTAGCTGTGTGACCTCTATAATGAATCAGTTCCTTCAACTATAAAAGGGGATAATAATAGCAACTACATCTCAGGGTTGTTATGATGATTAAATGAATTAGCATGGTGCCTGGCACACAGTAGATATTTAGTAAGCCCTTCCTTCCTTCCTTCCTTTAAGTCTCTCTCTGTGAGTCAAGTAGTGAAAGCATTATCTTTACATTTATAAATAAGTAAATTAAGGATGTGTTGTTGTTTTTGTTGTTGTTGAGTCTTGTCTGACTCTTTGTGACTCTACAGACCATACAATCCACTGGGTTTTCTTACAAATATGCTAGAGTAGTTTGCCATTTTCTTCTCCAGTAGATTAAGGTAAATAGATTTTAAGTGACTAGCCCAGGATTACACAACTAGTAAGTGTCTGAGGCCAGATTTGAATTTAGGTCTATCTTGATTCTAGGCCCAGTGTTCTGTCCACTGAGCCCTCTACCTGCCTCCTAAATTGAGGCTTGGTCAGGTCAGATGACTTAGATGAGCAGGATTTCAGCAGACAGAGATAGTATGAGGGGAGGAAAAGGTCACATCTTAAGAGGATCAGAAATTTCTACACTAAGCTAAACCTCAAACAGTAGTCATACAGTTCACTCTGTCAATGGGTCTACACTCAAAGCCTCTGCAGGTAGGAGGAGTCTGCCAAAGTCTATGTTCTGTCACAGTCTTTGAGAACTAAGGGATACCTTAACTTCAGGATGAGGCATCAGAAAAAGACACAATAGTTACTCTTTGGAACTGATAGCTATTTTCTTCAGAGTGCTTGGTGAGCCTGAGGATGTGATGAATTGTGTTTCTGTCCTCTTACACTCAAAGCTAGGGGAGAAGCATAGGAACTAGAGTCGGAATTTCAGTTATTTAGGAAACTTCTAGGTAAGGAAATTCCTTCCACCCATGAAGATTGCTACCCTTTCTGCAACTATCATCTTAGAGAGTTGCCTAGAACAGAGATGTCAAACTTGTGGTCTGTGGGCTTTGGGTGCCCCACAACACTCTCAATTGCTGTCTGAACCAGATTAAAATGTAGTTCTGCTGTGATTTTAATGTGTTGATGTATTTATAAAAAAAGAAATATATAAACAATATGCAGCATGCATGTATCCTTCATACAGTCTAGTGGCCCCCATTTCTATTTGAGCTTGACACCCCTAGTGTAGTAAAGTGCTAGACTTTGAGTTAGAAAGACCTGGGTTCATATCCTGCCTCACATATTTATTAGCTGACAGTCCCCTCATGGGTAGAAATTTCTTTCCCTTTGACCTACTTAGATGAACTTTTGGCTTGAGGGCATCATCAATTGTTATTTTGCCTTAAATAGACTTAATGTCTTTGCCTATCAGTTTCCTCATCTATAAAAATTAGGAGCTTGGACACAGTGACCTCTGAGGTCCCTTCCATCTCTAAATCTACGATCTATAAATGATGAAACTTAGCTGTTACATACATCATGGCACCTATTTCCTTCTAAGAGCTTCATGAAAGGAAAGATTGTTTGCTTGCTTCTTGCTCACTCTCTAAGTGTGTCTGCTCATGGATTTTGGACTCAACTTGAATATTCTGCATCTAAGTGCTACCTGGTAGAGAATCAGCCTTATGTCTTCTTCTAGACCATAGTCAATAAATAGTTTGACTGTGGAACAGTGGAACACTAAAAGAAATTATTAACCATCCTTCAAGGCTGATCTTAACCACAACCTTCTATGCTAGGCCTACATTGATTTTCCCACCTAATATTGACTTGGTGAATCTCTCTATCACTTGAAATCATGAGTCTCTGAACTTAAGTTATGCACTTAAATTATGATTTCTATTCTTAATCAATAACATAGCAATAAGCATGTGTTAAGTGACTACTGAGTACTAGACACTGAGTCTAAGCATACAAAGGCCCACTTCTTGATCCCAAGGAATTTACATTTTAAAAAAGGAAAACAACACATATGCATTTAGGTAAGTACTATATACAGTTCATCAATAGGAAATAATTTCAGGCGAGGGGGCACTTGCTTTGGGGGGCAAGGAAAGACTCAAGTATTTGACTTGAGGTTTGATGGGAGCTGGCATTTTCTAAGAGGCAGAGGTGAGGAGGGATGTGGGACAGCCTGAACAAAGGAACAGAGATAGGAGCAGAACATTGTGTATGAGGAATGGCAAGTGGGCCAATTTGGCTAGAACACAGAGTTCTTTTTTTTTGACAAGTAGATTAATTGAACATTTGTTAAGCACTAATCATGTGCCAGGGAATATGCTCTGCCAACAGTGTATTAGTGTACCTAGCTTGCCATAGCCCAAGAAGAGCAAATTTGAAAGATAAGCTTTTTAAAAATATTAGTATTTTATTTTCCCCAATTATATGTAAAACAATTTTCAACATTCATTTTAAAAATTTCCCAGCAATGCCTACTAGATCTGTATCACAAAAAAGATCATAAAAAGGGAACAGGACCCACATGCACAAAAATATTTATAGCAGCTCTTTTTGTAGTGGCCAAGAATTAGAAATTGAGGGAATGCCCATCAATTAGGGAATGGCTGAACAAGTTGTGGTATATGAATGTAATGGAATACTACTGTTCTATAAGAAATGATGAGCAGGCAGACTTCACAAAAATCTGGAAAGAGTTGCATGAACTGATTCCGAGTGAAGTGAGCAGAACCAAGGAAACGCTGTACACGGTAACAGCCACATTGGGCTATGACCAATTTTTTTAGACTTAGCTCTTCTTAGAAATCCAATGATCTAAGACAATTCCAAACGACTCATTATGGGAAATGCTATCCACATCCAGAGAAAGAACTATAGTGTCTGAATGCAGATCAGAGCATACTATTTTCTCTTTCTTTTGCTGTTTTTCATTTTTTCTTTCTCATGGTTTTTCCCTTTTGTTCTGATTCTTCTTTCACAACATGACTAATGTGAAAATATGATTGTATATTTATATCTTAGATTGCATGCCATCTTGGAGAGGGGGAGTGGAGGGAAGGGGAAAATTTTAGAAATAAAAATCTTACAAAAGCAAATGATGAAAATTAAAAATAAATAAACTAATATAAAAAATATAATTGAATTTCAAATTCTCTCCCTCCCCCTCCCCCTCTCATTGAGAAGGCAAGTAATTTTATATAGGTTATACATGTGTAGTCATACAACAAATATATTCATATTGCTCATGTTGTAAAAGAAAACCTAGGCCAAAATGAAACCCCAAGAAAAATAAGGTTAAAATATATTAGTTTTGATCTGTATTTAGACTCCATCGGTTCTTTCTCTGGGGATCGATAGAGTTTTTTATCACAAGTCCTTCAGACTTGTCTTGGATAATTGTATTGTTGAGAATGTGAAGTCATTCACAGCTGATCATCTTACAATATTGCTGTTAGTGTGTATAATGCTCTCCTGGCTCCACTCATTTCACTCTGTATCAGATCATGTAAATCCAGGTTTTTCTGAGAGCATCTAGTTCATCAATTCTTACAGCAAAATAGTACTCCATGAAAATCATATACTACAACTTGTTCATCCATTCCTCAATTCATGGGCATCCCTTTAATTTCTAATTCTTTGATACCAGAAAAGAGCTGTGATAAATATTTGGAGATAGTTCCGAATTGCTCTACATAATGGTCGAATCAGTTCACAATTCTACCGATATTGCATTAGTTTCTCAATTTTCCCACATTCCTTCCAAAGTTTGTCATTTTCGTTTTCTGTCCTATTAGCCAACCTAATAGAAGTGAAGTAGTACCTCAGGATTGTTTTTATTTGTGTTTCTCCAATCAATAGTGATTTAAAGAATGTTTTCATATGGCTGTAGATAGCTTTGATTACTTCACCTGAAAACTGACTGTTCATATTTTTGATCATTTGTCAATTGGGAAATTTTTTAAAAAATTTGACTCATTTCTCTACATATTTGAGAGATGAGGCCTTTATCAGAGAAACTTGTTTCAAATGTTTTTTACACTTATGACTGCTAACTTTATTTCCTTCCATCCTATTACCCCTTTGTTTATTCTATTCTCTCTCTCCTTTCGCTCTGTTCCTCCTCAAAAGTGTTTTGCTTCTGACTACTGACTGCCCCAGTCCACTCTACCTTCTCCGTTCACCCCAGCCTTCTCTTATCTCTTTCCCATCCTGCTTTCCTGTAGGGTAAGATAGATTTCTATACCCACCTGAGTGTGTATGTTTCTCCCTCTTTGAGCCAAACCCAATGAGAGTAAGGTTCACTCATTCCCTCTCACCTCCCCCATCTTCCCTTCCACTGTAAAAGCTCTTTCTTGCCTCTTTTATGTGAGATAATTTACCCCATTCTACCTCTCTCTTTCCCTTTCTCCCAGTGCATTCCTCTTTCTTACCCCTTAATTTTAGTTTGTCAGATATCATACCATCATATCCAACTCACACCTGTGCCCTCTGTCTATATACACTCCTTCTAATTAATGAGACAGTTCTTAGGAATTACAAGTACCATCTTTCCATGTAGGAATATAAACAGTTTAACCTTATTAACTTCTTATGATTTCCCTTTCCTGATTACTTTTTTATGCTTCTCTTGAGTCTTGTATTTGAAAGTCAAATTTTCTATTCAAGTTTTTCATCAGGAATTCTTGAAAGCACTTGATTTCATTGAGTATCCATTTTTTTTTCACCTGGAGGATTATACTCAGTTTTGCTGGTAATCCTGGCTCCTTTGCCCTCTGGAATATGATATTCCAAGCCCTCTAATCCTTTAATGTAGAAGCTGCTAAATCTTGTGTCATCCTGACTGTAGCTCCATGATAACTTGAATTGTTTCTTTCTGGCAGTACAATATTTTCTCCTTGCCCTGGGAATTTGGCTATAATATTCCTGGGAGTTTTCATTTTGGGATCTCTTTCAGGAGGTGATTGGTGGACTCTTTCAATTTCCATTTTACCCTCTGGTTCTAGAATATCAGGGCAATTTCCCTGGATAATATCTAGGCTAATTTTTTCAATCATGGCTTTCAGTAAGTCCAATAATTTTTAAAATTCTCTTTCCTGGATCTATTTTCCAGGTCAGTTGTTTTTCTAATGAGATGTTTCATAGTCTTCTATTTTTTCATTCTTTTGGTTTTGTTTGATTGTTATTGATGTCTCATAGAGACATTAACTTCTACTTGCCCAATTCTAATTTTTAAGGAATTGTTTTCTTCAATGAGCTTTTGTATTTTTTTTCAATTTGACTAATTCTATTTCTAAGGAGTTCTCTTCAGTGAATTTTTGTATATCTTTTTCCATTTGGAAAATTCTGCTCTTCAAGGCATTCTTCTCCTCATTGGATCTATATACCTCCTTTACCAAGCTGTTGACTCTTTTCTCATGGTTTTCTTGCATCACTTTCATTTCTCTGCCCGATTTTTCTTCTACCTCTCTTACTTGATTTTTAAAATGCTTTTTGAGCTCTTCCATGGCCTGAGACCAATTCATATTTTTCTTGGGGGCTTTGGACGTAGGAGTTTTGACTTTGCTGTCTTCTTCTGTGTTTTGATCTTCCTTGTCGCCATAGCAGCTTTCTATAGTCAGAATTTTTTTCTGTTGTTTGCTCATTTTTCCAGCCTATTTTTTGACTTTTAACTGTTTACTAAAGAGGGACTCTGCTTCCAGGGTGGAAGGCACAGTGTCCCAAGCTTCGGGGGTTTTGTGCAGCCATTTTCTCTGGTCTGTGAGAGACAAAAAATACTCTTTTCTTTCCTGGATCTCTGCTGAGGGTCCACACTCCATTACAGCCACAAACCCTGGTGTGTTACCACTCCTTATTGTCCTGGGACTGCTACCTAACACTGTCACCTGGATATAAGTATGGACAAAGCAACAGAGTCCTGCCCCCAGTGCCAGCACAGAGACCCCTGTAATCTCCTTCTAACCAGTTGTTCAGCCCCCTTACCATCTGTGTGCTGAGAGCTCTGAAAGCAGCTGCTGCCACTGCTGATTCAGTGGCTCCCAAGGCCCACTCCTACTTTGCTGCAGCCTGGTCTGTGCTGGCATGGCCTGCACTGGACTGTACTCCACTCTCACTCTGGGGTGACAGACCTTTCCCGCTGACCTTCCAAGTTATCTTGTGCTAGAAAATTGTTTCACCTTGTTCTTTGGGGGTTCTGTCACTCTAGCATTTATTTTAGGGCATTATTTAAAGGTCTTTGGAGGGATTTGGGGGAAAGCTCAGGTGAGTCTCTGCCTCTTGTCAGCCATCTTGGCTCTGTCCCAGAATATAGAGTTCTCGAAAGTGAATTATGTGTAATAAGCCTGGAAAGGTAGGCCGGAGCCATAATGAAAAGACAATTATGTGCCCCAAAGAGAAGCTTATATTTCATTCTAGTAGTAATGGAAATACTGGAATATTTCAGGGAGGACAGTGACATACCCAGATCTGGGATGTCACTTTGGCATCTGTGCTAGGTATGGGTCATATAAACCCTGATACCTGCAAATTTCTGGAGGGCACAGGTCATGCCTCATTTATCTTTGTATATCTTCCATTGCCTAGCACAGTCCTTGGCAAAGAGTAGGCACCGATCATTGACAAATGAATGAATGCTGATATTACTAAACTTTTGCAATGGAAAGATAAATAAATCAATCAACAAGCATTTATTAAATTCTTACTGTATGCCAGGCATTAGGGATACAAAGACAAAAAGTTAGCAGTCCCTGTCCTCTGAGTCACTGGTGTTATAGAGGAGAGGAGTGAGCATATTAGGCTTGCCCTTTAGGAAAATCACTTTGGCAGTTGGGTGGAGGGGAGGGCTTAAGGCAGAGAGATTAATTAGGAGGCTATTGTACTGTTCCATGTGAGAGGTAATGAGGGCCTGACTAGGGTGCTAACTGTGTGAGTGGAAAGAAGGGGATGAATGCAAGAAGTTTGGAGATGGAAACAGCAAGATTTAGCAAATGATTGCATGTGTGGGGTGAAAGAGAATGATGACACACAGGTCACAAACTGGAGTGACTAGAAGGATGGGAATGGGGATGTTTAGGAGGGGGGTAGTTGGGAGGAAAGATAATGAGTTAGGGGATATCTAATTGGAAATGTCAATAGGCAGTTGGTGGTGAAGGTCTAAACCGGGGGTGGAGAACCTGCAGCCTTGAGGCTACATGTGGCCTTCTAGGTCCTCAAGTGCAGCCCTTTGGGTGTGGCCTTTCGACAGTCCAAGTTTTACAGAACTTTTACTAAGTTTTATTAAGTCCCATTTTTATTAAGGGGATTTGTTCTGTGAAGTTTGGATTCAGTCAAAGGGCTGCACTTGAGGACCCAGAAGGCCACAATGTAGCCTTGAGGCTGCTCGTTCCTTACCACGAATCTAAAGATTAGGGGGAAATTGGGGGATCCCTGAGTCATCAGCATGGAGATAATGATTAGACTCCTGGGATCAGATAAGGTTATAAAGAGAGAGAGTGTGTGTAAAAATAGGAGAAGAGTGGAACAGAAAGGAGAGAAGTACAGGAGAGAACAGAAGAAAGGAGAGGAGAGGAGAGAAGAGAAGAGAAGAGAAGAGAAGAGAAGAGAAGAGAAGAGAAGAGAAGAGAAGAGAAGAGAAGAGAAGAGAAGAGAAGAGAGGAGAAGAGAGGAGAGGTGAGGGGAAGGAAGGAGAAGGGAGGGAGGAGAGGGGATGGAAGGGGAAGGGAAGAGAAGAGAAGAGAGGAGAGGAAGAGGAGAAGAGAAGAGAGGAGAGGAAGAGAAGAGAGGAAAGGAAGAGGAGAAGAGAGGAGAAGAGAAGAGAAGGAAAGTGAAGGGAAGAGAAGAGAAAGGAAGAGAAGAGAAGAGGGGACCCATGTCATAGTCTTGTGGAACACCCACAGTTAGGAAGCTTTATATGAATGATAAGGCTCGTGGCAATAATATACCATGTTATAACAAAACCAAGCCAAGGGAGATTCTTATCATCCTACTCCCTGGGACATCAGCGATAATGACAACTAACATGATTCATTTAAAAGATGTGGCTTAAATCAATTTAAATCTTGGCTTAGTAAATTAAAATCTATCCCACAGAGGAAGAACAATGGACTGTGTAGTACTTCATAGTTTGTCCCCTGAGAGTATTTTGAAAACTAAAGCTGAGAACTGGACCTCTGAGGGAACGCCAAATAAAGAAATACCCCCTTGCCACTGCAGGTTTATACCTTCTCCTCAACCTTTCTCTGACTACTGAAATCCAACCATCCAAGTAATTTAACTTCTTTGAGGCTTAGTTTTCTTTGCAACTTAAAAGTTGCACTCAGAGGTCAAGAGACTTACCCAGGGTCATGCAACCAATATGTGTCTCAGAAACTAGTCTTGAACCTAGGTCTTCCTTGTTCTAATGCCAGCTTTCTATCCACTTTACCATGATGCCTCTCATATTTTGAAAGAAATTAAATAAAATGATAAGTCTTCTTTAGGCTTCCTGGGAACTTTTCCAAAATTGTGAGCTTGTTGTCTCTTTTCTTCTTTCTTTTAAAGTAGGTGGCTTACAGTTGGGTTGCTCTTGATTCCAGAGTTGGGAGCATTTTCATATGTGACTCCTCAAGAAGCTAGGTCCTTACAGTATTAAGAGATAAGAGTTTTGGACTCTACTTTCCACTTATCTCATTTTGTGTTGTCTTGATTTTAAAGGATTATTTGTGCAATTTTTAAAGTCGACTTGAATTTTTTCCCTTCTGTCAAGGTGTTATTCATTCATTCGCTCAACACATATTTATTTAGCATTTATTACATTCCAGGCACCATGCTAGGAATGGAGAATACAAAGAAACAAATCAGTTCTTGCCTTCAAGGAGCTTATATTTTACTTGGTGAATACAACATGTACACAGATAATTCAGAAAAAAAGTACAAATAATTTTGGGGATCAGGAAAGGCTTTAGGTATGAAAGGAGGGGTGCCCTTAAGCTAGATGCTAAGGGAAGTTAGGGATTCTAAGAAATAGATGTGAGGAAGGAGTGCATTCCAGACGTGAAAGCATAGCCTGAACAAAGGTACATAGACAGTAAGTGAAATGCCAAATTCTGTCAACAGCTAGTGAATCTTGACAGCTGGAAGAAGAGAGTGTGAGGACGATATTAATATTACCTGTCTGGAAAGGTAGGTAGGAACAAAACTGAAAGACTAAGTTATGAGGAGAAGAGTTTATATTTTATCCTAGAGACATTAGGAAGACATTGCTCATTTCTAAGAAGGAAGTGGCATTGTCAAAACTGTGTGATTATTTGGAGGATGAATTGGAGAGGGAAAACTCTGGTGCAGGGAGATAGCTTGGAAGGTCATTGCATTAGTCCAGGTGTGGACTGGCATAGTCTTAAGTTAGGGTGGTGGCTATGTGAATAGAGAAGGGGGCAAGATCCAAGAGTAGCTAAAAAGGTATATAATATTAAGAAGAATTAGCAACTGGAGTGATAAAGGGTGGGGAGTAAAGGAGAGGGAAGGGTCACAGATGACTCTGAGTTTGTGAGCTTATCACATCACAGTATGAGTTCTAAGTGTGGGGTCCATGAATAGATTTCAGGGGGGCTCTGTGATCTTGAATGGGAAAAATGACTAACTTTTATCTAAAAATTAGCATTTCCTTCATTTATGAATATAGGCAATAAATATGATACTGAGAAGCAATCCATAGATTTCACCAGACTTCCCTGGAGTGTCCATGACATAAAAGGCTGAAAACTTGCTACAGCATTAATGCGTTTGCATACTATGTTTTATCATTCAAAAACAATTTTATCTAAACCTCATTGTATTCTCATAGCAACTCTATCAAGTAGTTCAGACCAAGCAACTGAGGTACAGGAGGGACAGGGCTTTCATAAGTGTTGAGTAGCAGAACCAGGCCCAGACCCAAGTATCTTCTCTCTCATTCTATTATTCTTTCCACAACACCCACACTGACTCCAAGAAGGAACAAGCGAGAGAGTATATAACAAACCCTGGGTTTGTTCTCCAGTAAGAAATATTGCTGACAATGGGGGAACATGGTCAAACCAGTTAATGATGGGCAATGGGCCAGTAGCCACTTGATTTTATCTTCCTTCTGTGGTTACCACCTAGTGCCATCCAGTGAAAGCCTGATTCTCAAGAAGCCTACTTGCTGCCAATATGGACAGCACCTGTGTTTGCATATTTCTACCACTCATTTAAGCCAAACAAGCTGAGGCAGGAGGAGGATGAGTGCTATCTCTGAATCCATGCACATGGGTGCTCAGTGATGTCAAAGGATCCCTGTGCCAGCTGAATAAAGAACAGGGTTGGTTGGACTGGTTGCAGGGTGTAGGCAGGGCTGGGGGTAAAGAAAGTGGATATAGCAATTGATAATGAAGCAATATAGATTAGGTCCTTGCTTTCAGGAAGGCATGTCAGTCAGGGCCCATTTTTCCTCCACCCACAGATCAGGCTCTATTGTTCATTTGGGAATGGGTTCTACTATCTGTACTATAGAGAGGAGGCTCATTATTAACTTTTAATGTCTTTGAGGCTTAGTTTAATCTGCAACTTAAAGGCTGTACTCAGATACTATCTTTTTGTGAGGCAGAGTACAAGGATGACTTCCAAGTTTTATTTTTTATAGGTGGCAATTTGCTATGGTGGAATGATCACTGGCTCAAGAGCCAGTTTATTACCTGTGTGATCTTGGACAAGTCACTGGGTCTCAGTTTCTTCATTTGTTAGACTAAGGGTAACCTCTGAGGTTCCTTTCTTCCCTAATGTTGTCTCGAAAGCTTTTACCCTTCAAAAATTCCTCATTAAAATGCAAACAATCTTGAGAAAAGTTCTACCTTAAGGTGTTGTCTGCTAATGCTTTCATAAAAATTTCTTGAAACATACAAATAAAATCAGAACTAAATAACTGGAAAAACATGAGTTGCTTGTGGGTAGGCTGAATTAATATAATAAAAATGACAATTCTACCTAAATTAATTTACTTATTCAGTGTCATACCAATTGAAAATTGTTTTATAGAGCTAGGAAAAATAGTAACAAAGTTCATCTGGAAAAGTAGCAAGGGAATTAATGAAAAAATTGAAAGGAAGGTAGCCTAGCCAAACCAGACCTAAAACTATTTTATAAAGCAACAATCACCAAAATGATATGGTACTGGCTAAGAAATAGAGTGGTGGATCAGTGGAATAGATTAGGTACACAAGAAATAGTAGTCAATGACTATAGTAACCTTCTGTTTGATAAAACCAAAGACTCCAGCTTCTGGGATAAGAACTCACTATTTGACAGAAATGCTTGGAAAACTGGAAAATAGTGTGACAGAAACTAGGCATCAACCAACATCTTATACCACATACCAAGATAAGGTCAAAATGGGTACGTGATTTAGATATAAAAAGTGATACAGAAGCAAATTAAGAGAGCAAAGAATAGTTTACTTCTCAGATCTATGGAGAAGGGAAGAATTTTTGACCAAAGAAGAGATGGACAACATTATAAAATGCAGAATGGATAATTTTGATTCCATTAAATTAAAAAGATTTTGCATATATAAAACCAATGCAACCAAGCTTAGAAGGAAAGCAGAAATCTGGGGAACATGTTTACTGCCAGAATCTCTGACAGAGGTCTCATTTCTAAAATATGTAAGAATAGAAGTCATTCCCTAATTGATAAATGGTCAAAGGTTATGAACAGGCAATTTTCAGATGAAGAAATTTCAGTTATCTATAGTCATAAAAATGCTCTATATCACATTGATTAGAGAAATGCAAATTAAAATAACTCTGAGTTACCGTATCACACTTATCTGATTGGATAATATGACAAAAAGGAAAATGATAAATATTGGAGATGTGGGAAAATTGGAATACTAAATGCATTGTTGGTGGAGTTGTGAACCAATCCAATCATTTTGGATAGCAATTTCTAACAATGCCTAAAGGGCTGTAAAACTGTGCATACCCTTTGATCCAGCAATACCACATCTAGGTCTGTATCCCAAAGAGATCGTAAAAAAGAGAAAAGGACTCACATGTGCAAAAATAGTTATAGCACCTCTTTCTGTGGTGGCAAAGAACCGGAAATTGAGGGAATGCCCATCAGCTAGGGAATGCCTGAATAAGTTGTGATATATGAATGCAATGGAATAGTATTGTTCTATAAGAAATGGTGAGCAGGTGGATTTCAGAAAAACCTGGAAAGAGTTGCACAAACTGATGCTAAGTGAAGTGAGCAGAAACAGGAGAGCACTGCAGGCTCAACACTGATACGCTTAGCCCTTCTGAGCAATCCAATGATCTGAGACAATTCCAAACGACTCATGATGGAATCTGCTATCCACATCCAGAGAAAAAACTATGGAGTCTGAATGCAGACCAGAGCATACTACTTTTTTTTCTCTCTTTTTCTTTCTCATGGTTTTTCCCTTTTGTTCTGATTCTTCTTTCACAACATGACTAATGTGGAAATATGTTTAATATGATTGTACATGTATACCCTATATCAGATTGCTTGCCATCTTGGGGAGGAGAAATGGGAAAGAGTAAAGGAGAAAAAATTTGGAATTCAAAATCTTATAAAAGTGAATGTTGAAAAGTATCTTTACATGTAATTGGAAAAAAAATGAAATACAATTAAGTGGGGAAAAAAGAATTAGTTGATAGCTGAATGAATGGTTCTGTGATACAAATGGTACCCAGACTTTGTAATTTCGCCCAAGAAGGGACAACTTTCAGAGTACGTTCTTTTAATTTCTTACCCCACTCCTCCCATTCTATCTTCTATATAAATAAATCATAAGATTTCTTTAGGGTGAATTGAAAAATGGAATTAATTTTGTTTTATTTGATATGTTCACTAATGGTGTTTTCCAACCTTGATTACAGATCACTTCTAATTGGCTGTGAAGCTATGAATCAGAAAAGAAACTCTTGGATGGGTTTCCTTGATCAAACATTTACTCCATTGCATTTAGTCCTATGTTTGGCCACTTCACCTCATCATTTGTTGAGAATATTTTTAACATGGAAACAGTTCTCAACTAGGCTAGACCAAGGCTTCTTGTGTGTTTCGATAAAGACAACAGGCTTAGCAGGTGGATGAAGAGAGAGTCCTAAACCAATATTCTGGGGAAATGGAAATGAAAAAAAGACATAGAGTTTCTGAGTGGGTAAAAGTGATCAGTAAAGGAACCACAAAACCAGGTCTTCTTAATTTAATATTATCTTTTCTGGGTCATTTGATTTGATTAAATTAAATAAATATTTATGAGTGCCTTTTATATTCAAGCACTGTGCTAGACTCAAAGGGAGAATCCTCTTTCATTCTACCAAGTCTGGCAGAAGTGGAGCTTACTAGGCAGGGAACAACACTGTCCTACCTGGTAGAATCAGTCTTAGGATGTGAAAGATGGGGTTGGATACTGTTGAAAGTAAAAGGAAGAAAGACAAAATAAGTTGCCAGTGTCCTTATGGGTAAGAAATGGTTTTCTAATGGTCATACCAGTAGTAGCCAGAAGCTCATCTTCATTCAACACAAGCAACTTCCTAGGAGTTATGAAAGACAATCAGAGTCTAGGTGGAAGTAATGGGTCAATAACAAGGAGATATGCAGAGTGCTAGGTCAAAGGTCTTTGGGCACTATGCTTCATTTATTTAGCCTTCCAGTCCTGCAGAGATGGCTGTTAGATGTGCCTCCTCATCCCACCTGATGATTTGCAGATGCTATTACAGGTGATGATCGATAGATACAAAAATCAACAGTACACTTCCTATCATTAACAATCTTTCCAGCTTGTTAATAAATAAACATGTCACAAATAATGTAAAAATCAGCCTTATTCTCATATCCTTCTGATGAAAAAACCAAAACATTTCTCTAAAACACATAAAAGAAACTATGTTCCCCAAGTAAAGGATAGAGATTAGACCTGTAATTTGCATTGGTACACAAATATGGCAAGTACATAGCACAATGGATAGAGTTCTGGGCCTGGAATCAGGAAGACCTGAGTTCAAATCCAGCCTCAGACACTTACCAGCTGTGTGATGCTCAGCTAATCACCCAAATTCTGTCTGCCTTAGTTTCCTCAACTGTAAAATAAAGTTTATAATGATAGTATCTACCTCCCAGGGTTGTTGTGAGAATCAAATGAAACATTCGTAAAGTGCTTAGTATAGCTCCTGGCACATAATAAGGGCTTATAAAATGCTTCCTCCTTTTCTTTCTCCCTCCTATTCCACTAATTTACCCTGTTAATTCCACTAATTAACAGAGAAAAATGTGCTTCTTTTGCTTCTCATTCTGTGTTATAGCTATTTCTAGGCCTTCTTTCCACACGTACCCACATCCCCACAAGACTAAAAGTTCTTTGAGGTCATGAACTATGTCTCTGACTTACTTAAGCTTTGTATCTTTTTGAGCACCTAGCATAATATTTAATACACACCTGATGCTTAATAGGTATTTTTTGTTATTTTGGCCTATTTATCAACTTGCTACTTATCTTTGCCAGATGCCCTCAGAGAGGTGAAAAGACTTCAGTGCAAAACAGGACTGGTTGGCCATGATGCTAGCTGCTGGACCTTGGATGAAAAAACAATGGTGAAGCAATAGTGCTTGGGTTCCTGCCCATGCACCCATGGGCAGGCAGGCAGACCTAGCGCATATGGGTATGGCTATATGATTATGGTGGTGGAGAGAGTCTGTTACCACTGGGTGAGGCCATCAGTTATTGAGTGACAGGAATCCAAAGTTTCACATCAGTGAAACCCTGAATCCAGATTCTGATGAGCTGTATTATTTTACTGAAAACTAGGAATTTTCCTTTGCCCTCTTACCCTAAACCATTTGCTGGATTGAGTAAATGAAAGGGGTGGGTGTTTTGAACCTTCCAGCTTTAAATCTATGATGATCCTATGATCCCACTTAAAAGTTCTCAATTAGTCATGGAAACAAGAACTTGACTTGGAGGTCTAAAAATATCCATCAGCTGAGTCTCATGGGGTTCAGAGTATGAATTGGGAGCTAATGGTGAAGGATGCCTGAAGCCAATTTGTGTATTTCTGGGAACTTAGCTGTCCAGTCATTAGGAGACATGCTTTCTAAGCCCTTGGTTTTTCATCAGAGCTGCTTCATGTATGTCAAATCTCATTTCCCTTGTGAATTACCGATACCATATAGGGTCAGCCCTCAGCAAAATTCTGAAAGAGGCAAAGCTTATTTTTAGTGTCTCTTCATTCCTTCTTCATTGCTTTTCTCTTTTAGAACCTCACATGTCTTTGGCTCTCACCTGGTTAACTCAGGGATCTCACAGTGGCATCACTCTTGGGGACTACTCCTGACACCCCCAACATTTGGGAATTTTTTGATAGCTCTTCCTCCAGTCAAACTTAGTTTCTTACCCAAAGTACCTTGCTCTTGATCCCATTGGCTGATGATTTGATGTGTTACCATTCCTGACATCCCCAATACTTGAGACTTTTCTAATCTCTCTTATTCAAGAGGAGTCAAACTTAGCTTCTTATCCAAACCGATTTGCTCTGTATTCTCACTGGCTTATAGTGACTTGTATTACCTCTTCTAGATAATGCAGTTACATTTTAACAGAGACCTTCAGTATTTTAACCCAAAAGAGAATAACAGTACTAATCCCAGACAGTGGGACAGGCAAGTGGTGGAGGCATTTGTTGGTCAAAAGAAACTTGCAGCATCCCTCAAATTTATATCAAATAAGAAGGCAGACATTCAGCTTAAGACTAGTTTATACTAAGGTTGAATATGAGAAGAATTTGTGATTTCATCAGTATGATTTCCCCAGTGATTTCTCCACTCACCAATGCAGATCACAGCCTGCTTATAATTTAGCAGACAAGTTTGAGAGAATTGCCTAAGGCTCATAGAGGGTATGTGATTTGCACAGCATTCCTCAACCAACATTAATTAAACATTTATGATGTGCCAGGCACTGTGCTAAGCACTAGGGGTACAAAAGGAAGTAAAAGACAGTGTACGCCCTTAAGGAGTTCACAATCTAATGGGGAAGACAACATGAGAGCAAATATGTACAAACAAGCTACATACATATCATATATAAGATAATATATAATTATTATATTGTATAATAATATGATTGCATTATATTATGTATTATATAAAGGATAAATAGGAAATAATTAGGTAAAGCAGAAATTGAATTCGGGTCTTTGTGACTCCCAGCCCAACATTTTATACATTATGCTATTGCCCCTTAGATTAGGTAGCATTGACTAATACCAAAGAATGGCCTCTTACCTTGGAGAAAGTGCTACTAACTCAGTTTCTTTGTTTCCAGAGGCTAAATCTCCAAGGGTTCTTAACCATTTTTTGTGTCATGCCCCCTTTGTCTGTGGAAGCCTATGGACCCCTTCTCAAAATAATGTCTTTAGGTGAATAAAATAAAATGCATGGGGATTACAAAGGAAACCAACTAAACCCCGATAGTTATTTAAAAAAAAGAGTTCAGGACTCAGGAGCCAGGTTGCTCCCTAATGTTTACAGTGGTTCTCCTTGTTTTTATATTGGTCCTTCATTAACACATACACATGGACCCCAATGCAACTTAAGCCCCTTTTAGATGGAGGGTAATTTATCGTGTGTGTGTGTGTGTGTGTGTGGATCCACAATTTAATTTTGTAGGGGGGATTCCCAGTAGACAAACCAACATAGATTTGATAGTTGCTCTTGAGCTCTGTAGAGTTGTCTGAAGCCCCAAGAAGTTAACGTGTGTTACCCTGATCACACAGCAAGGATGTTTCAGATGTAAGACGTGAACCAAGGTCTTGCTGATTCAAAGTCTGGCTCCTTATGATACCAGGCTCTTACTCTCTATTTGAATGCTGAATCTGGAGAGAGAAGACCTAGGTTTGAATCTTGCATATGGCACTTACTTTACTATCTGCATGTCCTTAGGTAAATCACTTTGCTTTTTTTGGACCTTAGTTTCTTCATCTGTAAAACGAGAGAACTGGAATAGATGGCCTTCCAGCTCTGTATCTACAATCTTATGATCTACTGGTATTGCCTAATAAATACATTGCAAAATGGTAGGCATGTGGCCAGAAATCATGGGCCAAGACAGCTCCTCCGTCCTGCTTGCTTCCTTCTGGAAATCCACACTCTTGTCTTTCATCTGTGCCTTCGCAGTGTCTCTCCCATGCCCGGAATACTCTGCCCCCTGACCTCTGAGTCTTGGTTTCCCTGACTTCCTACAAGACTCAGCTCAAATCCCACCCTCTGTATCATGATCTCCCAGATTCTAGTGTGTTATCTCTGAGACTGTCTTCCAACCACTCTCTATATATCTTGCATCTGTAAAAAAAGAAACTTGGAATCCTTTCTGAGCAAAGAAACCCATCTTTATTAAGAGAAACAAAGGTGGGGTCTAAAGTCCACCCAGTACAATCTGAGACTTTGAGATACAAAATTCACAGTTATTTATAGGTTTCTGGATTCACGTATGGTGGAAAAAAGGGGAGGAAGGCTGCTATTACACAAAGTTGTTCTCTTTGACTTAAGTAAGCTCTTATAAAAAAAGAAGTCTTTTTTCACAAGAAGCTCAGGGTTAACAACTACGTTTTAATGTAAAGATGATTAATATAGTCAAAATGATTAACGTAGTCGCACGCTATTATAATAATTACAGTTATACTATTACATTCTTATAATGATTATGGTTATACTCCTTAGGTCAAGAAACACAGGAATTTTCCTGGGACTACATCATAGTTTGGTTATGCACAGGTTTTTCACCTGGGACTACGTTCTCACAATAAATTACACAGTTATTTCTTTTTTAAAAAATTTATTAATTTAATTTATTTAATATATTTAGTTTTCAGCATTGATTTTCACAAGAGTTTGAATTATGAATTTTCTCCCCATTTCTACTGCCCACTCCAAGATAGAGTATATTCTGGTTGGCCCATTCCCCAGTCAGCCCTCCCTTCTGCCACCTCACTCTCCTCCCTCCCCTTTTCTTTTCTTATAGGGCAAGATAAATTTCTACACCCCATTGCCTGTGTATCTTATTTCCTAGTTGCATGCAAAAACTTTTTTTTTGTTTTTGAACATCTGTTTTTAAGACTTTGAGTTCCAAATTCTCTCCCCTCTTCCCTCCCCACCCACCTTCACTAAGAAGGCAAGCAATTCAACATGGGCCACATGCATATCATTATGTAAAACCCTTCCACAATACTCATGTTGTAAAAGACTAACTATATTTTGCTCCTTCCTAACCTATCCCCCTTTATTGAATTTTCTCCCTCGACTCTGTCTCTTTTCGAAAGTGTTTGTTTTTGATTACCTCCTCCCCCTATCTGCCCTCCCTTCCATCATCTCCCCTTTCACAGTTATTTCTTAGCCTAATGATTATAGCTGATAAAAGATTAGCAAAACAATACAGAACAAAATACTCAAGGCATTGATTATTGATCTCTCTCTCTCTTCTATCTATATCTACCTATCTCTATCTATTTATCCATCTATCTATATCTATCTTCTATCTCGCTGTTTATATCTATCATCTTCCTCATTTCTTTCTCATCTATCTATCTATGTATCTATCTATCTACAGCTGTCCTAGCAGAATGGGCGGATGAGAACAATTTATACCAATAGCCATGAAGTGAAGCAGACACTGTGGAGTGCTTAGAGCTTGGTCAAACATCAAAGATGCCAAGGTCATCCCCTGCATCCTAGGCCATCTCCAGTCATCCTGACTTTTGTCTTGCCACTGGATTTTGATAACTCTGGAAGAAAGTGAGGCTGATGACTCCTGCAACTCTGCCTTCCTTAAATCCAATTCATGCACAGATCAAGACATGACCTGTGATGTCATTGGTCCTCTTCAAAAGTGAAGGACAAACAACAACAACATATCTTGCACATCCCCAGTTATTTACATGTTGTCTCTCCTTTGTTAGAATGTGAGCTCCTCGAGAGCTGAGAATGCTTTTTCTTTCTTTGTAGTCTCAGTACTTAGCACAGTGCCCAGCACATGGGAAACATTTAATAAATGCTTGTTGACTGCCTGACCAAAGGTGGCAGACAGAATGTGTATTTGAGTGAAAGGAGGGAGTGGTAAAGATGAAGAAGTAATAGAATATATTAAATAGAGAGTGGCAAGACAGTAAATTTGGAGGTGGATGAGGAATGTAAAATTATTGCCAAGTCTGCCATCATGGTGTCAATCAACTTCTAAGGAGGTTGTTAACCATTGGTATTAATATGAATAAGATCTGCTTTTCCTGTGGAAATGCTTACTAGCTATGGGGTGGCAATGTCTGGCTCATGATCTCTTAAAAATGTGAAGCTTAATGTTAATGCCGGGAGTCATGAAAAAATGTTTTTGAGACTGTTCAATACATTATAGAGTCAACCATACAAAGCTTGTCTTTGAGGAACCAACAAAGTGATTGAGTGCTGTCACTAGTCATTATAACTAGTTGGCCAACCCTGAATCTTAATTTCCTTTAGATTTGGTCATTGATGTATAATCTTCGATTGAGAGTAAAATCCAAAGAGGCGTCAATTTGGCTGCTTAGTGATTCAGTTCCTAAAAGCATCCTGGTTATGAACTTCTGTGAGAAATAAGTGGCCTATAAATACAAGTGTGTGTCTGCATAAGGATTTATATATTAAGACTCTTCATCTTGGAAATATGCCAGACCTCATTAGTTTGATGGCCCATGAGATTTTAAAAACCTTAGCTTATATAAATGATGGCCAGTTCACATTTATTTAGCCTTTAAAAATGAACTCATAAATAAATTTTAGATAATGCTCACTCTTCCTATTGGTCAATGATTTGAGATTTTCTTTTCAACATCAGACCCTGCAGTATTATTCTATTTGTTACCGTGTACAAATGGGATGTTGTCAGTTGTTTTTCAGTTATGTCTGTGACCTCATTTGGGGTTTTCTTGGTAAAAATATTGGAGTGGTTTGCCATTTCCTTCTCCAGTTCATTTTACAGATGAAGAAATTGAGGCAAACAAGGTTAAATTACTTGCCAGGGTCACACAGCTAGTAAGTGTTTGAGGCTGGATTTCAACTCATGTCTTCCTGACTCTAAGCCAGTGTTCTATCCATTGTGCCACCTGGCTGCCCATACAAATGGAATAAATGATGATTAAATAAGCAGAAATCCTCTTGACATTTTAGCCAGCCTTTATTTCCATCTCTTGAGATCAACAGGCTAGTGGCTCTGTCTTGGTGGGTACTTCCACCCCCCATTGTAAACTCCCCTCATCTTAGAGATTGGGACTGCACCTGTGTTTTTGTGGGTATAGGAAACTCACATGTAGGTTAGCATTTGTTTTTTAGCAACTTATGATCTCAGAGAATTGCCTAGATCCCTGAAAGGATAAGTGACTTGCTCAGGGTCACACAATCAGAGTCAGAGCCAGAGCCAATAAACATTTATTAAGTGCCTATTATGTGCCAGTCACTATGCCAAGCATTGGGGACACAAAGAAAGACACAAGCCAGTCCCTGCCCTCAAAGAGCTCATGATCTAAGAGGGGAAGGCAGCACATGGAAAGAAACTGACAAGGGTAGAGAGGTACATGAAGAAGCCCTGTACCTGGGATGGGAAATTATTAGGTGACTAACCTGGACACCTTCTTCCAATGATGGAGGATCTGGGAGGAGCTCTCCAGTGTTCACCATCTCCAATCAGAGGGAAAGAGGTCTTTGGGAGCAAAGGGTTCTGAGGAGGTATGAATTTCACAACTGATTTCATCTTGCAGGATGATGAGTTTCTGGAAATCATGAAGTCCAGGAGAATAACTGGGTGGGAAGTGAATGTATCAGAGGAGACTTGAATCCAGATCTTCCTGACTTTGAGGTGATTTCTTCATTCATTATTCTACACTGTTTCACATTAGGAGTTTTTTTAATTAGTTGTGTGTTTGGAGTGTCACTCACTCTCAAGCCAGTATCTATATAGATACATACATCTACATATGCACTTATATAAACATGGAAGCCATCTCCAGTCATTGTGATCTATATTTTGCTGCTGGACCCAGATGGCTCTGGAGAAAGTGAGGATGGTGGCTTTGCACAACCCTCCCTCAGTTAAATCCAATCATTTGCAAGTCATGACATTGATGTCATGTTCCTCTTCGAGAAGGAAGGACAAACAACAACTACCATATATAAACATACATGTGGACATGCATGCATATTTATGCATACACACATATACACATATACCTATATGTGTATTCACAATACATATGCACATGCATATATGTGCATATACATGTGTGTGTGTGAAAATACACACATACATATATACACATATATACAGATATACATACACACACACACACATATATATCTGAAATTTGACAGGATTTGATTGGATGTGGGGATTGAAGGAGAGTAAAGATGGAGGATGACTCCAAAGTCACACAGTTAAGTGACTGGAAGGATTATAGCATCTTTGGCAGAAACAAAGAAGGTTGAAAAAGAGATAGATTTAGTGGATAAGACATGTTGAATTTGAGGTGCCTATGGGACACACAGGCAGAATTGTCCTGATGATGGCTGGTCCCCAAATACCTATGTCTGAGTAGAAAAGATGAATCGAGTTTAGAGAATTAAAACATGAAAGTAATATCAACTCCAGAGTTATGACTTGGAAGCTACTCTGAATACATGTTTCATTTTTCATTAGGCTTTGTTTCATAGTCAGACATTTTCCTGCATAGATAACCTCCCCTCCAATTATTTCTTACTTCTTTTCTAGGCTTCTCTGTTTCTGTCCAAGGCACTAATAGGTTCA
>CM053623.1:197836985-197882562 GCA_028646595.1 Phalanger gymnotis
CTTCCTTCCTTCCTTCCTTCCTTCCTTCCTTCCTTCCTTTTCTTCCTTTCTTTCCTTCTTTCCTTCTTTCTTTATTTTGTCTGAGGCAAAATTGAAAATCAAATGTTCCTAATTCCAAGTCCAGCATTCCATCCACTATACTAGCTAGATGCCTAAAAAATTTAGAGTTGAAAGTGATCTTAGATCTCATTTATAAAGATAAAGAAACAAAGATCCAGAGACATTAAAGGACTTTCCCAGGATCATGCAACTAGTAATTTCAGGAAGCAGGATTTGGATTCAGATTGTCTTATCTCCAAGCCCAGTGCTCTTTTCCATACATCATCTAACTTATCTGCCTCCCCAAATTGCTATTAATAGTTCACAAAACAATAAGCAATATTATAATATGAAGCAAAGTGGCACAGTAGATAGGATGTTGAACTCGTAATCGCAAGATAATTGAAGTAGATGGGACTTTAGAGGTCCTCTTGTCCAACCTCCTTATTTTACAGATGAGGAAACTGAGGCCCAGAGAGGTGAAGTCACTGGGCCAAGATTACTCAGCAAGTAGCAGAACTGTAATTTGGACTTACTCAAAATGACCCAAAATCCAGTACTCTTTCCACTATATCCAGGTGCTACAGGAAACCTTGGTTCAAATCCCAGCTGAGATACAAACCAATTTTGTAATTATCATCAAGTCATTTAACTTCAAATTCAGACCCTTTTACTCATCTGTGATATACCAAAAGAATTTATGATTTCATCAGTGAACAAAGATGACAATTCACTTATGTAAAGCACCGCATCATATACAAATCAATGACTCTGGACCTCCCAAGTGTTGAGAAGCATTCCAAGACAAGAGATGCCACCTTTTTTTTTTTTTGCAGGGGGAAAGGCAGGGCAATTGGGGTTAAGTGACTTGCCCAAGGTCACACAGCTAGTAAATGTGTCAAGTGTCTGAGGCTGGATTTGAACTCAGGTACTCCTGACTCCAGGGTCGGTGCTCTACTCACTGTACCACCTAGCTGCCCCAAGAGATGCCACTTTGCCTGACCTGTTCAAACAAAGGCCAGACTCATCAAAGGCACTTGATAGTCTTAGCATCCCAAAAGAGAACAGCAAAAAATCCTGCCCTGATTACCATTACAACTTATGACGTAGTGAAGAAGTCCTACCAATCAATCAATACATATTTATCATGTGTCTACTAGGGTGGCACAGTGGATAGAGAATTAATCTTGGAATCAGGAAGAGTCATCTTCATGAGTTCAAATCTGACCTTAGACATTTACTAGTTGTGTGACCCTGGACAAGTCACTTAACTCTGCCTCAATTTCTTATCTGTAAAATTAGCTGGAGAAAGAAATGGCAAACCACTCTAGCATCTTTGCCAAGAAAACCCCAATGGGGTCATGAAGAGTCAAACATGAATGAAACAACTAAACAACAACAAGATGCCAGGTACTGTGTTAAGAGTTGACTAAGGTAACATAGAAGTTATATGACCTGCCCAGGGTCACAGAACCAGTAACTGTCACAGACAAGATTTATCCTACAGAACTCTCTCCATTATCCTATGCCGGCTCAATCAAATGTAAACTTTAAATCCTTATATACACTATACTAGTTGGGCTTTCTATGCAATTTTCTTCCTCCTTGTTCCCATTTAGTGAGACCATGTGGAAAAGTGCCACTGGATTGGAAGAAATGTACAGTCCTGACCTAGGACAGCATATGTGTACTGGTGGCATGCCTAATAAGTAACATTCAGATTGGGAAGCTTCTGAAAAGGTCACAGGTGTGTAAATTCACTAAGCAGAAGTTTCTGAGGGGAGGAGTAGGGATGACTTGAGATCCTTGGAGGAATGAATTGATGGCAAGTAGAGGTAGCTAGCAGCTCATTGGGCTTGCTGTTTTTGGGACTAAGTGAAGCACTTGACCTTTGAAGTAAAGAAGATAAAGCTCTAAAGACTGAGAAAAGATCTCAACAACCAAAAGTAGTGATATTCATGGACAAAAATCAATGGATAATGGTGTATTTTTCCCCTCCAATAATTGTGGAGTTGAAAATGCCAAAAATTAAACATTTAAGTACATGCAATAAATTATAGGTATTCAGTGAGCAAAGAAGGTCTGAGCTGGCTTTCTTCCACCAATGAGCTGACCTGCCTGGATGCTAAGCTCAGACTATATTTAAATCTAATGGTTTTTGAATTGCATAAAGCTGAAAAAAACATATTTCTGCTATATTTGACTTTTATGGTCCTTTGACCTCAAAACTTTTCTTGACATTATGGGTAATGTCACAAGCCAGAAGAGGCTACATTATGGCCTTGCCTTGTCTGTTATCATTATTGTTGAATCATTTTCACTCATATCCAACTCATTGTGACTCCATTTGGGGTTTTCTTGGCAGAGATACTGGAGTGGTTTGCCATTTCCTTCTCCAGCTCATTTTACAGATGAGGAAACTTTCTTGTCTAGAGAAAAATATACCATAGGTCTTCCTCTGGTTCTTTTACTCTCTTAAGGGTGCCAAGGTAACATTTGGGTTATCCTCCATTGTTCCCCATTTTCACTAAATGAATAGTCCAACTAATCTCCTGATCATAAGACAACCTGATGATGTCTTACATGCTACAGCCTCTGCACAAGTCATGATTTTGAATATACTATACTCTATTTACACTACACTCCAAATATCTCTTGCTAAATTAAGCAAAAAGGGCAGCCAGGTGCTTTGCTAATGCTAGTTGACTAATGAAACCTTATTGCCATGTAATCTGGCTGCTTGCTCATTTAACATATCCTTCCTAGGGAACTGACTGTAGAAAAATCATGTTCTGTTCAACTGATTAACAGTGTCATTTAATCTTGTTGAACCTCGGTTTCTTCATCTGTAAAATGGGGGTCACGGGACCTGTGCTTTTTACCTCACAGCCTACTATGAGGCTAAAATGAGGTAGTTTATTTACATAAGTTATTTGCAAACTTTTAAAACGTGATAAACATGCCAATCATTACTATCATTACTATTACTATTACTACCCTCACCATTGTTATTTAAAAGCTACTTCTTAATTAGAGCAAGAAAACCACTGGGTCTATACAAGGCCAGTAATTCCATGTTGGGGGTAGTAGGTGCAATAGGTGCTCATGGTTGTGCTTTCTGCAGGGCCAAGTGATTCATTACTAATTGAGGAATGCCTCAGGTCTCCTGTGCCAAAGAGAATTTTATTCATTTGCATTAGTAGGAAGCATCCACAAACCAGGTGGAACAACCCTCACAGAGCTGGCTGGGAATATTCTCAATGGGACAGGCTGGGAACAATGAACAATTCAACAAAGACTAGGAGCCTACTGTGTGCAATATATTGTGTCAGGCATTCTGGGAGACAGAGATGAAGAACACTGTCCAATTCAATACAATCCGACCAACAATTATTAAGGTCTTGACCTTTCTAAGCTTATAATTAAAAGAGGGAACTAAGTTACAGAAAAGTAATAATATAAAGAGAAAGAAAGAAGGTTCCATGGAGGAGGAAGTAATCTTTGAACTGGGCCTTGAAAGGTGAATTGGGTAGCCAGGTCAGGACAGAGAAGAAAGGGAATTCCAGGTAGAGAGAACAAAATGAACAAGTTTATTAGGTGGAGCTTCTATCAGTGAGCAACCACAGCTAATTTCTGTCTCTCCTAGAAAAGCCCTGAAACATGCAAGTAACCACATAGGCCACCATATATGGCCAGTTGTTTTTTCAAGCATCGTCTTCTTCAACCTCAATCTTAACTTCGAGTGTCTATAATTTCATCAGGTAGCTATTGGCCAGAAACTAAAAAAGGGCTCTTGGCCTATTCTGATGGCTGTTTGTGCTTTGGGGGGCTAAGGTATCTAGGTGTATGTTGGGGAAAGGAGAGGGAGAATGGAATGAGGAGGAAAGGGGGTTGGGACATCGTAGAGAAATGGATTTCAGTGATATGTCCTCGCTATCTACTCTCTGATGGAAGCAGAGATATCCTGGTTTAGTGGGTCAACATGAATTCAGTACTGATGCCCAACCTTGGCACAAATTCCCTCTGAAAAAAAAAGGGTAGCTCTTATTCCCTTGACCTTCTGTGGTATCCCTTTTCCTCCCTCTGTTTATTTAAATTACCATCTTAACTGGTTCCTGAAGTCAAATGCTCTTTTGTTCTCTGCATGAAAGGATTTATTCACACCATAGTCACATAGATTCAAAGGAGAAAAGCCTCTTACCCTCTGGATATTCTCCACCCCCCTGAACAAATAGCAAAATACAACGCTAGAAAAAATTTTTAAAAAGATTTTTTAACTGGTTTAACTTTTTCAGTTTCTTGGGATGCTGAGATTTGGTTTATTTTTATTTCCCTCACCCCGGTAGGAGTCAATCAAAGGATGTTATCAATTTAAGTGATTTTCTCCATTAGACATTTATCAAATTTTTTTTTTTAAATGTAGGCCCAACAAATATAAATGTAATTTCCCCAGTGTCCTTTGGAAATAAAGTTTTTCTGGTTTTGTTTATTTCAAGAGAGGTTCCTTTTTTTAGCATTGAGGTGTTTTCCACAAACATCAGCTTCTGTCTTCTTTATCTTTCATTGAAATGTCATTTAGCAGGGCTAAACTTACCTTAGTTGTGCTCAACATACCCACATGCACACATATATCCATTTATACACACAAACAAACTCACACACACACCAGGGTGAGAGAATGATGCAATCATATAATCTGGGATGTGACATTTCCTTTCAGCAGGCAATGGTAGGACTCACCACTACAAAGTTCTCTATTTCCTGGTGGTTTGGCTTGGCTTTGATTGACCTTCACTTTCCTTGGGAGGGGCACTAATCTTTTCTTTATGTAAGTACAAAGTTGCTTTCAAGGTTCCCTTATTTAAGATGAAGACTTTTTTTTCAACCAGGTCAGGTTGAAGTGGAGCCTACAGTGGCTGTCTAGAGGAAATGTAAAATGTGGGGATTGAAGAAAGGGCCTATCTTCAGTGCCATCATTACCCCTGCTCACTGTCGTGACTATCAGATTCTTGCTTTCTTCCTTTTACCTTCCCAGACTTGAACCCAGAAAAGAGTTAGTTGACAAGTATGTATTAAATGTGTGCTGTGTACTATGCTTGGCTTACAAAGACAGAAATGTGACCCCGCTCACCTGAATCACTTTCCACTTCTTGTTCTGGGCACAGCATTCAAATTAACAACACCATTTATTTTGGAAAGGACATGTCGGTTAAGTGCATTGTAGACCGACCCCAAATTCCTGTATATTTCTCCACCAAAATGCTTTTTTCTAGCTACCTCTCCTACAGAGAGAAATAAATCAGAGGAGACAGGTATAGACAAATGTCACCTATAATCCAAGGGTGGGGGCCTTCCCTCAAAAAGGGCTCTGAATCTGGCCTCATGTGGACCAAAGGTAGTCCTAGGGGAACCTCATCTCAGAAAGAAGGGATCATGCTATTTCTTGCATTTTCCTGCTCATTATACCCGACCTTGGAGTCCCAGGGAAAATATCTTAAATAAAACTTAGTTATGCCTCATGTCTCCCCTGAACGGTCCTTTCTAGAGAAGGTATTCAATGTACAAAGTAGATATCAAGTATATTTCCTCCACAACAAAAGCAATATTTAAAACCCAAGACTCATAAAAATACATTAGTAAGTGCTTGAAACACATAGTGATATCCATTATACCTATTATGTGCTCTAAGATCTGGCACACATTACATACCAAAGATGTAAGGACAACTTTATAGGACCAATTAGGAGATATTTCACATTCACTTTGAATCTGTACTATTTGAGCAACTTCTGGCCAGCCAGTCATAGGTCTTTAGTCTCTTCTCAGGTACAGCAAGGTCCTGTTAATTAGCACCAGCTACTCCAAGAAGCAATGTAATAGCAAGAAGGGCTTCCTTCTGGGTAGTCAATACCAGCTCAGAAGCTCCTGATGTCTTGCACTCGTGAGGTTACTACCAGGACTAAAAAAAAAAAATCATTTCTTAGTATTGAAGTGGCTTGGGCTCAGGGAAAGAAATGCAAAACAGAAAAGACAGGCAGTGAAGTCAAGTCTCAGGCTCACCTATGCATGTCCATGTTCTCATAAGCATGTGCTCCAATCATGGCTGCCTTTGCAACTGGGGAAAGGAGAGAACCACCCCCCCCCCCTTGCTAGCATCAACCTCCCTGCTTCTTAGCAACCATTTAATTACTCTTACTTATTCCTGATTAAATCTGCAATGATTTCATAAACCTTTTACACACTTTTCAAGCTCCAAGCTCTATCTCCACTGCTCACAATTTCAGCAAGTGACTGAATTCTACTTTACTGGGAAGATCAAGCCTCTTTGATGAGAGTTCCCTAATCTTTCTCCTTCTACATGACTCTTCCAACCTTGAAGTTATTTTTATCCTATTCCCTTTCTTCTCTCCTCCTTTCTTTCCATGACTGATGCTTCTACCTTTACTTTTGAGGAGGAGGAGGACATGGAGAAGGAGGAGGAGGAGAAGGAAAAGGAATAGGAGGAAGAGGAAGAGGAGGAGGAGAAGGAGGTAGAGGAGGAGGAGGAGAAGAAGGAGGAGGAGGAGAAAAAGGAGGAGGAGGAGAAAGAGGAAGAGTAGGAGGAGGAAAAGGAGGTAGAGGAGGAGGAGGAGAAGAAAGAGGAGGAAGAGAAGGAGGAAGAGGAGGAGGAAGAGGAAAGGAGTGCGGCTTTAGAGAAAAAAGATAAATGATTTCTACTCCCTTCTTTTCCTCCTTTCTCAGGGAAACAAGTGTCCATCCTCCTTCCCCAGGCTAACCTTTACAAAAAGGTTTTAACATAATAGATTTACAGCTGGAAGGGATCTTAGAGGCCATACAATCCAGTCCTCTCATTTTACAGTTGTAAAAACTAGGTTCCTGGGGAAGTGAAGTGACTTACCCAAGGTCATACATGTAGCAGCATCAGAGGCAGAAATTTAACCCAGGTTTTCCAGTTCCAAAGTCAATGTGATGGGGCTCTAATGATGGATCCCTAAAAGGCCCTGGACTTTCCCACTTGGCCCAGATCTCTAGCATTTGCCTAAGGAATTGCCCATCCCAGTCAATAATCCTTTTAACCAATTTTTCACTGTGGCTTTCCTGGCCACTTAACTCCCTTCATTATCTGCACCTGGCTCATCCCAAGCTACTTGCCACTCGTTGATCTCATCCAGATCTTCCACAGTCTTTCTCTATAAAACATCAATCTTCCCTCCATTAAATTGCTCAGTCTTAAAATCTGGCTTGCTTGTATTGGCATCACAAATAGCACAGACTCACTTGGAAGCCCGCTCAACTCAAATGGTGTTTTAATGAACTTACTACTTGGACTGAAAGAAGGCTTGAGTGGTAGAATTCTTGCAAGGCAGACTTGTGCCCTTTGCCTTGCATTTTGGGGTTCCAAAGACCCCTAGATTTCAACAAATGTTCTTTCCACAGTCAGGAAGATGTGAACGCAAATCCTTCCTCAGATACCTACTAGCTGTGTGACTCTGGACAAGCCCCTTAACCTCTCTCATCTTTAGTTTCCTTATCTATAAAATGAAGATAGCAATAGCATCTATCTTCCAGTGTCATTGTGAGGATAAAATGAAATAATATTTATAAAGCGCTTTGCAAACCTTAAAGCACTATATACATACTAGCTATTATTATCACTGTGGCATACTGCTGTAACAACAATGCTATTTGCCGCTACTGTGGCTGTGTAAGACTAATAACACCAGCACACAGTAGGTCTGCTAGCACAGGTTCTTTGATCTGCTTTTCTAAGGAAAGCAACTTTAATGGGTTTATAATCTCACTTTAATTAAACATACATGTATCATTCACTTAGATCAGGGGGGAAAGTCAGCACCCTGAACGTCAGAGAAAATACAAACAGAAATTAAGAAGAGAGACAATATAAACAGACCAAATGAACACAAATCAGTCTATCCATAGCAATACATAGTTACCAGAGAGAAGGACATTATCATGTCTCAGTTCCTTCAGGAACTGCTTTAACATGAGCATATCTTTGTTTTATTTCTTTGGTTTAACAACAAGTATGTCCTTCCTCTAGGATCAAATATAAAATCCTATGTTTGGGATTCAAAGCCTTTCATAACCTAACCCCTTCCTTTTCAGTCTTCTTACACCTTACTCCCCACCAGACACTCTGATCCTTTGACAATTGTTTCCTGACTGTTCCAAGAACAAGACACTCCATCTCTCAGCTCTGGGCATTTTGATTGGCTGTCCCCCATGCCTAGAATGCTCTCCTTTTTCATCTCTGCCTCCTGGCTGCCTTGGTTCCTTTTAAATCCCGAATAGAATCTCATCTTTCACACGAAGACTTTCCCAACCCCTTTTAATTCTAATTTTCTTCTCTCTCTTAGTTGTTCCTATTTATCTAGGGGTCTTGGGAGCCCCAAAATGCGAGGGCAAAGGGTGCAAGTCTGCCTCAAAAGAATTTGACCATTCAAGCCTTCTTTCAGTCCAGGTAGTAAGTTTATTAAAAAAGAAACCAGTTGGGCTCGGCCATATAGGTTATTTGCACATATTTGTTTGCTTCTCGTCTCATTATTTTATAGGCTGCTTGAGAGCAGAGACTATCTTTTTTGCCTCTTCTTATATCCCCATAACTCATCACAGTGCTTGGCACATAGTAGGTGCTTAATAAATGTTTACTGACTGACTATTGAGCATTAACCTTGCTTTAAAAATTCTGATTTTTCTGTTTTGTCCCTTGCTGTCAGTGTGACTGCTGTCAGTTTGAGAAATCCCATCCTGGGCCTGAGCCTTATTGAGTAAGTACAAATTGGCTTAGTGCTTTATTCCCCAGCTGTTCCCTCAGAAGACCAGATTCAAATCCCATCCAGCCATTCACCAAAGTTATCTGTCTTGTAACCCCACTCACCTGGACCACTTTGTGCCTCTTGTTCTGAGCACAGTAATCAAATCAATAGTACCATTTATTTTGAAAAGAGCATGTCAGTTGAGTGCATTGTAGACCAACTCACCATCCCTGTACATTTCTATACCAAAATGCTTTTCTCTAGCTACCACTCCCACAGATACATCATTTCCTACAAATACCAAAAGAGATAATTCCTGTCCTCTAAAAGAAAGAAAAAAGATACATACATATATATATATATATGTATACACACATATATATACACACATATGTGTGTGTGTGTGTACATATTTCCAGTCTTTAAGGTGACCTTGTGAATTCAAAAGGGCCAGAGATTCAGAGTCTAACAGTTGGTGTTGACTAGTGTCAAGAGGAATGTCTACATTAGAGGTGATGACCACAAACAGGATGAGGAGTTCCACCCTGGTTATGGATTACCAGAAAATGTGGAGCTTCAAGGAATTATAAGGGCAGGGTAGAGCCAAAGTCAAGAGTGAAATGCTAATTTAGCAGTCCTCCCAGTTGCTTCATACCTTGATGTTTTAAGCATCTGCCTCCCAGGAGAGCAGAACAGTCACTGTCAGTTATTTCTGCTGCTGCTTGTTTAAGTCTTTTGTTAATGCTTGCTTGCAATTCTTTTGTGTTAAGTATTTCTTTTGTGTTGAGGAATGTGTCTCATAACTGATTTATGCTATACATTGAAAACCTTTCTACTCTCCCTTTAGAAAATCCTCTAGATATGAGCCACACCTTGGAGTAATTTTCTTTCAGTCTCTTGTGTCAGAGCATAAATACCGAGCAAATTCCTCTCTTTAGAAACCAGGTTTCCCAAGATCTGAGCCTGGTTTGTGAATTCAAAAATTCATATCTATAAGGGGACCTTGATGAGTATTCCTGACCCTTAGGCTCAGAAATGGTTCCTATTATCATAGCTAGAATATAGGATGCACGAGGAAGAGTAATGTAATATTCATCTTAAAGAATTGACCAGAGACATACTCCAAAGGGTTTTAAATGCCACACAAAATAATTATTTTTAAAATTTTATTTTATCTTGGAAGCAAGAGGATGCCACTGAAGCTAACTGAGGCAGGGAGGGGAGTAAGGGTGACGTGGTCAGATCTATGCTTTAGCAATATCAATTCTAGCAGCAATGAGGAAGAACTGTGAGTCAGGCTCAACATAGGGGAGGCAAGTAACCTGAGGGAGAGGTGATGGGAGCCTGAAAGAGGGCATTGCTTGTATGAGTGGACAAAAGAAAATGAATTATAGAGATTTCTTAGAGGCAGAATTAATAAGATTTGGAAATTATAATATATTTTTAACTATGGGCTGAATTTGGGAGGGGAGTTACTTCAGGAGAATAATAGTTAGCATCTGATCACATTTAATGGCTGCTCATATTCAGACTCTTCAAGTGAATAAATACTGAAACATGTTCTGGGTGAAACTATTGCTTAGGGGTGATGCATTTCATACCCTGTTCAGACCTATGCTGTTGAGTATATACTTCCTTCTAGGAATTTAACAACTTCGTGTAATTGATTTATCATCTATTTCCATAAAACCTGAACAACAGCATTTTTTTTTTAGAATGGCTGTTGAGAATGCATTAGGCATGCTGGCTTTGCAAACAGGGGTGCTCATTTTTCAACCCTGTCAGGAAAATTCATCTGCAGAAATTATAAGCCTTAAGAGAGGCTCTGCTGGCCATTCATCACCACTGCCAATTCACACAATGACAAGGTATTACAGGTTGTTAAGAATCCCTGGGAACATTCTTCATTTGAATTTGTGGGGTAGATGATTGAATATTATTTAAGCAGAAATTTACATGCAATAAATAGTATATTTGCAAACGGTAGAGAAGATGAATGAAAAAGATAATGTTCAGGTTTGGATGACAAACAAAAGGCAATCAATTGGTGGCAGTAATGTGAATAACGAGAAAGAAACCATACCCCAAGACTCTTCTGCTGAAAGACTGGACTTGAGGATGAAACAGCTGCCTTTACATTAAACAGATGCACAGTTTGGCATAAGCCCAGCAGGAAAAAATCCCCAGCAGGGATTAGGAAGAACACACAATTCTGGGCCCAAAGCTCTTCACTGGATCGGATTTCTGGACAGCCTTCCTTCTTTTGGACTGTTTTGCCTTTATTAAAGCGATCACTTTATTATAATAGCCCAATGAGCTCAAAGTGACTCCCTCCCCCAAAGCAAGGATTTTGAGTATTAATAAGGTGTCACTCATTTTCAAAACTAACCTAAGTTTTATGATGCTGAAGCTATTCAGTCTTTTTTGTTTGTTTGTTTAAACTGATAACATAAGCTCTGTACTCATTTGGTAGTGCCTAGAGGCCTAGAAGCAATAAAAACAACACCAAAGAAGTCCAAAACAAAATATATTTAGACTACATCCACAATGCCAGAATATCCAGATGTTTATTGTCATGAAGGCACAACAGTCCTGTCCCGTGCCCATAAATGGTCGTGGCACTGATTGTTTTGAGCCCAATTTTGGTAATGGCTGATTCTGCAAAGTCAAATGTTCTGCATTGTTATTGGACAGATTTGGGACAGGCATAAGAAAATGATTTAAAATCTCAGTTTAGCCCCTCTTCACTTGGCTATTTCAAATAACTCAGACTGGGCTTTCATATGGTTCCATTGTCACTTAGCACAAGGAGAGCACAATTCTACCAAACTCCAGAGCTAAGGATTTCATGCCTGTCATTTCCACTTCTGTCCAAGTCTTCAGACTATTGAGTCATCTTGTTGAAGGTTTGGCCTCCAATTCATCTGTCAGTGGGCTCATAGGAACCAATTTTTAAGTCAGACAATCTAATTATTGTACATCTATTATCTTGGTGTATTGTTGTTGTTGAGTCATTTCAGTCATGTCTGACTCTTCATGACATCTTTTGGGGTTTTCTTGGCAAAGATACTGGAGCGGTTTGCCATTTCCTTTTCCAGCTCATTTTACAGATGAGGAAACTGAGGCTAACAGGGTTAAGTGACTTGCCCAGGATCACACAGCTAATAAGTGTCTGAGGCCAGATTTGAACCCAGGAAGATGAGTCTCTCTGATTCCAGGCCTGGCTCTCTATCCACAGGGCCACCTAGATAAATCGCACCATCAGAATCACACACTCTGAAAGTGAGAAGACAGCTCAGAGGTCATCTCTTCCAAGCTATACCAGACTAAGAATCCTTCTTACAATGACTAATTCTACTTTTGGACAGCTTCAATTATTAGGAAGATTTTTTTTTTACTAATTCTATTACTTCACATTTATATAGCCCTTTAAAGTTGCAAAACATTTTTTGTACATTGTTTTAGGTGGACCTCACAATAATCTTAAAGTAGTTGCTATTGTGATGTCCATTTTAGAGACAAGGAAACTAAGTCTTATGTAATTAAATGACTTTTCCCGGGCCATATAGTGTCTGATGTGAATCCAGGTTTTTTTTTTTCATTCTGAGACCACTTTATTATATTATATTGTCAATCCTTAGAATAAGCGTTCTAAACCTTTTTTTGTGTCACAGACCCTTGTGGCAGTCTGACACCTATGGACCCTTCCTCAGAGTTAAGTTTTTAAATGCATAAAATGAAATACATAGGATGGCAAAGGAAATCAATTATATGGAAATATTATCAGTCTCGTTAAGTGAATCTGCTTATTTTTTTAGAATAATTTAGCAATATTGATTTTTAAATATTTTAATTCACTTTAAGTCCACATGGCTCAGAGATTTTAATAATTTTATTTTTTTTTAATAAAACAACTTCATAGATCCCAGCTTAAAAGCTTCTGCCTCACATTAAGCCTAAATCTCTCTCTGCAATTTCTACCCATTGGTTCATTATTCCCAATCCCTCTTAATTCTAGTGCCTTCCCTAGGAGAGAATTTTAATTCCCTCCAGGGAAGTATTTCTAGTTATTTGGAAATAATTATTCCAATTTATCCAGTGTATAGCTTTTTTGGTAAATACTTATTTGCGTGTTCTTTCTCTCAACAGATTGTGAACTCCCCAAGAGTACAGACTTTCTTTATATTCCCAGTGCTTAGCACAGTTCAAGGCACCTAGTAGGCACTTAATAAAAGTTTATTGACTGATTGACTCTGGAGCCAAGCAAAATAAGTCTGCTTCTTCTAATTGACAATCCCTAAACCATTAGAAGACTCTCCCCTAAGCCTTCTGTTCTTTAGCTTAAGCATTCTTAACTCCTTCAAACATTCATCACAAAATATATTCTAAAATCCTTTTACCTATCTTTATTGTTCTCTTCTGGATCCAAAGGATGTGGTCCAGATTAGATGTACTTGGGGGAGCGGGGGGTGCAGAAATCAGACTCTCACAACCTCTGGAGATTACAGCAGTTAAGGGCTGAAGTATCTAACTGCATATCGTTGTTGAGTGGTTTCAATCATGTCTCATTCTTCATGACCCCATTTGGGGTTCACTTGGCAAAGATACTAGAGTGGTTTGCCATTTCCTTCTCTAGCTCGTTTTACAGATGAGGAAACTGGGCCAAAGAGGGTTAAGTGATTTGCCCAGGGTCAAGTAGCTAGTAAGAGTCTGAGGCCAGATTTGAACTCAGGAAGAGGAGTCTTCTCAGCCCAGTGCTCTATTCACCGCACCACTTAGCTGCCTTTAACTACGTGTGACTCCTGATAATGGTATCTTCATTTCCAACAATATTTCAGTCATAAGATTAAAGTTTATCCAACTTATACCAAAGATAATAGATGATCATCTTCTATTATGTGTTATTAATCTAATGACAACTAGCAAAATTCATAAGCATGCCCCAGCTTCTTTTTCTTTTCTTCTTTGGGCCCTCCACTTTTGTTTGTATTCCTCCATGGCTTCCTACTTCGCCATTAGAATGGGCCAGCCCAGTTGGAGAAAACAAGTATGGGCTCTGCTTGTGTCCTACCAGGCACAGTTGCAGAACTGATACAAGCTGCTTGACTGTCTCTCATGGCATATCTCCACAGACTCCAAGGTCATTCAACAATTATACACAATGTATACCTGCTGCTTTGGACTGGAGATTAAAGAAATTTTTATTACCAAAACCTTTTCAAATGTCATGAGGTCTAGTTTCTTTGCCAGAAATAGAAATTTCATTTTTAAGTCATTTAATTTGATATTTACTAGACTCTTTGGCTAATCTCTCTACCAAATGCATATATGGGTATATCTATGTATTATATTTATTATATTTTCATTGAAAAATGTAAAGTTTGTACCCCACAAAAGTTCATTCATTATTTGAAGTTCATTTTAAGAAAGTTCATTCAATATTTGAAAAGCTAGAAATGTTATATTTTTTCTTTCAGAAAAGGTAGGAAAGAAATCATACTTTCCTATTACAGTCCATAAAGTTTTTGTTTCTCTCTTTTATTCAGACCTATGTTTTCAACTATATAGGGAACTCCTGGTGTAGAAACTCCTTCCATCAAATCTATGATTCATCCATCAATGTAAAGGGTTAGAGAATTGAAAGAGATACTCAGAGATGAACTGGCTTCCCCATGGTCACTGCCAATAGGTATCGGCAGCAAAATTCAAACCCGAGTCTTCCTGACTTCAAGGCTCTGGCTTGAAAGCAAGCTTTCTGATTGTATCCACTGTACAACACAGCCCTTTTGTTCTTATATTAGTCAGAAGTGCTTACAAATGTAGCTGGGATTTTGCACACGCACAGACCCCAATAGGTTGCTCAGCTAGTGCAAATCTCCATATGGAGAGACTGGGAGTCTTAAGCCTTAAGAGATAGTGGTGATAAGAGGCTCTAGAACATCCATGGACATTCTATAACCAGTTATGGTTGGCTAAGAGGAAGTGCTTTGACTAGCTACAGAAGCATTAAAAAAGGTTTATACAGCTTTGGGTACTTTACCTTTGTTGATTCAGTGATTCTTGTTCATAATGACTGCTGAGATAACCATGTTCTAAGAGGAGAGGCCTCCTCCTGCTCTGAGGTCATATGACCATGAGAAGGACCTTGGTTCTTGGCCACTGTAGTTGTCCTTTTAACCTTCCTAGGCAATGGGAGTGGAGTATTCTGTACCTTATGAGTTTGAAAAGCCTGAAGGGCACCTTGGTGTCCTGGCATTCTCCAGTCTGGGTTCCAGAATAAGAGCATCATCTGTAGTGGACTTCCAGGAGCCAAGATGGTAGAGTAAGGAGTAAGTCACTATAGTTCTCCCATATTCACTTTGAAATATAGTATAGTGCCCTCAGACAAATTCTAGAACAGCAGAACCAGCAAAAAGATGGGATGAAACAATATTTGAGCCCAAGAAGCTTGGAAGATCGGCAAGAAAAGTATGGCTCATGCAGATAAAAGGAGAACATAGTCCAGGACAGGAAGCATCCTAGCAAGCCAGCAACAAGTCCCACATCAGCAAACCAGTAGGAGATCCTGAACCCCAGTTTTTTAGAGCAGGAAAATGCCAACAACAAGGTCCCACTATCCTCCCATGTGCCTCAGCATAGCTCTGGGCAAATAGGAAGCCTCCAGTGGCCAGACCTCCACATACTTCAGCATAGCCCCAAGCAAACAGGCAGTTTCCAGTAGCCAGACTATCATTTACTTCAGTGTAGTCCTGAACAAACATAGAAAAACCTCAAAGGCCTCAACACACATAAGACATTAGCACTAGGATCCTGGCTCAGCACCAGGTAAGCTGACAGACCCCTACAATCTCCAGCAGTGCCAGCTACCCCCACCCCATCCCTTTAGCACAGAACCAGACATGAGGATCCCTTGTGGGCCTCAGGGCAACATCAGCACAGCACCAGGCAAACAGGCAGGCACTGGCTACAGCCCCTAGCACAAGAAGTCTGAGACAGTGCCCCCTTCTACTCCAGAAGCAGAGCTCAAATTTAAAAGTAAGGGAAAAGGCCCCAAAAAGAGTTAAAAAACAACAAAAAAGAATCTGAAGATAGAAAGTTATTATGGTGACAGGGAACATTGAGACACAAACTCAGAAGAGGACAACAATGTCAAAACACCTATGGGCAAAACCCCAAAGAAAAATGGGAAGTAGTCTTAAGCCCAGAAAGAACTCACAGAAGAGCTCAAAAAAGAGCTTGAAATCATATAAGAGAGGTAGAAGAAAAATTGGGAAAAGACGTGAGAGTGCCAAGGTTATAAACCTGGATGACTGAAAGAACTGTGTTGTTCTTGACAGAAATAGAAAAGTTAGGAGAAAAGGGAGGTTTATGGATAAAGTTCATGAGTTCTGTCTTAGCCATATTGTATTTGTGATTGCCTTTGGTAGAGATATTGAGTAAGTTGGAGATGATGGTCCTGACTGCAGCTCAAGAGAGAGATGTGAATCTGGGAGTCATCTGTATAGAAATACTAGTTGTATCCATGGGCGCTTGATGATAGCACCAAGAAACAAGAGTACATAGAGAGAAGAGCGTTCAGGGCAGTGGATACAACATACATAGGGGGTTGGATATAGATGACAGTCTTGCAATAGAGGCTGTGAAAGATCCACCAGTTTGGTATGAAGAGAATTGGGACAGAGCAATTTTATGAAAACTCAGGGAGGAGAGAGACCTTGGAGCTATTTACCAGTGTCAAATGCTTCAGAGAGGTCAAGAAGGATGAGGACTGAGAAAAGGTCTTTGGATTTAGTAATAAATAGGTTAGGTTATTAGTGACCTTTCAGAAAGCAATTTTAATCAAATGGTGGGGACTGATATACTTATTTGTTTAAGAGATTATGAAATGAACTTTAAACATAAAGCCGAAGAATTTGCATTTTAAATTGGGGGCAATTGGGTTCAAGGAGTAATATTTCCAAAGCTCAAACATGTTTTGGTAAATTATATTGGCAGATTTGCAAAGGATGGATTAGAAAGGAAAGAAACTTTGGATATTGATGAAGTCACCCAACCATTCGGACTGAATGTTCTCCAATCTCAGCTGGGCCCTTACTACTGCACCAATACTTTTACTCTTTTCTGATTAACTGTAATCTGCTCCCCATAATGGCTGTTTTAGATCGATCTTCTCTTTCCAAGGCATCTAGAGCACTCCTCCCATCTCCTCCCTCTTAGCAAAGAACTTCCTCTCATACTTCACTTAAAAAATGGAGTTATGCCACAAGTTCCTCCTTGCTAATTCCGTCTCTCAAACAATCCTCATTCTCCGTTTCTTCACTTTAGCCTTGGAGGACAAGGTGGCCCTTTCTCTTTCCCTATGCCATTCCCTTTACTTTTGCCCTAGATCTTAAGCTTCCCTGTCTCCTTATACAGCTTATGGCCTTTAATGATTCTTTCTTTCCTTAATTTTTGACTGCTTTTCCCACTGGCAACTCACTGCTGCCACACTCAAATCTCCCTATAATTTAAAAAAATCTTCGCAAGCCGTCTAGCCCCTCAAACTACTAGATTATACATGCATATATGTATGTATGCATGTATGTATGTATGTATAACATGATAGTTGATAGTTAATAAAATATATATACTTAATAAAAAATAAACTATAATAGGTAATAGTTAATAAAATATGTGTATATGAATGCATGTAGCCTTCTCTTTCAGAGAATTTTCTAATTTCTCCTCTTTTCAATCTATCCTTTATATGTCTGCCAAATGAATCTTCCTAAAGTCTATTTGAACATGTCACTCTCTTTTTCAAGAAACTTCGGTGGATTTCTACTGTTCCTGGAATACAAATTTTTGTTTGTCATTTAAGGCTTTTTACTATTTGGGTCAACTTTATCTTTTCTGGCTGACTTGACATTGTTCCCTTTCATATGATCTGTGTTTCAGAGAAATTTGCCTACTTTCTGTTCTTCAAGCTTCATGTTCCCTTCTCTACCTCCAGGACTTTGCACAGGCTGCCCCCCACCTCTCTGTTCCCCCCAAGGCTGCAATGTACTTCTCACTTTTACTTCTTAGAATACCTAGCTCCCTTCAAGATTAGTAGTGTGCCACCTTGAAAGGGAAGCCTTTCCTCTGTAGTGCTGTTTCTCATGGAATGACTTTGTATTTACTTAGCTGTGTATACATCACAACCTGCTCAGTAGAATATAAGCTCTTTAAGGGCAGAAATAATTTTTCCTTTTTTATTTTTAAAAGTTTTATTCACGTGTTTTGTTTTTGCATCATAAATATCTATAGGTTACCCCCCACCTGTAATAATTGAGCAGAACTAACACTTCAGTAATGTGATCTGAAAATGCATGCAACAACGACACACATCTATACCACTCCAAACTTATTTTAAAAGTATTCTTTTTATCAGAAATCAACATTTACTCCCTCATATCTTCTTTCTATTGGACAGGGGAAGGAAGAGAGAAAGAAAAAACAAATTCCTTTTAACAAATATGCACAGTCAAGCAAAACAAATTCCTTATTTGGATATGCATGTTAAATTATACTGTGTTATGTTAATTGGGCTTAAGAGTTGCACAAAGTGGTCGGACCAAATCTCTCTTCCAGAGTCATCAGAGTCCAGTGGCAGGACAAAAATCAAGATGACTGGAGATGGCCTGGAATACAGTGGATGACCTTGGCCTCTTCAATGTCTGACCAAGCTTTAAGTGTTTCACAGCTCCTGCTTCAGCCTCCTTCATGGCTGTTTGAACAAATTATTCTCATTCTGCTTGGGGAAACCTTCATATACATGGGGTAGACATCCCCCTAAGTTACCAATGAATTTGAGGCCTGTTGGTTCCCCTCAACCTGGTTTAGGCCATCTGCTGCGATGGTTTTACCAGGGTGTGGCCACTAAACATGCTACAGCTTCTTGGAGCCACAGGTGACAGTTGGATGACGGGTGGATACCAAAGGGCCTTGAAAAGGACTGAGCAAGTCCTCACACCAGAGATGCTAGTCCTCTGAGTACTGCATACACCCTAAGTCAAGACATTACCCATCACATCATGATGTCATTGTTCCTCTTCAAAAATGAATGATGAACATGTTATGTTTTTATTTACAGGCTCTGTGTACTTGTATACACATGTGCACACATGGGCACATATGCACACACATTTTTGTGTGTGCGTATATGTGTGCACACATATGCAAATGCACGTATGTGTACATACGTGTCTCATTCTACACCCTAAATCTATCACCTCTCTGTCGTGGATAACGTGTTTCATCCTCAGTCTTGCAAATCAGGAATGGTCACTGTACTGATCATTTTTCCTTCAGATTTCAGAGAGTTTTTTTTTCTTTATAGTGTTGTTATTTTATGAATTTTTTTTCTACTGGTTCAGGTCATTTTGTTCTTCATCAGTTTCTAAAAGTCCTTACAACTGTTCAATTTTGTAATATTGACGGATAAATGTACAAATTATTCTTCTGTTTCTGGTGGTTCATTCTGCATTAGTTCATGTGTCTTTCTATGTCTCTTTGAAATCATCTGTTTACACATTTCTTACCTCACAGTAGTATTTTATCACATTCGTATCCACCATTTATTCAAATGATGGACACCCTTTTAGTTTCCAGTGATTTTTTTCTACCACAGAAAAAAGCTGCTGCTATAAATAGTTTTTACATAAAGGATCCTTTCATATTTTGTACTCTCTTTTGGGGATAGCTGGTTCAAAGGGCATGCACTGTTTATTAACTTTTTTTGTGTATAATTTCAAATTATTCTCCAGAATGGTTGGCCCTATCGACAGGTATACTAATAGTGTCTCAATGTGCCTGTTTCCCCATAGTCCCTCCAACATTTTTCGTTTTCCTTTTTTGTCATCTTTGCCAATTTTGGCATCTCATCTCTGAAGCCTGAGTGCCTAGCACAATGCTAGGCATGAGGAATGCATTCAATCAATGTTTGTTGAATTAGGTAGCTGGGGAGGGATTTAATCACGCTTTTCTTTATTATGACCTTCAATACAAAGATGACCAAAACCAAAAACAAAGGCATATAAAAAAGTGAAAATAATATATCTTTCTTTTCATCCTTCTGCATTTAAGGCATCATTTGGTGTAACCCTTAAAGAGATTTACTTCATTCTTTCTCTCTCTTAAATCTCCCTTGAGCCAGAGATGATCAAATAGGACATAGGTGGAAAAAATTTTGAGACTCTTTTAATATAAACAAGACTTCCCTGAATTCAAGCTAAATCTCTCTGAGATGGAGGATAAGATAAAAGGGGCTATAATTCACAATTTCTCCTCTGCTAGAGACAAACCACATTGAACTAGAGTAGGAGGAACCTTCGCTAATACCACAAACATAACTGAACTTATCCCTCTGTTCTATAACTGAGGCCACTGTGTACAGAAGGAAAAGAAATTGAAAAAGTAAATGAGTTCAAGGAGTTGATACCAGAGATAAGAGAGGGATGTATATTGGTCACGTGATTCCACTGACTTAATAAACTCGTGAATGAAGAAACTCCATCTGCATTGACAGAATATGAAGATGGCACCTTCTTTGCAAGTGAGTCTTTAAGACTGTCCAGGGTACTGAGAGATTAGGACTTGCCTAGAGCCAAAATTTGGCAGAGGCAATTCTTGAGCCTATGTCTTCCTGGCTCCAAGGCCAAACGTCTATCCACTATGCCACATGCCTCTCATAGCATTGTCTATATATGTTTCCACTAACAGTTCCTGCTCTAGACTAAATACCTGGAAGCAATTGCTCAAGTAAGGGGTAAATACTGTTTTCCTGAAAACAGTAAGACAAAATTCCAGGGGTGCTTGGATTTAGCTCACTTCTAATGAGTCTTTTACATTTGCAGTGAGATAGCTGTCATATGGCTTAAAATCCAACCAAGGGCTTTGGAGGAACTTATAGTGCAAAATCGGCATTATTCCCCAGGTGGTACTCTCCTTAGGCTACTGTTTCCTGATGGATTGAACATGCCTACTGCTGCCAATCTTTCTACAAACTGAAATATCCCCTCTGGCAATTAGATAATGCCCAAAGTCAGAAAAACTCTGAGTGATTCCCCACAATGACATTTAGGTGTCTTTGTCCTTTTCTTTCAGGAAAATAGTGTTTACCATCGGGCAAGCTACTGCTTGCTGGAGGCTAAGTGAAATATTAACCTTGAAAATGTAGAAATTACAGCAATTATCTTGTCTCCACTCTTTGGAAAGGTTCTTCTTTCTCTCAATTTCTGTTTCCTACAGCTTTAGGGGATTCAGACCTATAGGTATGCATCACTGCAGTTTTAATATGCATGGAATCACAAAGGTAAAACAGACAATTGCTCTTATACAGGCAGGGATATACATCATTAACTCTTCCTTTCGTTCTCTTTTTATTCTCTTTCTTTTATGAGAGCAGACGTTCTCCACACATGTTCAAGGCTCATAGAGGGTAGTGGAGAAGGGCTTTCTTGATGTCCCTCCAGGACAAGGGAAAGTGGAGAAAGATAGAGTTCTTCAAGCTCACCAGTCAAATAGCTACCATGGTAGCACCAGGTCTACAACAGGTCCTGGTAGCAAATGACCTACCTGTGTGGTTTAGGCTGCCCACCTTCACTCCTCCACTCCAATACTGTTTGTCTTGCAATTTTACCCAAAGTTCCAATAGAAGGCGAGAGAGAGGGAGAGAGAGAGAGAGAGGGAGAGAGAGAGAGAGAGAGAGAGACAGAGAGAGACAGAGAGAGACAGAGAGAGAGACAGAGAGACAGAGACAGAGAGAGAGACAGAGACAGAGACAGAAAGACAGAGACAGAGAGACAGAGAGAGAGAGAGACAGAGAGAGAGAAAGAGGAGGAGGAGGAAGAGGAGGAGAAGGAAAAGAAGAAGAAGAAGGAGAAGGAGAAGGCAATGGAGGAGGAGGAGGAGGAGGTGTAGGAGGGGGAAAAGGAAGGAAGACAGGAAGGAAGGAAGAAAAGAAGGAAGGAAAAATATAGATGAGAGCTTTTATCCTTTCTTCCATCAAATCAGGAAGACCTGAGTTGCAATCTTGCTTCAGACAAGCAATGAGACCCCAAGCAAGTCACTTAACCTCTCCATGCCTTAGTTTCCTCCTCTGTAAAATGTGACCTAAAATCCCTTCCAGCTCTAAATCTACCATACTGTGATTTAGCACAACCTCAGGTCAGTTTTATTTATTACAGAAGGAACTCAGACCCTTTTTTGCCTAGCCTCTCTCTGAATTGTATCAAACCCATGGGAGATTTAAAAGGCAGAGTCAGTGAAGCACAATTCTCAGGTTCCACTGAGATCTGGAAAAGCAACGACGCTGGATAATCTAAATTTAGGCCTAGTTCTCTACACTGTAATCTCTTTCTCTCTTTCTTTGTTGACAAATTTTGTTTTGATACAGCAGACAAGCCTAAACAAACATGTACAAATATTAACATTTCACTAATTTGTGAGTCATTTTTACTCAAAATCCATGCTAATTGTCTCTATATCAGCTGAATTTTAGCCCGTGTATTGCCAAAGTAAGCACTCTACACTGTAATCTCAACTCTTTCCCTTGTTTGTCTTAGTGAGCTTGGTGGCAGCAAATCCTTTCACTTCCAGTGAACAGGTCTAATCAGGTGACATCTGATTCACTTCACCAGGCTCACAGCTGGTCCAGGCCCACCCAAGGGACACAGAACCTAACATTAGATTTGACATCTGAGAACAAAGTTTTGACAGATGCCTGCCCCTCTCCCACCCTACTCCTATTCTCTTCCCTTAAACACCAACCCTCTCTTTTTCAGGTTGAATACCTGTGTTGAACACAATCTGGCGCCCAGCTCATTATCCCTTCCCCTCAGCTTTAAACCCCCCAGAGTAGAACTTCAGTGGCAAGGGCAGCTTCTGCTCCCTAAAAAGCCATCTGTGCCTATTGTTCAACCAACAATGCATCTGGGTGGAGAACCTTGAAAGGCCTGAGAGATGGCTGGTTCCATGGTGGTTTTCAGGGCATGCTGGTAATGCTGGTTTCTTCTATCTTGAGGTAATTGCTTAGACTGAACAAGATGGCCTGATATATGCTGATGTATTAAAGACAAAATGAAATCTTCTCATTTCTGAGGCTCTGGTCTTTCTGGGTCCAAGGCCAGGTCTTTGCTCACCGTCTTATGATGACTCCCATCTCACTTCTCTGACTTGTGACAACTACTGATTGTGTGACCTTGGGCAAGTCACTTAATCTCTTTAAGGCTATAAGTTGCAGAGAAGGTGCTGGCCTCATTGGTAAAGGAGTTTCTTCATCTGTGTGTTCTCTATCAGACAACATCATACTTTATGAACCTCTATAATGATCTTGATTTTTTAAAAGCAATTCTAACCTAATTATATCACTAATAATTAATTTTGAAACTGCCTGAAGATTTAACTTTGTCAGGAAACTGACTTTTAAAATTCTTTAGGTCATGGTGCTAAAATGCTCTGATAATAAATTAAACTAGTAATTAATAAGAATCTCAAGAGATTTATAAATGAGGTCAATGAGAATTTAAACACTTCCATAGTTTATGTACTGTTATGAGAGGCAGCATGCTGTGATGGATAAAGAACCAGCCTCACTATTAGAAAAATCTACTTTTAAGTCCCATCTCTGACACACACTGGCTGGGTCCTACCAGTCTCAGACACTCTATACTAATACGAGGTGCAGAGAATGTCCCAATTTAAATTGGTAGAGAGAGTTTCCTCACTGGAAGTTCTCCATACCATTAAAATCACAGGTCTTAAAAAAATTAACTTCCAAAAGCAACAACAGAATCAAAAAAAAAAAACATCTGGTCACTGGAATAAATCTCTGCATTAGTCATCTTCCTCGAGGTCTGGGCATTTCCACTGCCCTCAAAGCCTTAGATTTTTGGTTGTTGTTGAGTAGTTTCAGGCATGTCCAACTCTTTGTGACCCCACTTGACGTTTTCTTGGCAGAGATCCTGGAGTGGTTACCATTTCTGTCTCCAGCTCATTTTACAGATAAGGAAACTGAGGCAATCAGGGTGAAGAGACTTGCCCAGGGTCACACAGCTAGTAAATATCTGAGGCCAGATTTCAACGGAGGAAGATGAGTTTTCCTGACTCCAGGCCTGGCTCTCCATCCACTGCACCACCTAGTTGCCCTACCTTATATAGGGCAGCAATTAGTACATTTAAGAACAGGAGTTTTTTTTAGAGAATCAGAGAATGTCAGATACACAATGGCAAACCTCAGAGGTGCATACTATGGGGCAGTGCCTACAGAACCATGTAAACTACAGCAGAAGAAGGAATCGGTTTACCTCACTACTGCAGAGATTATTCGTGCAATTAATAATAATATATCATATTTATATAGCACTTGAAGTTTTGAAAATATTATCTTATCTTATTTCATACTCACAACACTCCTACCACGTAGGTGTTATTACTATCTCCGTTTTACAAATGAAGAAACCGAGCCAGGCAATGTTTACAGGATTTGCTCAGGGTCACATAACTAGTAAGTGTCTAGGGTCAAATCTGAACTTATGTCTTCCTGATTACAGGTCCAGTGATCTATCCACTGGACCACCAGCTGCCTCCCTTCTTTAGGGATCAAAGCTTGTCTTACAGAATAAGACACAAGTTGGTTTGATGCACACGTATCATTTTGTCTGCCGTAACAATTGCAACAGATTTTAATGATTGGATTCAAATGTAAATATTATCATTGCAAGACCGGTTTCCTGGGGACCAGAGAGGAGGCAAATACCACTCAAATGCTGTGTTTTACCCAGCTTTCATACTCCCCACAACTTTTCCAACTACACTTAAATACTGAGCCCTGGGGAATTTATTTTCTAAAGGATGCAGAGAGGGACTCCTAAAGATCTTCTGTGTCGAATTCCTATTTCATGAATGGGCATTTTAATTTTCTCTATATCAATATCTGTATCTATCTATCTATCTATCTATCTATCTATCTATCTATCTATCTATCTATCTATCTATCTATGAGGTAGCAGCACCATAGCAGAAACAAGAATTAGGCTAGGATTCAAAACTTGCTTCTGACACTTAATAGCTGGGCATACTTCTCTAAGACTCAGTTTCCTTATCTGTAAAATGGAACTAAAAATACCTATATTGTCTACCTCACAGGACTGTGGTTGAAGCTCAAATGAAGGTAAATGTGGGCAGTGTTTTGTGAACCTTAAAATGCTTTATGTAAATATCAGCCATCATTATTTTATACCATGTCAAAATAGCTGACCTAACTTAGCAGTTAGTCACAAAACTTGCCAGTTCAGTGGCAAAAACAAACAACTCAGTCACATTCATTATTAGAATAGATTGACCAGTTCAATAAAAAAAAAAAAAAAACAAAACAGTGAGGCCTTCAGATCCATGTGGGCAATGCCTCAGTGAAAAGTGGAAGTCTAGGCTCCTGAGAAATGCTGATTTCTGATGGCAAAAAGATAGCCGCCTGAACAATTTGCATCAAGTGAATAATTTCATTCATATCTCTGAGTTGCAAATAGGCTAGTCTTGTAGGCCAGGACAAATTCAGGCCAGTTTGGAAGTTCAGGTTCAAGATTGGAATGAAATGAGACACTCATGAAACACTTACCAGTTAACAAAGGGAGTTCTACTTAGAGCAGGGGAAGGATCCTCGACAAGGGGATCTTGGCTCCAGTAGACCCAGGCCTAGCCACCTCCTCCAGGCTCCACAGAGAAATTTCTAATCAGGAGGGCAGAGGCTGGTGACTTGGGCAGCCAGTACAGCTGCCAAGTGTGATGGGCACTGATTCCTCTAGGGCAATCCTCTTTTATGCCTTGCAGCTACCAGGAATCTGGGTCAGAGCAGGAGCCAAGACTGGTCTCTGAATCAGTTGAGTCTTTAAAATTGCTTCCTTACCTTTTCATATATATTTTGAATATAACCCTGCCTACATTACTAGGACCCTAATAGATAACACTGATCCTATCTGGTTAAAAAAAATAGGTTAAGGGTAAGTCTGTAGCTTTGCACTGACTGTCCCATCAAACTTGTGTAACAGGGCCTGATACATGCACATAGCACATCAGCGTTCTCAGCCGATTCTGATCGCCCACATGGGAGAGGCTGGAAGTCCTGTTTCTGGGATATTGGTGATGACGTACAGTAGAGGTGTCTTGGAGTGACATTGGGGAATCCATGGAAATCCTGTAATTGGTTCTGGTCTGCTAACCATGTGGCTATGGGAAGCCTTTTTGATTGACTAGGCAGCTGGAACTGGGGAGTACTTCCAATAATTGCTAGCAACCCTTGCTTGGTCATTTTGATCTTGGATGCTCTGCTCTTAATTTGACTCCTTCGTTAATGGCAAGAGGGAGAGAATGCTGCAAGGAGACAGGCCTTGGGATCTCTCCATTGAGGCCAACATGTAGCCTTGTGGAAATGGGCCTCAGTCCTTAGGTCTCTGTGTTTATTATCTATTTTAGATAGAGATTATGGACTCTAACCTTGTAAATTAAAAAAAAAAGTCAGATAAGCAGATGTCTGAGCGTCTAGTCATTCAGTGTTCCAACAGATTTGCAACCAGACCACCATATACATTCTAAGGAACAAGGAGTAGCCTTTGGGACTCGGGCTTGCACAAACCTTGGGTGAGTTACCTTCTCTAGACCCCAGGTTCCTCAAGTATAAAATGAGGTTGGACTAGACAACTTCAAAGGGCCTCTCCAGCTCTAAAAATATAATTCTGTGAAATTCAGAGACCTATTCCCCCTTCCATACTTATTTATAGCAATAATAATCAGGACTTGAACCTAGGTTATAACTGAATTCCACGTGTCTGTCCATTCTGTAAAATACATAAATAGTGGAAAAGTCTTTTCTGCAGGTAGAAACTTGGGGGACTGTGGAAAAGGGAATATTCCTTTAGAAATTAATCTGAGAAACATTCTGCATTTTAATCAAGAAAATAATAAACCCTGAAGCAGGGAAAAAACTGCCTTATGTTCCACACAAGCAGAGACCTAGGGTTAAAAGAAACCTCAGAGGTCACCTTTGACAAGTGAGGAAACCAAGGCCTACAGAAGTGTTTGGTAACTTGCTCAACACTCCCCCGCCAGCCTCTCCTGACAATAATATTCCAAATAAAATTTAGAGTTAGAACTCAGTGAGGATAAGAGTCATCAGGAGCCCTAGGCAGGTGCACTTGCTTTTAGCATTCATTCACCCACAAAAGCATCTTTGCTGCAGGAGCCTTAGGCACTGGTCCCTCTTTCCAGTCTGATAACATCTCCCACCGATCGAAAGACTAGGGCTGAGTAATAATGCAGTGCACTGGGAAAACACACTTGTCAAGAACATACCTCCTCGAACATAAGCCAGGGTCTGTTTGAAAAGGAGAAAAAGAATCTGGCTAATGGATTTTTTTAAAGTTTAGATAAAAGATTTTCTTCTGTTGTGCCTGCCTGCAAAGTGTCATGGTTTCCTATGAAAGGCTCTGCGACTCCCAAAGAGCTCTTTTAATGTTTGAGGGAATGATTCAGGTGAATACTTAAAGAAAGTCCAAGATCGCTCCTGGGATTTGCTTACAAAAGACCCTTTTTCTTTTGGTGTTATGTTATACTCAATCATTTTCTTGCAATATTAGCAATCTTGTTATTAAAGAATGACCGACTGAAAAGGGATGCCCTATCTCTCCTGGGGAATCTTCTATCAAGCATTCCTCCAGAGTAGGGAAGGATGTGTCATGTTCAAGTCAAATCACGCTGTCCAAATGTCTCCAGTGACACCCCTCTTGTTATCGGCTTATGTTTCAAGGCTTAGGGGGTCCTCTTTGGAAGGAGGGAGTCCCAGATGAGTAAATGTCATTTACCCATCAAATGGGTTGGGAAAATGCAAATAGGGAAACTCCCTGACTAAGATTATGGTGGAAAGAAAAGTTACATACCCATGCCTTCCCTTAGTGACTTCGCTATTACAGTTTTCATTGGTAATCCTGTCTGTCACATACAATGTCCCTTTTCTTCTATGTGATAGAACTGTGTCCTTTACAAAGGAAAGGAGCTGTACCATAGAGACTAGTGAGCACTTCTCTGAATCAGGAAGACCTGGCTTTGAGAAGTCTGATACATAATTTCTGCGTGACTTTGGCCAAGTTATATAACCTTTCAGAGGCCACGGTAATTCTGTTAGAGTTTAAATTGCAGAGTAGGTGCCAATCTACATTGGAAGAGGGCATTTTCTCATTTGGAGTTTCCTATACTAATTAAATTGCTAGTTCGGTCACCCACCCTCAACCCCAAATGGACTTGTGTTTTGGGATTTGTGTGCTTTCCCTGTGGACTACTTTTCCCATAAGACTTTGGGCAGAACAGTGCATGAGTCCTAAGACGGTTTTCCCAGAGTCCTATGCTTAAACAGATTGACATACAGATGTCCTTGAGAGGGGAGCTAAAATGTAAAATTCAGAGAGACTTCAGAGAGGCAGAACAAAGAGAGGGGCACTGCCATGACTGCCATCTTTCCTCTGGGGCTGGAGAGGGGCCACATGTAGCCTTTCCTGTCCTATTGTGCCAAACAGCTAGAAGTTAAACTAGCGTGAGCAGCAGTGGTCGTAGCATGAGGGTGAATGAATTGCTGCCCAGCTGAACCAATAAGCACATAAAGCAGAGACACACCAAGGGCTGTCACTGATGTTTCTGAATTCCAGCTTCTAGCCAGGGCAAACTGTTAAGAGTGACTGGGCCTGGCAGGAGACGCAAGGCTTTAAATAAGCACTGAATTTTCTTTCACCCTACAGTGAGAACCTGCAGAAATGAGGCTCTGCCCTGCGGGGTGGTGGTGGGAGCGGGGAGAATTGAGATGGCAACATGGCGTCTTGCATTTAATTATTCTTTTATTTAGTCTATCTGTATTGCATACTAAGGTAATAACCCTTGCTCAGAGGCTTAATTGGCATAGCACGCTGGGACAAAAAGGAAGTATGGGCTATGAATTTAATGAGTCATACTCTTAGATAGGACAGGACTTGGGGTGTGACAGAGCAGTGCATGGGAAGTGTTGAACTGATTGACAACCCTGGTTTTAACTACTGTGGGTACTTGGGGTCTGTAGAGGCCCACATAGATCTGTCCCAATGTACATCATGAACGTTATGCTCATAATCACACTATTTTCTGTTCCTACCGTCTTCCTCCCCCAGCAACCACACTTGTGCTTGCATGCCAGCCTAAAATACAGCATACCACCCAGGGGAAATGACCCAGGGGATTGATTTTCAGGAAGACCATGCTTGGTTCAGACCCTATTGTTCCTCAACAGATAATTTGTTCCACAAATGTTTGCAGTCTGTGACCTTTGCCTTTGTATTTCTCCCTATTTCCTCATGGGGAACCTTGGGTGACTTTGGGGTATCTAGGAGCCTGTGGTCAGCCGCTTACAAACAGAACTACACGAGTGAAGGCAAAATATTCTGTAAGCCAAATATTGACATTAGCATCCATTGTTTGGGGGGCAACGAAAGCCGCATTCAGGATGAGTCATCCACTGTCAGGCAAGAGCTTTTGGTAACCATCCTGCTACATCATTTATAATATATCTCATTTTGGTCTCCATCATTTTCCTTTGATATTCAGAGCAGTATCTGAATTGAATCAGCAATTATTTGATTCTTCAGCTTGGTTTTATCTGTTATTGGAAATAAATTCAAAACAATATGAGGAATACATGTATTTAGGATTTGTGCTGGGCAGGTAGGTGACACAGTAGATCGAGTGCTGTGCCTAGAGTCAGGAAGACCTGAGTTCAAATTTGGCCTTAGACACTTACTAGCTGTGTGACTGTGGGAAAGTAACTGAACTCTTTTTGCCTCAGTTTCCTCATCTATAAAATAAGTTGGAGAAGGAAACAGCAAATTAGTATCTTTGCCAAAAAAACCCCAACCAAAACCCAAATGGGGTCATGAAGAGTCAGACACGATTGAAATGACTGAACAGCAACAACATTTGGCATTTGTTAACTAACTATAAATTTGTATCTTTGCACCAACTGTTACTTTTCTTCTTTAATTCTTTTTTTGTTTGTTCTCATTGTATAGATCGTTTTTTTTTCTATACCACAATTACTCGTGGTAATATGGCCCCTCTCCATTGAACACTCTCTTGTAACAAAGAAAAACAGTTGAGCAGAACAAACCAACAATTTGACATTGTCTAATAGTACATACAACAGTCTGTTTCAGTAGATCTCCTCTGCTCTACCAAGAACAGCGCTGTGTTCCTTCATCTGTTCTCCATTGAGAAGATTGGTCATTACAATTCATCAGAGTTTGATTGTCTTTTAGTGTTCCTTTCATTTACATTTTCGTAGCCATGATGCCCATTGTTTTCATGATTCTACTTTCTTCTTTCTGCACCAGGTCATTACAATCATCTCCCCGAACTTTGCATTTCTTGCTATTAAATGCCTCTTTCACCCTCTCTCAAATATTCTCTCTCAAAACTGTTTCTATTTATTAAGTGTGGCTCAGCCATCTCTCTCTCTCTTTTTTTTAAGATTTTGAGACATTGGTTGAGAAAGGTGTGACGTAGTCTGATCTAAGCTATTTTTTTCTTAAAAAATTGGTTTTATGGGTTTAGCCTCTGATATAACAGATCCTCTCTGCATCAGACACACCCCTTTCTCCTGCCTTGTACCCCTTTCCTACTTCTTTTATGTATCTACTCTTCCCACTTCCCTTTCCCCCCCATAAAAAACTTTCATATTAGTAAATTTCTTTGCCCCAAACACATGATCACTAAGTGGCACCTCTTTATCTGTGATATTAGAAACCAATAACAAATGTCTGCTAAAGAGAACCCACCCTATAAAACACCTGTCTTTCTTTCCATATCAGCAGTAGACTTGTTGGTCTACTTGGAGGGTAAAGTACCAAACTCCTCCAAATGCCTTCCTTTATAGAAAACAGAAACTATACTCTTCACTTCATTCCACTCTGTGTCTGCAGTTCTGCCTGGCTTAAACTCCATGGAAAAAAAATTTTCCATACCAGGTACCCCCTGGTGTCCTGTTCTTCCCCCTTACCCCCATTTCACTGCCTCCTTTTATGTGCTGCTTCTTCCTGTTAAAATGCAAGCTCCTTGGGGAAGAGGCTGTCATTTTATTCATTGTATCTCCCAGTGCTTAGCACAGTGCCTGGCACATAGTAAGGGCTTAATTAATGGCTACTGGATTGGATTTACTATATGCAACAACCAAGGGGAAATCACACAAAACTCAGAAGAGTGAGAGATCCTGGTATAACCTAGGTGCCAGGTTGGAAGGACGATTTCTTGCTAGATTGTTGGTCCCTTTTGTCTTCCACGAAGCTCATGTTGTTCAAGGCTTGTGCCACCCTTGTGATAACTGTAGTCGAGTGAAGAATATATTCTATCTGTGGCCCACAGGTAGAGGTACTCCATGACTGAGGACCCCTACCCCCACCAGTATACTCTAGACTCACATAGATTGGGTTCAATCCTGAACTTGCTGTTGCTGTTCAGTCATGTCTGACTCTTTGTGACTGTATTTGAGGTTTTCTTGGCAGAGATACTAGAGTGGTTTGTCATTTTCTTCTCCAGCTCATCTTACAGATGAGGAAACTGAGGCAAACAGACTTAAGTGGCTTGTCCAGGTTTACACAGCTAGGTGGTGTCTGAGGCCAGTTTTAACCTCAGGAAAATGAGTCTTCCTGACTCCAGGCCCTGTACTCTATCCACTAGGCTACCTAGCTGAGCACCAGACCCCAAAGCTGTCATGTTCTCTTTCTGGCTTGTTAATACCTTTATGTAGATTTCTCTAGGAAAATCTCTAATATAAAACTTAGATATGGCTCATGTTTAGGGTCTCCCTAAATGTGGGTAACAAGATGCACTCCCACAAACATATTCTATGTACAATAGGGGTATCAGATATGGAAGAACTGCTTTATTTTTTTTCTACCAAATAAATTGTAGAAGGAGCAAAGGCCTTACAGGAAACTTAAAACATTCAAATAGCCACTACATTCATTATATCCTTCCCACCCCCGGAAAATAAAGACCTTTTGTGAGACTGCTGAATAGATATTTTACATTCATCTTGGACCTGTGCTGCCTAATAAACTTGCAGTGAATGTGGTGAAGGGTTGGCTAGATATTTGTAGGTATTGCCTTTACCAGCTGTTTACTATGCTTGCCAATGGAGTTGTATAATTTGATGTCATGTACATAAATCAAGAGATTAATAGGATTTTTGATTTGACTCCCTCTTCAGTTTGGAAGCCATCTTTAGTTCTATTAGGATAGATGATAATGGGTTTTAGAATAATCAGAAATATAATCTGGTTACATTATTTTCCTGAAAAAAAAACATGTCACATTTATATCAATTGTTCTTGACATTAGGTTGATGATATGCTTTTAGAGGAGACCAATGGATTATTTCTATTTTAACTTTGCTCTTTGATTCTAATATATCTATATATCTAATATATCTGTTCTTTCATGATTTCTTGAAACACGAAAACCAGTCCCTCCTCCCTGCCCACCCCCTCCCCCCACCGCTTTTGTCATGACTTTCTGGTAGTTATTATTAATTAATTATTAAATTATTTATCCTTGATCTGTTTTTCAGATAATTTTTTAAAATATGAGATACTTTAGGTTTTCTCTTATTTTTTTCAGTCTTTTGACTTTGTTTTGATACTTTTTGTTATCTCATGAAGCCATTAACTTTTGTTTGGTTACCTTTGGATTTTCAAAGATTCAGTTACTTGTGTAAGGTATTGTATCTCTTGTGCCAAATGGTTAATCCTCCTTTGAAGTCTTTCCTTCAATATTCTTATTTCTTTTTCAATTCTTTCTTCTAGTATTGTTATTTTATTTATAATATTATTTAAAAATTCTTGCTTTATTTCTCACAGGAATTCTTTTTGATGTTATGGGCTAAGTGTTTCTTCAAGGCTTTTGCAGATAGCTGTTGGGAGCTATTCTCACCTTTGAAGTTTATATCTTAGATTTCTCAGGCATTACCATAGCTTTTTATCATAATATTCTTTTTTGTGTTCACTCATTCTTCCACTCTTATTTCTTGAATTGGGGCTTTGTATTAGGGCCAAGTTTTGCCCCTTTCTGGGGAGAATGTCAAGGCCTTATTCAGACATATTTTGCTTTCTCTGAATTCTTCTTACTGCTTTGTCCAGAGTTTGAGGCCAAGTTCTTAAAGGATCTCAAGGGTGACATACTGGGGTGGTAGAGAATTTGAGAACTTTTACTACATCCTAAGTGATTTGATCTACAGAAATCTGATTGTCACCCTATTAATCTTTGCTCTGCAGTCTCCTGACTCTGGTTTGGGTCTGGGCAACACAATTGTAGATTTGCCCCGGTAGGATTTCTAGTAGACTGTTGTTAGCCTAAGCCTCTGTCATTTAGCTAAAAATCTTCAGGTTGAAAGTGACAGAATGACAGACTCTCTCTTGGTCCGAACTCCCCGTCTTGGTCACTCAACTGAATGCCTCACATCTAGTTGGGTGATGAATCCCCTTACTCTGGGACCAATGCCAGACAGCTGATACTGCCTTCTGTTCCTGCTCCTTGCCTAGTACAGGGTCTTAGGCCAGGTCTGAGATGGATTCTCTCACCGGGCAAGCACTCTTTGTCCTGGATCACAGCTGCAGGTCAGCCCCATACTTAGCTATGGTCTGTCCTGAGTTTAATCTCAAATCCCTTCCTAAGTCCACACTAGATATGCTATTCAGCTCTGGGAAGAATGATATAACTGATGGCTATCTCCTGTTCCTATTCCCTGCAAGGTACACAGGATCATGCTCCTCCCTTGCTGTATCAGTGACCATTTCTTGCTCTGAAACAGACACTGCTCAGCTCATGCCTGGCCACAGGTCACTTCCTGGGTCCACATTCAAACGTTAGTCCAGCTCTTGGCTCAGAGACACAGTTGGTGGATGCTTCCTGTTTCTGTCCCCTGAAACAGAAAAAAAACCTGCTTACTCTACTTTTTCCTTAGATTTCCCTGGTTAGTGCTCTTCTTAGATATTTGTTGTAGTAATTATGAAAAAAGCCAGGCTCTCCTGCCTCCACTTGACTGTCTTGGTCAGTCTCAGGTGTCATGTTTTGAAAAGAGAATAGTTTTGTGTATGGATGTCAAATGCTCCAGTATTCTTACTATACTTGGGTTTATTTTATATATTTGAAGTAAATGGATAAGCCATGAGTATGAACTGAATCAAAGGCTTTGCAATTAGTTAACAAATGCAATAGTCGTTATAATAACCCAGTCTATATGATTTTGTCTCACAAAACTTTACAAACATTTTTAGTGATAACAGTCTGTGAACACTTTATATAAAGTACAAACACATAACTGGCCTATATTTAGAAGATTCTCATCTTTTGGTAGTCTAACGGGATTGATGATAGGAATGAGGGGTGCTGGGTAAGTACAGTAGTAGATAACCATTACCCCCATTAATAGATAGCCCTCACATCCTCTCTTAGTACCTGACACTAGGCCATTTCTTTATTAATTCTCATCTCAAGTTCTAAGGCAATAAAGTGGCACATTCTAATATTTCAACATTAATTAATAGAAACGGGCAATTTCTTGTTGATTATATTACTCTCAGTCCCTGCCACAATTTATAAATAATATAAATAACTGGTGAAAGCTCCCCCCTTCTTCCTCCCTCTTTCCCTCTCTATTTCTGTCTCTGTCTCTGTGTCTCTCTCTCCTACAAACACACACACACGCACACACACACACATACACGCTCACCTCTTTCTTCCCCCATAAGCTTAAATAACATTAATGTTCTTTATATATTTTATTTGCATTGTAAAAATGACATACCTAAATATCTCAATAATGAGAAAATTCACAGCAGTTACCCTTTAACCATGGGCTAAAACTGGGGACACCTCCACAACTCTAGAATAATAGGTTAAAAATTCAGATCTCTAAGGACAGCAGTTACAGAATTTTTGTCAAGAGTTCTCATTGAGATATCTTTTTTTGCAGCATAATCAGTTATACTCAATTTCTTACTGGATGACACAAGATAATTCACTAATTCACCTCAGGAATTTTTTTCCTTATGCTTCTCACATTCTTTTTCACCATGACAGCTAACTCTCCCCAAATAACAATTAAACTGTCTCTCCTCATAAATTTATTCTTAATTAAAGGTACAGTAACAGTTCCTCAATAGATAAGTGGTCCAAGGAAATAAACAGTTTTCAAAAGAATAATTTTAAACTATTAAGAACCTAATGAAAGAACTCTCCAAATCACTGATAAAAAGAAAAACTGAAACCAAAATAATGCTGTCATTTCACTTTATATCCTGCAAATTTAAGAGTTAACAAAAGATGGGCACAGTCAATGTTGGAGGGATTGTAGAAAGCTAGGCTTACAAGCATGCTGTTAGTGGAGTTGTGAATGTAAGAGAATAGTATTCTTCTATAAGAAGTGATAAGCAGGTAGATTTCAGAAAAACCTGGAAAGACTTAAATGAATTGATGCTGAGTGAAGTGAGCACAACCAGGATAACATAGTACAGAGTAATAGCAACATTGTGTGATGATCAGCTTTGATAGACAGCTCTTCTCAGCAATATGGTGATCTAAGAAAATTCCAAAGACTCATAGTAGAAAATGCTAACCACATCCAGAGAAAGAATTATGGCATTTGGGTGCAGATTGAAGCATACTATTTTCACTTTTATGTTGTTTTTTCTTTCTTGTGGTTTTTCCCTTTTGTTCTGATTCTCCTTTCACAACACGATTAATGTGGAGATATGTTTAACGTGATTGTGCATGTATAAGCTGTATCAGATTGCTTGCTGTCTTGGGGAAGCAGAAAGGAAGGGAGGGAAGGAGAAAAATTTGGGACTCAAAATCTTACAAAAATGAATGTTGAAAACTATCTTTACATGTAATTGAAAAAAATAATAATATCAATATTAAATATCAATTTAATTATTTTACTATTATAATTATTATTTTAAATATTAAATATTAATAATAAAAATATTAAATGTTAAAAAAGGAACAGATGATGGATTGGACTTTGAGGCCATCATTATTAGTACTATTATTATCCATGCCTTCAAGACTATTAATCACCTTTATTAGTTTCCTATTCTTCAGGGCAGGTTTTTTGTATTAGCTGTTATTTTTTTCATACAGAACATGAAAAAGATGCAAAGACTGATTTTAAAAAAACAAGGATGCTAAATATTATTCAATTTGTAAATATGACTTTGATATTGAATATTTCTATAAATGTATGAACTCAATCACCTTCTAAAGCTCTAGAGCCCTAGTTGTGAGCCCCACCTCGACATGTCCACATATAAGCACAATGACTTAATTTTATGTTTGTTTTTGTACAATAACTACTTCAATACTGTATTCATTAATTGGATGAGGTGTTGAGATCTGTGATTTTATCCATGTAGGATTAAAACTAATCTAAAATGAGTAGATAATTTTTAGAGCGTGGGGTTTTTTATTTTTCTTTTTAGTCATAGACCCCTTCGACAATGTAAAACCTATGAACCTCTTCTCAGAATGTTTTTAAATGCAGATGGTGATGATGATGATGACTAGCATCTAATTAGTGCTTTCAGGTTTTTGAAACACTCTACAAATATTATCTAATTTCGTTCTCGCAGCAACCCCGAAATGTAAGTGCTATTTTTATCCCTATTTTACAGACAAGGAAACCAAGGCAGACAACGATTCAATGAGTTACCCAGAGAACACACAGGAGTATGCTGGAGTCAGTTCAAAGTGGCTTGAGTGAAGGCCAATTGTTAAATTTTCAGTGTGATCATTATATATAGGAAAATGGCAAATGCCACAAATCAGGGATTGATTTATCGTCTTATTCACTGTGTAGATTTAAGAAAGTGATAAATGAAATGTTAATAGTTTGAGTTAACTTTTAAAATGTGTTGGGAATACTTTTTTGTTGTTGTTTTGGAAGACTAGTTGTTAAACATTTCTGATAAATGAAACAAAGAATTACAAAACAAATCAACTACATTGAAATAGCTATCAAAAGGGTAAAAAAGTAAAAAAAAAAACAAGTTCACAGACTTTAGGTTAAGAATCTCTGCAGGTTTAGAGTGTTGCCGGAGGCTCATAGAGGTTAACTCATTTGCCCATGGTCACACAATTGCTGTAGAAGCAGATTTGGAACCTAGGTCTTCCTAATTCTAAGGATAGTACTCTATCGACTATGTCATGTTGCCTTTTGTGCATGAGAGTGATGAATAAGAGACTTGTGGTAATCTTCCTCTTCCATAACAAGGTGTTAAAGCCACATGCAGAGATCTCCTTGAATTCAATAAGAGCTCTATGCCAGGAGATATCCTGAGGGCCAAGACATAGAGGAGAATCCAATTTGCCATCTGTAGGAAAGGCTCTCTGCACAGAGCCATGTTTGAAGCTTAATGATGTGTCATCCATCTTCCAATGTCTAGTGGCTGAGAGGGTTGCCCTCTCCCATTTATGTTTCCAACAGCTATAATTCCTTGGAAGACATTAGAACTCAGCCAACACTCCAGCAGAGACAAGGAAGCTGTGTCCTGCCAAAAGCTAGATGCGATTTAATAATAGTCCAGAAAAAACAAAATTCAATCTTTGTTCTGAAGGCAAACTGAGTATCGTTGCTTCCTGGGGTCAGCAAAGGTTCTATGGAGCGTTTAAGCATTAACCTTTTAAAATGACCTTACGCGAAACTTTCCAGTATTTCAGTATGTCCTCCCTCCAACAGGGCCCAAATGACTTTCTATCCATTATCTGAAAAGGAAGGATTGCCTTTGCATACTGATAGATCTCATGAGCAAACAGTTCACTGTGGACAGCCAACTTGTTACTATGGGGACTTAAATACATTATTGGCATTGCAGTTAATCTAGGGCACATTTTGCTTTCAAGTTATAGATAATACCTGCCCAGTTTAATTGCTCTCTTTGCTGATAGCTCAGGCATTCACTATATTGAATAATAATGACTACTCAAACAATCACGTTTTTCATGTTGGCCGTTTACTTTTCAACAGTCTTCAGAGAATCTCGTTAAAATCTAAACCTTCGACCATCTACTGATCCAGAGAAGGTTAGGGAGAAAACATCCCCATTTGTTCTTTGCAGGGATCTGGAAGGGGGTGGGTTACAAAGAGTACTCCAATAAACAGAATTGGTAAACTTGGTAGTATCTAAGCTCCTCTTGAATCATTTCTTCATGGTCTAACTGCATCATTTTGCTTGTAGAGGGCTTGGGACATTAGGTTAATAATAATATGGTTGTACAAAGCATAAAACCCCTAATGAGAATTTTTAAAATACCCACCATTTCAAATTATTAGAAAGTCAATGAGAGATGCAATTGATATATCAGTCTTGGAAAAAACAGACCTGAGTTCAAGTCCTTGGCCTTCTGCTTACTACATAAATAGCAAAGGGAAAATCATTTGACATCTCCAGACCTCGATTTCATTAACTGCAAAATGAACATGTACTATCTACTTGTAGGTATTCTCATTTTACAAGTAAAAATAGATGTAGGGGTGTTCAATGATTTGTTCATTGTAATTCTTCTAGGAAATGGAAAACCAGGTGTAGGTATGCTCATACTAAGTAAGTCTGAGGATATGAGTCAATTTACAACCAATACTGGAAAGGGTGGCCAGGGAAGTGATGTTATTAGGAGAGATCCAGATTTTATACCAGAAGATGGAAGGGAAGAAAAAACAAGTCTTAGGATGAAAGGAAGCTTGTTAATTATGGAGTAGGAATTCCAGAGGGTACAGAAATTTAAGGGCATGTCATAATAGGGATTCTTTTGGGAGTACAGGTGGCATGGAGTAGTCACTGAGTCCTTTCCAACTATAAAATTCTGTGACATGCACAAATAGCCATAATAAAGTAGAGAATGTGGTAAAAGGTCCTAAGAGTGATACAAAGCACTGTGGGAGCTCAGAGCAAAGAGCAATGACTTTTACCTGTGAGAGGGCCAGGAAAAGTTTCATGGAAATGGCCTTTGAGATGAGGATTTTGAAGGTGGTTAGCACTGCCCTCTGGCCTTTTCTCTACTGTAGCTTTCACAATAAGGAGTAACGTGGAAGAAATTTGTCTAGGCATGTCATTGTGCCACATGGTTTTGGTTAGCACCTATAGAAAATATATGCAACAAAATAGAGCTCAGACTCCAACCTTTGCAACAAATACGGAATTCCTAGGAGAAAGATACCACTTTCTCTATTTCCATCTCAATGAGTTACTTACAGGTGTTACTCTTTCCTTTCCCTTCCCCAAATGTCAGAAGATGATAGGCGGAAGGGACCTCAGAAGCCAGCGAGTTAGACATCCTTGTTTTAAAAACAAGGAAAACTAGTCACTGTGAGGCTGATTAACTTACCCAGAGCCACACAGCTTGTAAATCTCTAAGGCAGAATTTGAACCCAGTGGCTTTATTCTGATCTAAAGCCTGGTGCTCTATCTACCATACCACCTTACATCTCAGCTGTCACTCAAGCATGGTTCCTGGAAGTCCTGCCTATGTTGTTCTTTATCCTCCTTATAATATCAGTGGCATTCATCAGCACTTCCCTACACATGCAATAGGGGAACCCCTCTGTTATCCTGGTAATATTAGGTCATACAACTCCTGTATATTGGTAGCTTGGGTCATCCACTGGCTAATTCCTGGTCTCTGCTGATCCTGCATCTCCACAGCCTGCTGGGAGGGTAATGACTACCCTGATGGTATCCAGATAATCTGACCAAGTCATCTCTTCAAGGTCTTGGCCTATCTCAAATATTGCTTGAGATAAAATCCTTATAAAAACAGTGAAACTGTACATTGTTAGCAAAGCGAAGTTATCGAGATTATTTCTAGATAGTTTTGAGGAACTCTAAGGCAAAGTGATTGAGATTATTTCTAGACAGTATTGAGCAGTTGTAGGGGAAAACAATCACAATTATTTCTAGATAGCACTGAAGTGATAGAGAATTTGGGCAGAAGACTTTATACGGAAAGACATCAGTTCCATCTACAATCTATCGGTTCCAGCAATAGCCTATGGTCGTTATCTTTGGGCAAGTTGCTTAACTCTTCTAAGCCTCATTTCCTCATCTGTTACATGAGGAGACTGGACTAAAATGGCCTTAGAAATCCCTGCCTGCTCAAGATCTATGAACCTAGAAGTGGTTGATTATATCCTATATGAACAAAGCTAGGGAGTGCCTTGAACCTAACCAGCTGAAGCACCTTATATGTAACTACCTAGAGACCTAGGTTTTTTTAAGTTGCATATCCAGGGGCAGTCTGAAAAAAAAAGTCGTTACCCTAATTAAGCACTTTGAAGCCTCCAGCCAAAGCCTAATGGGGGATGGCAGACCATCCTTCTACAGGCCACCATTTGGCATTTAAAAAGCAAGGAAACTGATACCCATTGAGTTTAAGTGACTTGCCCAAGATCACATAGCTAGTAAGTGTCTTTACCAGGGCTTCGCTCCACTCTTAGAAATCTGAGCGTATTCTCATTCAATAAATGTATTTTTTGCTATCATTTTTTATTCTTGCTTTGCCTGGTGTTTGAACAAGTGGAACCCAGTCCTTCCATGAACTACACAGAGTCTGAATTGAGTCAGTTAGAGGGATGGGTGTGTGTGTGTGTGTGTGTGTGTGTGGATTGAGGTAGTGTCTCCAACTAATGAATCCCAGGCCAGAATTTTTTCTACATTGATTCTCAGCTACCATAGATAGTACGTGAAGGAAATTTTCTTCAATACTTTGGTGTTTTTATTGTTTTTTATGGCATCAAGGAAATCTCGTGATGCCTGGATCTGGGGGCAGCAGAGCCCCAGAGCAATGGTATAAATCAAGTTTTGTTTTTTTTTTTTCTGAAGATCCATCTCAACTGTTATCTCTTAGATATGCTGATTTTAGCTTATACCATATACTTATTTAGAAAATGTGGCAGGAAATCCATGAGTATAGCAGGAAATCATAGAAGTCAAGCAAAGAATCAATCTCTTTTCAATACGAAAGGCATTTTGCATCCTCAGCAACTGGGCAACCTAAATTATACACAGGTAGGTGAAAGAGTAAAATCAAGTCTTCTACAGAGGAAGAGACACTCGGGAGAATTTCACACAAAATTGACTAAAAGCTTCAAGTGTGAACTCAATGACCGTGAAAATGGGATGCGATAAGAAAAGTATTGTGCAAAGCCAGTTCCCACCCCACCTCCCTTTTTAACTTAGTCGTAGGTTTTAAAATGTGTAGAAGCAAACATTGATACCTTCTAAAGAAAGATGTTAGGGAATTGGCTTTTTTTTAAACGGTCATTATGGAATAAAGAGAAAGTCAAGTGTTTGCATGTGAATTCACATAAAGATATTTCTATGTCAGCATTTTGGCTCCCAAAGCTATTTTCACTTAGCAAGGGAAGTAGGACTCTGTTCAGTGGAGACTGGATGTTCCTATGGATGGAAATCAAATGATGTCTCTCACAAATGTCTCTTTCAGGAAGGAAACAGTCTATCTCTGAAAGCTGGACCAGTCACAGATATCACTGTTGCAAGCTTAGGAAGCTGAGGGCTAAGAGCAAAAAAGAGAGGTATAGATGTTCCCCAAGTGGCAAGAGTACATTCTAGCACCATATCATTATGGGAGGTGGCTGCAGGAGGAAGAAATCATTCCTTCAAACTATATTTTGCTAGAGATCTTTGAAAGCCAGTATGGTATAATGCATAAAGTTCTGTACTTGGAGTCAGGAAAACATAGATTCTTACTCATGCCACAGACTATTAGTAATCATGTGACCCTGGGCAAGTCATTAAGCCTCCTTTATTCTGTTTCCTTATCTGTAAAATGGTGGAGTTGGATTTGTGCTGACCTCTAATTCCCTCCCACCTCTAAATCTATGGTCCTCTTATGACATATATCCAAGACCCTGCAATATCCTGACTGGCCTCCTGAGCACCTTCCAGCTTATATATGTGACCTTCTTAAATGGTGGTGCTAACAGCTTAACACAATATTCCAAATGAGATAGGATATGAGTAAAGCACGTAAAAGCTATTGCCTCCTTGCTTTTGGAAACTCTGCCTTTCCTAATGAATTGCAAGTTTGCATAAGCTTTTTTTTTTTTTGAGCTGAGAATGTTTATCCTATAGAAGAGAAGACTCAAGGAGAATATGACAACTGTCTTCAGGTGCTTGGAAACATTGTGAAGTAACCTCAGGGCTGTATCCAGTATCTAAACTAATGGTTTAGAAGATTGGCCCAGGAGTTGTGAGCAGGATCATTATGGAAGGATTGCACCAGCAGTTTCAAAGAGAGGACGATCAAGGGTTTGCTTATGTGCTGTTAGTGAAGGAAGAGAGTCCGAGTAGGGAATGGTGAATGAATAGTATCTATTGTTCAGAGTAGAGAAATAAAGGAGTAGAAGAGGTTTGGGGGAGGGAGGGCAACCACAGTGAGTGAGGTGACCAACATTGTCAGTATTCCTCTCCCAGGAAATTACTTTGTATGGGAGGCAGCCTTAGAACCAGAAACACCTAAGATCAAATTCCTGTGATCATTGGGTCATACTGGCTGTGCCATCCTGAACAAACCATTCAATCATTCAGTGACCCAGGCCACTCTCTAGGCTACCTAAGTTACCTAAGACTACAAGAAAAGGAAGAGAGAGATCATTTATTAAACACTTACTATGTGCCAGGCACCGTGCTAAGCACTTTATAAGTATTGTCTCATTTGATTGCTTGGAGGCAGGTGCTATTATTATCCCCATTTTAAGTCAAGGAAACTGAGGCAGGCAGTGGTTAAGTGATTTGCACAGGAGCACATAGCTAGTACATGATGCTGGATTTGAATTTAGGTCTTTCTGACTCCAGACCCAAGCTCCCTAGCCATTGCATCACTATAAATCATAGAAAGGATGCTGAGTTACATTGAGAGAAAGTTTCCTTATTCTGGACTTCCATATACAAATGAAATCACATCTAGTCCCTATCCTGATTTAATCTCTGTGTGTGTATACATACATAAATATAGATACGCATACACATACATTACATATACATACATATATGTATATATGTATTTGTGTACATATATATATACATATATATAATATTTGTACTTGTACATATTTTGTATCCCTTCAACAGAATGTTCCTTGAGGGCAAGGATTATTACTTGTTCGTATTCATATCCCCAGTACTTAATATTTAATAAAGGCTTGCTGAATTGAGGGGAATATTGACTCCCCTACCCCCCAATCACCTTATAGGTGTTGCAACATGTATACAGGGCTACAGTGTACAACTGAGTTGTTAGTCTCCTAAACCCCACCCCACCAAACACACACACAGACACAGACACACACACACACACACACAATGTATGTGGAATGAACAATGATGAAATGCTGTATAAAGTCAGATGCTAATACAGGAAATGGCAGACATGTGGGCTTCTTTCGGTTTTTATTTCAGAGATGTAATGGTGGCCAGAGCCAGGGTATGATGTGGGGCATTGGACAACATGATAACCATAGAGAAATACTGCATTGATTTTCCTTGTTCTCTCCTAGATACCATTTTTCCCCATGGGACTTTATTCCTTACCACTTTGTTACCCTAAGATTGAGGGTTATTGGCTATGCAAATGAGTCAAAATGAAAGTCATTATATTTGGAAGCAGCTACTGTACGAACAGGTGACACGGTCTCTAAAAATTTAGCCTGAGATTACATTCTTGCTTAAAACACGTAAGCAGCAAGAAATTAATGGAAGAATAAAGTCACTAAGTTAAGAATGAAGTTAGGAAATGGAACACCTATTGGAAGCTTAGATATACAGATGATTGAACTGTTTTTTCACTAGAATTCAGTTAAATGGGCAGATGACCAAGTCAGTCCTAGTTTGGTAGATTTTGACCTGGAGCCAAGACTGAGTTCCAGGGAAGGAGGAAGAACTGCGTGTAGTGAGTTACCACGGTCAGACAGGTAGAATAGGGTTTCTGCACATGTCTAAGAAATGCTGCTGTACTGTGAAGTAGATGAAACTTCATTTTTTCTCTCTCTTGTTTCAACTCTCTTTCATTATCTCCATGTACCTAGGACTCTCACGCTACTCTTGGGCTGCTCAAGGCTACTGGAGAATAAGCTCAAATTCTGGACCAATCTTTACTTTCATGATCCTCTATTCTTCACATGTTCTTTAGAGGCATCTTGGTGGAAAGAACACTGGCCTTGAAGTAACAAGATTCAGACTGGTGTCCTGTCTCTGTCTTTCCAAGGAATAAAATTCTTGTCAATGATATTCTGTTCCTGGGTTAGATGGAATTCTAGATTAGAATGTTAAAATTCATAATTGTAAATAGGCCAGGGCTACCTTTATGCATTATTAAGGAGGCAGTCACATCCATTCTGTGGTTTAAGGGTGTGTGGTAACTCCCTATTAACAATCTATCCCTTTGGGTTAGGTACCATGTGTCCAGAAAAATCCTCTTTTAGAGTATAAATAACTTTCAGATGAGGAAAGATAATGAGGAGTCCTACTAACTATTAACACTTTAGCATGAACTAATTTATCAAAGGTTAACAAGTCAATCCTCTAGCAAGGCCGTGATAGAATAAGAAAAAAAATAGGTAACAATCTTTTTATAGGATTTTAAGGTTCACCTAGAGCTCTTGGGTAGATTATAAGATCATAGAATTTAGAGTTTATATGGATCTGAACCAGACACTTGGACTTGACCTTTAAAAGGAAGCTGTTTGGAAAACTACCAGGGGCGGAGCCAAGATGGTGGCTGGAAAGCAGGGACTTGCGTGAGCTCCCCTCCAGGTCCCTCCAAAAACCTATAAAAAATGGCTCTAAACAAATTCTAGAACTGCAGAACCCACAAAATAGCAGAGGGAAGCAGGGATCCAGCCCAGGACAGCCTGGATGGTCACTGGATGAGGTCTATCACACACAGAGCTGGGAGAAGAGGAGAGTAGAGCCCAGCATGGGCGGCAGCAGGGCCAACCAGACCAGGAGCTGGGTGGAATGGGCCCTAGCACCCTGAAACAGTGAGCTGTGGCAGTTAACAGACTTCTTAACCCACAAACACCAAAGACAACAGAGAACTTTAGTGGGACAGAGTTCGCGGTTTGGCTATCACCCAAGAGGCAGTGGGGTTGGTGCAGCTACAGAACTACAGCTGCAGTTACATCTGGCCCCAGGCCCACCTGGTAGGAGGAATTAAGTGGCAGATCAGAGCAGGAGTGCAGAGCCTGCTTAAGATTTCCATCGGGTTCGGGTTGGTGGTCCTTGAGGAAGGAGGAGTGCTGGTGTGGCAGAGCTGACTGTATAGAAATAGCTCTGAAATCAACAGCACATCCCCTCAAGCTTGGAACAAAGTACTCTTTGCTCTACAAGCAGTCATAACCTAACAAAAAACTCAAGGGTCAAGTAAGTTGGCTGGGAACATGGCCAGGCAGCAAAAACGCACCCAGATTCAGCCTCAGACTTTGGAATCTTTCTTTGGTGACAAAGAAAATCAAAACATACAGCCAGAATAAGTCAACAAAGTCAAAGAGCCTACAACGAAAGCCTCCAAGAAAAACATGAACTGGTCTCAGGCCATGGAAGAACTCAAAAAGGAGTTAGAAAAGCAAGTTAGAGAAGTAGAGGAAAAATTGGGAAGAGAAATGA